>JAIWYR010000047.1:0-348144 GCA_022818075.1 Armillaria altimontana | reverse complement strand
CCTAACCCTAACCCTAACCCTAACCCTAACCCTAACCCTACCCTAACCCTAACCCTAACCCTAACCCTAACCCTAACCCTAACCCTAACCCTAACCCTAACCCTAACCCTAACCCTAACCCTAACCCTAACCCTAATACCGAAGCGAGGAAGTGAATAGTGTCGATATGCACGCCAGGTCTGGGCTCAGTGGGAGATTCCACCAACCAGATGGACAGTCTATCCTTATTGTCATCCACAGGGTCGGTGTATGCGTGACGATATCACGCCACGATGAACAGACCCTTGTGAGAACCCACGGTGCGTCATCTTTGAGCGGCATGGGACCTGGCTCGAGGTGGCTGAATATGGATAGCAGTACTTCTGGCGGAACGCGGCGGATAGGTGCGTGGAAAGAGTGGTACTTGTCGAGGATGGGGCTGATGATGTTGAGTTCTGCACGCAGGTGGGCAACCTCCGATTCGAGCTGTTTGAGACGCTCCAGCCGGGGTTGCACAACGCTGTCAATAGCAATCATATCGAGCCGTACGTGCGCCATCGTTATCTTATCGATGCGTTCCGGTGAGCACCATGAGCGTAGAAGGGTGGTGATATCGACTGTAGGAGAGTAAGAGGGTTCGTCACTGGCCATTGTACGTCTAAGAAAGAATTACTCGGGTCCAAGCCATGAAGAAAACAAGAATATTACCGTATTCCTCTCACGTCACGATACAAGTCGTTCCAAGCCTTTCTCCCGTTTCAACAGCTGGGTACGTCAACTGCTTCTGGTAAGAACTCGGACAGCGGTCAATAAAAGAGCGTAGTCGATGCTGTAGAATCAGCGTCAAGTTACTTGCATCAACTTACATAACGAGATGTTCTTTATTTGCATATCTCGGTGCCAAACATGTCTTCACAGGGCAGCAGTGTCGCCAGGGTCCGCCAGTACCAAATGAGTCAGAGGCGGCTGAGAAATTCGGAAGCCTGAAAAGTAGCTAATCTGGAATGCAGGATCTTCCAAGTTCGAACAGAGAGAAAAGATGCCACAGAACGTGTGGCAGGTCCGTGCGCTCGGTGTCCGGGGTCGTTGCGCCGGGCCAGGTACCATTTCGGACTTTTGTTCCTAGCCGCTACCTTCACTGCGCTCACTTCACGAATCACCAGCCGACCTTTGCCTGCCTAGCTGATCATGCGTCTCATCGAGCAAGGACTTTAACATGGCCATGACATGAGTAACCTGTTCACCAACGGTTCTGGGTGAGTCTTAGGCAACCTGAGTATCGCCCAGCATTTATTGACCTGTCTCTTTGATAGCAGTCATTCCTGGAACTGGATAGTCATCGCCACCTGGGAACCAGTACTGCAAGCGTCACGGAGGAATAACACCTTGGCGCAAGAGCGTGCCAGGTTCTCGAGCCAACATTGACGCTGAGGATGGTAGGCTCTTATCGTTCTCCCCTTCTATTATTCTTACTGATCGCAGAGGCTTCCTTTCTTATATTCGATGAATAAAACGGACCGACCCAGAGGGCAACACTACTCTTCGATGACATGCTTTTGCATGTATATCTCAAAAATGAGGTCTACCTATGCCTCGTCCTGACACTCACCGCACGTTACGCCTTTTTACAAGCGAAATACCTGGCTTTTTTCGCATGGAGAAGAGCACCATGAAGGTTTTACCGAGGGCGACGTCAGCTTAGCTTTACTGTACGTCGTTGACATTGCTTCTTTTGAATACAGCTTCACTAACTCAACTTAAGATCGTGTTCGTTTATACCGAATGAAAAGTACCGTTTTCAGGTCTTCTGTGTGCACCTTAAGCGAGGAACTATACGAGGCGCGGAAGAACCTATCATCCAGTGCCTTTATTCCGCGCTCCATGGTGTAATAGCCCTGTCTGTGACTGCGTCGTCCCTTGCGCACTTTCAAGAACATTTCACTAACGTGCTTGGCGCTACGCGTGACCCTTCTCCCTTATTCTATTTTCTTTGTATCCAGGGTTCAAATATCTGACTATGGAACTACTGCCGTGCCGAATACATTAACCTCATTGCCGTCAAGTTCCGTTGCTACTCTAGCACTATGACGACGAACCCTGTCTGTCCTCGGCTCAACGTCGCGGTCGCACGAGTTCTGCTTCCAATATCTCGTCATAGAGGGAGGAACGACGGTGAAATTTGATACACAGACGTCTAGCTGACACATTCATCCTCTGACTGTGCCCTCTACAGACCGTTTACCGCATCGGTGCGGTATCATTAGAAGGTTCATCGAACACCACTACCGGCTGATGCACGTCATCATTAAAATATGCCTGTGGTGGGAAGCGGAAAAGGTTTGTATGCATCTTTCGCATGACATCGACGCGCTGACCATAGGACTTGCTTCTCATATAGTGTCTCCCATGAACTCCTCTAGATAGTGCTACTATCTTCGCGAGCGTCCTTATTCTTGATGGTCCCATCCATCTAGCCCAGATAATCGCGTCTTATTCTTCCCCCCACCCCAACCAGGTATTTCTATCGTTCTTTCACTTGTTATTATTATTGAATCCCTTCTTCTAGGAGACTAGGACCGCCATAAAATCAGGAATCTGATGATCATTCGTATAGGTCATGTGGTAAGTTTCGTGCGCGACATCCTTTATCTCCGCTGATGTTCTCCCGAACACGGTCAGCTTCATTTGAAGCGAGCTGAGGTTTGCGATGTCGACATCGAGTATATGCCATCTTGGAATAGTGGGTAAGCCGCTACAGGTCCTGGTTCGAATCCGGGAAACGGCCTCTACATCAACACCAGGTGTCATCTTTTGGCCATGATTCTCAAGTAGACGACCTTGTGATTCCGCATGCTTGCTTTCTTCCTTCATCGACCACTACCCTCAATGCACTGCGATGCCATTAGGATGGTACGTGGGTTCTCCTCTTCGCAAAGATATAACTGACGTGATCTGTTAGGTTGATATTGGTCTTTGCATAGTGTTACCTTTGCGGCCTTCCTAGTCTCGTTTGTGGGATACAGGACAACTACAGCTCGCCGTGGTGACTTTTCCATGCCAAGTTTTGACCTAAGGGTGGCGCTCGTTCTCATGACGCCTACGGTTCGACTCCCCGTTGTGGTTATAATAATAAAAATTTGATAGCTTTTTGTTCAGGATACTACCTAACATCTAACACAGCTATCAGAGGACCAATATATGGTATTGGACCAAGATACGCGAGCTTTATTAATATAAGAGATTCTTCAGGCAGTGAGTCGGGCCAATCCAAGTAACAAATAAACTAAACACGCGTCTCATCGAACTCGTTTTATTTTATCTCCAGCGTTGTCGCTAGACTCTCGCTGCCACCCGAATCGACATCTTTCTTTCCTCCTTCGTCTGCCGTTGGTCCAGAGCAGAGCTATGAGCCTTTGTCTTGTGGTTCGAGTCATGGCTTTGACTACAAGTATAAGCCATTGATAAAATGTCTTTGTGTAAGCTTGCACCGCTTATTGTCGATGCCTTGAATCCTAATAAGTGCAACCCATAGTCACGTACAAATATAAGGAGGGTCTTTTGTGGTCTTGTTGCCCCCACTGATCCGATTTCCATAGACCATGTCTTCCAATAGCGCCATGATCAGGTACGTCGCGTCAACAGCATCTATTTCAAGGCGATTATTGATCCATGGCTAAAGCCCTGATCATGTACAACCCCAAGCTCCCATCAACCTGCTTTCCAATGAACTTCTCCTGGAGATCTTCGCGTTTGGCACCCATTGCGATGATTATGGCAGAACATTCCCGTTTTTAGTTGCCACCGTCTGTCGATCCTGGCGCTTGCTAGCTATCAACGAAGCAAGCCTTTGGACCTCCCTAACTGTCATCCCCTCCACGGACGTACCCGCGCTACCCTCCGATGGCCCTTGCGACCCTGTTGCAATCTTCCCGAGAGAGGCTTTGATTCTCGAGCGGTCAGGCAATAGAGATCTTGACATCGAAATTCCCCACGTTTGTCACCGATCAGAGAGCTTCACGGATGGACATTTCGCGGTACTCTCGTCTCTCCTTGCCGCACATGCCTATCGTATCCGGTCGTTCGACGTCATTGCAAAAAACTGGCCAGAAATAAATTGCCTCTGTGAAGACTTGGGTTTAGCGGATATGCCACGATTGCAGACATGGAACGTTGTCTCCGAGACGGACTTAGCGTTCAAGGATTTCTATGATGAGGATGAACCAGTAGGGCTGCGCACCGTACCGTATACGGTATACGGCCGTAACGTTGCAGTCCCAGTCGGTTACGGAAGCATCCGTATACCGTACCGTAAACTGAAATCTCAAGTCTCATCGGTGTCGGTACAGATACCTTACGGTCATTAACGGTCGTTGACGGCCGTAGTACACAGACGAGTAAGTGAGATGCCTTCAAGGCCCGTGAAATGCTCCTAGCCTTACAACCAACTAGGCTGCATTGAGCAGGGCCAGAGATATTCAAGAATTAAAAGAGAATCACGTATTCTGCACAGAATGTATGCGAGAATGTGATGAAACAGCTGCCAAACCTGTGAATAGTCAACCTGCGAAGGAGTGATAGGGATTGAGGTGATGTGGAAAACCCACGGAACAGACTGATGGCTATCTGGTATGATAAGATTGACCAAAAAAGGCTCTCGATAAGGCCAATAAATCCCATAAAATATAAACCGTACTACGACGTTGTACGGCCGTCTGAAGGGGCTCCTGACGGTGACGGAGCAACCGTATACCGTGCCGTACAAATGGCCAGTAGGGTGCTTTCGGCTTCGGTCCGTCTACCGTATAACGGTTACCGAAAACCGTACAATACGGCGAGGGCGCGCAGCCCTATGAACCAGACACCATGCGTTCAATCCTCGTACTCGGATATGCATTCGATTTTACATCACTACCGATACCGATTCAGGATCTGCAAGAGTCCAGCAGCTTGATGTACCCCACTCTGAGAGACGTCACTGTCTCTGGGGTTCCTACGAACTGGGGGATGTTCTCCGCGTCAAATTTGCGAAAATTGTGTTTGGTAAATCATCCGTGGCGTAACCGTTTGACGATGGTGATCTTGCATGGTATCCTTTGCAATAGGAAGGACACCCTGGAAACTCTCGAGCTGAGGTGGATCAATGCCGCGGATGAGGACTCAGAGTGGGCTCAATCACCCTTACCGATGAACTGCGTGACTCTTCCACGCGTCGAACACATCGCTTTATCCTGACACTTTTTTGAAGTTCATGAACTACCGGAAAGGCGATACCATTAACATGGCCGGGCTCAAAGAGCTGTGGGTACGGGAACATACTAATGATTCGAACGTTGGTATCGTACCGTTCCTACGCGAACGATTGGAACTGGGGACAGTTAATGGAGAATACATGGGACCAGTTCTTAAGGAGATGACTCTACTTATGCGGTCCAGGGTCCATGACGAGGTCAAGAAATACTTCGGTTTATCGGAGAGCACGCTTCCATTGCTCTATTAGCGTTTAAACTTCCAGGTTTGTCCTTATGATATACTTATCTTCCCAGTCTAAGCATCAATCTGAATGCACGATTCGACGTAGCACGATTTAGGTAGTAGGAGTAGTCGGTTAGCGTTCTTCCTATGCCAACTTCGAAGATAATATATAATGTCGATAGTGTCTCGAAGTACAAGTCACATGCAGAATCGATCTCGTAATTTCACAGCGTGTCTCGAGATGCGATGTATTCACATGATGTTAAGCATCACTAAAGCACAGCCAGAACTGTTATCAACACAACTCCCATGGCCCCGGCACCTATCGTTACCCGTCCCGCGCCGCTAATCCTCTGGCTTTTGATTGTAATTCCAGCTTCCTTGCATAGATCGACATACGCTGTAAACTCTCAGAACTTTGATATAATGAGGGATGAATATCACTTACTGTCCATCGCTTGCTGCGCTTGCGTCTGAACACTATTATCCAGTCGAACCAAGCAATCCATGCATCCTGCGTACTGATCACTGTCAGAGTTTGAGCAAGCACAGTTTAAATCATCGACATCACAGTTCTGTAGAGCCGATCGGTAAGCCGACTAGGAAAGGGCGACTCTGAAACGTACAGCTAAGGTATCGAGGATCGCGCAGCTGTTTGCACATTGAGAAGGAATAGACGATGTCACGGAACCACTGGATTGGCGGGAGAAGAGGAGAGGGCCAATCGATGCGGGAACATCCCTGGATAATGGAGTAGAAATGGCGTAGACTAGTTCAATTAGCAGGGACACGCTACAACGTAAACCATACATACCTTTGGTAGCCAAAATCCCGGCGGCGAGAAAGAGGATGCGAGAAAAGATCATAACTGCGGCGGAGGAAAACAGAGAGAGAGGTACAGAGGATTTTTATTCTGGTCGGATTCCTTGAAGGATTTTTTGTACTTCACAAAGCAACCGTCGACCTTGATACCAATCAATAATGACAGGCAGGTCGGGCACGGACACTTACAGCAACTGGGTTGCGTTTCAGAGAGACTGTAATTGCGTGGCGACGCATGGTGATTATAATCAAGACATGACATTGGGGGATAATTCAATACCAGACACGAAGGGCGGGGCTCGTGGATAGCGGTGACCTTGGCTAAGCTGGCCCTAGACTTGAGCTCTATCTGTGATGTTCGGCACACGAAAATACGACCTTGAGAGGACCTACTTTAGTACACAGACTGCGGAAATTCTCGTTCACCGCCACCGAA
Organism: Armillaria altimontana; assembly: GCA_022818075.1. NCBI lineage: Eukaryota > Fungi > Basidiomycota > Agaricomycetes > Agaricales > Physalacriaceae > Armillaria > Armillaria altimontana. The sequence continues at coordinate 341,435 of JAIWYR010000047.1, read as the reverse complement.
CCCCAAGTTTGGCAGGTACAAAGAGCAGTGTCCCTGTCAACATCGTTCCCTGGTCTATTAATAGCAGCCAAATGCGTTCAACGCGACTGTAATATAAGCGCTGGTTCCTAGAGAAAGGGAACTTATCTGCGTAACTACCGCAATGTCCTATCCGGTTTATCTTCAAGTACCGTGTACGACATGCTATCTCGTCATCTATAGGCACAGGAGTCGGAATTTGGAGCTAATGAAGACCTGGAATCCTTCACTGAAACTTTGGGATGGCATGCTCCATGTAGCCCAAGTATGGAGTGCGCCAGCGGCGCGCTCCTTACATGTGCATGAGATTTTGTCAATGTCTCACAACTTAAGTAGTCGTGAAGCTGTACGAACTTCGAAGTAGCAAAAGGCTGGACCTTTCATTACAACGATTTGCTACATTGCGGCTGTCGCTGGGCCTTCGGCATTTTCATATTGATAGTCATCCTGATTTTTAGAAGCGTCTGGTCGGATTCGCACCCAGACCTCCGGTCAATGCTGTCAATGGAACGTTGGTCATCTGAGAAATAAACCCATTAGCATCTTTCCCATATTTTGTAGGCCCTCCACGCACCTTAGAAGTAAATTCGGACAGGAGAGGAGTTCGATAACAATATGGGTGTGCACGTATGGTGGCGACCATCTTGTATGTGCAATAATTTACCTTTTCTGTGGCCCTAGTATCCGTCGTGGAGACTTGATATGGTCAGTTCATCGCGGCTATGGCGGCAGCAGCCATCGAATCATAGAAGTCTTAGATAATGATTCAGTGCTATTGTCCTTCATAATGAGGCGGCGCAATCGGATCAGAGTATTTGAGTCCATATATTTGTTGAGAAAACCAGAACGGACAAGAGACACATTCCGTTGGCACGTAATCCCTCATCGTAACCCTCAGCATATCATCTAAAACGCTGCTAAAATCAGCTTCGATCTTACGATGCAGTATCACAAGGACTTACAATCCGGAGGAATCCTGCAGGTGTATCTCACTCGAGCGTAAAACGTCTTGTACTGCAGGGTCGACCCACAGAGAGAGGATGTCGTCGGCGGATGCTTCCAAAACCTGAGTAGGGTCGTTTTTGATGAGCAAATCGCGACCTCAGAACCCGTCAACGGAGCTTCTGAGAGCATTCTCACCCACTGCCGGCTCGTACACAGATGTTTCGTACCTCGGGATTCAGGGAGAGGTTTTTATTGAAGGCAGCCTCGCATCCGAGCATAGGTGAAAGTCTCAAGTGTAGGAGGCGGTGTTCTTGGCACAGGGATGTTGAAGCCTCATTATCGGGGCTCAATTCGCTTTGTATAGTGTCAAGGATGATCTTGATAGAGCTACGAATGATAAGAATGAATCAAGAGTAAGAAAATGGTATACGGACTTTATGAGGTTAAGCTGGACTATTCTTTTCCATACTCCACGCTCCTTCTGGAATTGAATTGGAGTAGAGGCGAGTTGAAAGTCTAGAAACCAGTTAGAGAACAACATAGGTACAAACAAGTGCTTACTCTTCAACATTTGCTCTTATCAGAAGAGAAAAGTCAGGCGGAATCCATCCTCAAGGAACAACGGATAACAAACTTTTTCAGACTCGGCTTGACCTTGTACAAGGATACAACAAGAGCGACTTGAGATAATCGTCGCGATACTGCTATTAGACTCACCCAACAGCAGCATCTTTACCGCCCATTTCCTTCTCTGTAGCATCTCCTTTCTCTCCAGCAGGTGCTCATCGATCTCGCGCGAAATCCTCTGAGCATCCGGGATTCCAGTTGGCGCCTTGTCCGTTCCTCTTTAATCTTGTTAGGAGGTATAGGAAGATTTGCCGGTCCATGAAACGGGTTATATACAGTATCCAGAGAAACGTTCGTATTCGCCTTGCCTCTCTTTGCCATGGGGGTAGAAGGGAAAGCGCTTTCGATCGGTACGACTCGCCATGGCATCCCTAGCTGCCGGGAACATGAGCGCAAACTCAACATCGGGATTCGGCGCGTGCTTTGCGCGTGGCAAAGTCGTCGAAACACGTGGGATGCATTTGATTTTGGACCCGGGTCTTCCCGGGTTGTGCTTGACCACCATGATAACTGGTCAAGTATTCATTTCGCATCCATCGGTTCGGATGCACTGCAAGTAAGTTAGGTTACTCTTCCAAAACAGCTCAGTACTTACTTGAATACTCTGTACACGAACCGGAAGCCGGTGAAAAATCCTTCAAGACGCATGAAACAAGCCGTAGCCGTAATGTGAGCATTCCCTTTCTCATCCGCTCCCGAGGTCTGATGTTTAGGCAGTGTACTTATCTCGATAGAGAATAATGTAGGCAGGGCAACCAATATATCATCATCATCAGTCATATATTTGATCGCTCAGGGAGGGCACAGCATTCAACGTAGACACCGTTTCTTTCTTCCACTCGAGGCGGATCGATGGCGTCTCTTCGTCGGACCGACACGCTATCCTTGCCTCCGAGGTTCCTACTAATACCCATTGATGGCTGGAGTACCCCTAACTCGCCTGTTCATTTAGCTACGAAGTATCTGAGCGATCGCTTGGTGCTGGCAATCCAACGCACCAGTCTAGGCCTACAATAGCCTCCGCGACGACTTCCTCACACCAATATTCCACTACGTTATCCAAGTAGCCTTTCTTTCGTGTCCCTAGCTGATCGAGGACTGAATATCGTCGTAGCCATGCAGAAAACCTCGTTACTACATCCGCTGGTGATGTACAGCTCATGGCCCCGATGGCTGAGAGCTCTATACCTTCCATAGAGCCACCATTGTGAGTCCCTTAATCCTCCCCTTTTCCCTCGGAATCCTCATAGTTACAGCTACAATGCAGTATCACGACTTACTGAACGTGTCACGTATTCTTTTCGCCCACACTCTCTCAATACGATGGTCCTCGTCCCTCCCGACTTACGTCCTCGGTACCACATTTCTACTGGCTCAAACTGTTTTATACCCAGCTCCTATATAACCAGTGAGTGCGGGTTCGGTTTTGTTTGATAACCATCTGACAATTGCTTCCATAGCGATCAGACGCGGGGGAACCGAGCACGACGAGCTCGTAGCAGACTTTGAGTGAGTGTCTTATTTGTTCTGGTATTATTATGATTAACGAATACGATAGGATGGGCGACTCGAAGCTTCCCGAGTCGGTTTATATTCGAAGTGGGGAATATCACATCAAAGACGCCATAAAAATATGCAAGTCGGCGCATCTTGGGAGGAATATTAGTTGGAAGGATCGTCAGGTTCGGAGACCGTTGTGTATTCTTTTTGCAGCAACTTTTCTCATCGTCAGATAGGCATTCTATAATAACCACCAAGAGTGGACCCTCAGTTCCCAAGTATGCTTGATACTCATTTTCTCCTAGATACATTAATTTACATTCATCCTCTACAGAATATAGAGTGGGACCTTTCCGAAAATACCAAAGTCGTAAGTACGTCTCTTTCCCTCTCTTTGTTCTATCAGGGACCATTTCGTTCTTAGTGTACATCCTCATCTCGCACCTCAAGAGCTCCAAAAGTCTTATACGCGAAGTTCACGCCTCGTAAAGGCCGAGACCTGGCTCAGCTGGAGGTGATGCCCGAGGGACAAGAATTGTTTGACGATATTCTAATCTCTGCCCTGATATTGGAGCGAAGGAGGTTGATGCTAGATTCTGTAAATTACGGAACATAGGTCGAACTTTGTGAATTTCACTGTAGATTATCGCATATGTAGTTGATGTGGGGACACCTCCAGGTATGCATGAATCAATGGTCATGACGGTTCATATTGGTTTTTTTGCATCCACTTGTCCCGAATCTACCCTAGCCATCATGTTGTCTGATCTGATTCTTTAAGGCATACCGGATGTGTTGTGCCTCATTCCCACTTGCTGCGGCTCCTTCGTTGGATTTAACTTTGACGGCATACGCAGGTTGAACCACATCTTCTAAATCACATGCCTAGGTGGCTGCTATCGGTCAGGCTTATGAAATTTTCTTGTCGTTGGGCGTGTGGAGTGATCGCGTCAAGGCGGTTTGAGTATAAAATTGAGGCCTCACTTCTTTGTATCAAGTAGGCAAGAACATTTGTTTAGCTTGTCTGCATTAATTGCTACTGGCGATACCTTTCAACAGTTTCATATGATCCATACGAACATTGAAAGGTTTATGGAACACTGATTATGGAATCCGATCCGAGGCTCTGAAGACTGAGATCGGGCCGGCCAGTGATGCGCCCTCAACTAGATAAGATTGGAAATGGCTGCAGTGTTGATGGGGCATTGTACGTTGGCTTCCAGTTGCAAGAGACCGATAAGATAATGCTGTTACAATACCTCGCAAATCCCGATGCCGTTCTTCCTAACGATCACCCAAATAAAATAGGATTTCTGTATTCCTGAACTTCCTCCAGTCTACGCCCTCTTCCGTACGTGACATCCGACCACAAATCATTCCTCGTCATCTGTTAAAGGCTTAAGAATAGGGTGTGTCACCATTCCTTACATCGAGGCTTCGCACGATCCTCACCATGCTGATTTAGAGCCAATTACTCGGTGTTATACATTATATCTTCTATGGAATGGACGTCTTCCTGTCAGGAATCGCATATGAATGATTGCAATGCGAGCCGGATATATCCAACGCGTAAGTTCTCAAAATTCCCCCTCATATTCCCCAATGCAGTCTTCCAAGTGATGAGGGGATATCAACACATAAAGCCGAAGAACTGTTCGTCATTGACCGTGTCGCGGGGAAGAGGTATGTTTGCTGTTCCTATCGAGCCAGAAGGACGAGCTGATGCTGGTTCGTCTTCCTACCAGATTGCTCCGACAGCTGGATCTTCGGATCTTGCCTAGTTGAATGTTCATTTATACCCTCAATTTTCTCGCGCGCGCTAATATCGTACGCAGATCTGATGATTCCTCGATCGTTCTCTTAATTAATTTATCTGTCAGGGAAATGCGAAAATCCTCAATGCCGACAGCGGTGACTCATTGTTACAGGTCCTTAACATGACAAGCGAGCAGTTCTCCACTGTGTTGACAGTCTTTTTCATTTCTTATGCGTTGTTTGAGACACCGTCGAATTACATGCTCAAGTACTTCTCTCCTCCCCATTGGTTCGCGTTCCTCATGGTGGGATGGGGCGGAACGGATATGATCATCTCCTGCGTCAAAAACTATAGCGCGCTAACAGGACTTCGGTTTCTGCTGGGGGCATTTGAAGCTGGTATGTCATAGACAACCGTCCTCTGTTACACCAGGATTTGATTCCCGTCGCAGGTTTCTATCCAGGAATAATCTACTTCCTCACCTTGTCAGTTCTATTTTTGTTCTTCAGGACTTCCTCTGCTGACGAACTGTCTGAACAGTTGGTACCGACCCCAAGAGCGCGCTCTCCGTCTCTCTTTCATCGCCGCATGTACGTCACTCGCTGGCGCCTTCGGAGGTAGCATCGCTTATGGTGTTGGTCTCATCAACGACTCGAAAGGCTTGGAAGCGTGGCGGTGGTTATTCATCATCGAGGGCACGTCGTCATGTGCTCTGGCGGTGGCGGTATACTTCTTCTTTCCAGCTTATCCGGAGACAGCTACATGGCTTCATGCGAGGGAACGAGAGCTCGCCGTCAAGCTTCTCAGAGGTGAAGCATCCATAGGACATGCGAAAATCACATGGGTACAGAAGAAGGATACGCTGATGGACTTGAGGCTGTGTCTCCGCTATCTCGCCTTGATCGCCGTTTGCGTCCCTTTTTCGAGTGTCTCGTATTTCGCTTCGACTATCATGAATGGACTCGGATGCGAAGGGCTACGAGCTCAGTTATTTACTGTGCCACCCTTCGCCATAACCTTTGTCGGGACCGTCACCTGCTCTGTATTAACAGATCGTTATGAAGTGTGGTCGATGCTTGCATAGATCCCCAAAGTCGGGCGTCATTTTTCTAGTTCAGGATGCGTTTAGTTTCAACGCTTTTCACCCCAGTTCGGGTGATTGACATTGTGAACGTAGGCCCTTGCGTTCAGTTCGCGCTATGCCATGTTGTATCTCAGCGATGTTCTCCGACTTCTGTAATCTGTTTCTGTTAATATGGATGACAGTCAATCTTGGAAATTCAAATGCGACGACATTTGATAGCGACTGTCGGCACTGCTGGACATATCACGGCGAGCGCGGATCTTTGATTACTATCTCATCGATGAATTTTCTGACTATATTTATAGGCGCATATCAAGGGCAGTGAAGAACCGGGTAATTTCACCAATAGTGCATTCCTATTAGCGGGAGCCCTTGTAATCCTCGTCCTTCAAGAGTTGTATAGAAGACGAAACCGAAACATGATGCTTGGAAGTCGACCGTGGCGTGTGTAACATGTTTCAGGTAGTGGGTCCGTATAGAAGTCTGAAGAGCTATCGGCGTCCGTTGAACGGGCTATGACAGAACTACGTCCCGCAATAATAACTTCTCCTCTTTCTCTACCCAACTGGTACCTTCGATGTTTCCCCTTCTTTTGTTAGTGAATCCGTGACCATGATAACCAAGAACAAGGCGACAGGGCGCAGTTTTCAGCTTCGTTCTTTTATTTACCGCCAGTTGTCATGATAAATATGCACTCCGTCACAGCCGCCCAATCAACAAAAGGTCGGTTTGTTGGAGCACGACACCGGACAAGACTGACACGAGAAATGTACAGGCAGACGTATCAACAAGAGTATGACAAGAGAAGCTCCTACCGCGACACCTTATTCGAACATCGGACCTTCATCAATCAATCCACTCAGCTGGGTGAATCAAAGAAGAGCATCCAATCAGAGTTGGGACAACTATCAGCTAAGGACACGAATATACTTCATACAAGTCGTGCCGTGAAAAGTGGGGGCTTGGACGTGTCGTGCGATTCTTAAGACGGCACCCTTCCCTTGTTGAAGGAAGACACTTTCATGAATGTTCTCCACAATCAAAGGTCTGTCTCAGCTTTGCGGGCGCCCAGCTACCACTAGAGCATGTCCAACGGAGCACCGTCGTTGATCGAATGATCCAAATTGAAGCTCAGATCACGAAGATTGGAAAGATAGTACGATCCGTAGGGAATCGATTCTGAATAGCCACTATCAAATCTGTGACGAAATTTCTTTATCGAAGAGTCGACGATATACGCTGGCGTGCTTCGAGAAGGCAGAAGATCCAAAAGCGGGCTCCCTGCTTGCTCGAGCGATTCAGGAATACTGACAATGAGACTGGGCCAGCGAATGGGTCGAAAACCCGCAGATGTCAGAGAACGCGTCTTCCCTATTTTCCGACCGGTTCACTGATTTCGAGACTTCTCGATGAACCGTAAACGACTATCTCTCTGGGAGTGGCTCAAGTCTCAGCGTATTATTTCGAGGCCAGTTAACCTAATGGAACTGTATCAAATACAGCGCTATCGAGAGGAGAAATCGTTGCCGATCGTACTCCCAATGATTTGAATTTCTTTGCACTTTGCGTAGAAACCGATAGGGTAAAGGAAGGCGTTATGTTGTGGTCGTAGAACAAGCGGTGCTCGTCTCCGCCACTACTATGAAGTCCAAACAACGTTATTTCTTCGGTGGAAGTCTATTGAGTGGATGTCGGAGAGCCCAAGTAGGAGAAAACACAAAGGCAGAATTTTCCATGGTCGAAAGACGTAAGAGGCTCAGACATAAACTTCCGGATACCCTTGATGACCGGAGGATGAGTCAAGAGAGATGTTATGATTCTATCAAAAAACTACCTGTCTGCGCACGAACTTGGCCGTCCTCGTTGTCATAATAGCATAGTCATCTCGGCACGCGTTTTGTATGTGGATTCCGGCCTCCGTCCTGCACCCTTCCACTTACGCAAAGCTGTGAATCAGCTCGCCGGGTAGCATTCGATATGACGAGTATACTGCGAAGCGGCATGCCTTCCTACTGAGATAGTTTTCAGAAACATGCTATACGCCTACAAGTTCAGGGGACGATATATCTCGACGCCAGGGTGTGATTGAGATGAATGAACCTCAGCGCACTTCGAGTGTTCCTCCCTGGACATATCTTAGGTTGAGAGTAAGGAAAATATGAATGCCGCCTCGTACCTCGGAATATCATGAAAAGCTACACTTTCCGAAGTATCGTTCAACAGGGCGCATCCAGCGTGGTACAATTATCTCCCGCATAGGCTGCTGGGCGAACGATAACCAGGTTGTCAAATCTGCAAGAAGAAGATTATAAAACGTTCCAAGAGCAATGATTTATGTGCGATATTACCGATGAGCGATTCAGAACAGGAAGGTGCCTCACAGTACAACAATCATAATATCTTCCTGGCTTCATGTCAAATAGACACTGCCAAAGTCGAGTCCAAGTTCAAATATAGTACATGCCAGCACCAAGACCAACTCTAGCGCCAGGAAATGAGTCTGACACACAGGGAGTAGGAAAAGTTCATCCTGAAATCAGCAGAGATAAACAGATCCCATCCAGAAACCAGCAAAGGCTAAAGGCTAATCTCAAGAACACCGTGAGGCGAATGAGCGGGAAAAACTTGTGGAGTGGGTGTTTATTTGTCAAAAGCCCCCACTCGGACCGGTATTTCGAAACGGGACGAGCCGGTTCGCGATCCCTGCTTTTCTTCCCTCCATCCCCGGTCTGGGATCCGTGGGTGCACGGTCCAGGAAGGCTGTGTAACGAGTCAGAGGTATGAATACGTACTCTTGAGCTGATGTTTTAGACTTTGGCGGGAGGACCTAGAACCCGCCCTGCCACCGCGAAACTCTGGATATCCCTCGCACTCGCTTGAACCCTGCTCTACCGTTTTGCCCCTCATCCCCTCCCCCGTTCCTTGCCCTCGGTGCCGTACACTTACGCCCTGACTAGAAACATTCCCGCCCTATTGACATCTCAGAGGCCCCGATGTTGTTCCTTTCTCCTCGCTTAGCTATATATTATCCGACCCGGCCACCAAATCCTTTGTTGTCAGATGCGACCTGGTTTTGTCCAACTCCGGCACCTTTCCCCAGCTTTGTTCCTATCATTTCTCCGGTTTTCCCTACATCATCATCAATCGTGGTCACTGGGCTTGAATGTTCCTCTCTTCTCGCTGACGGAAATCGTCACGTTTAGCTGGCCCCGAGGGCCCATCCTCCGAAACGATCACCCTTCGAGTTCCTGTAACACATCAGACAGGTGTGATTCCCCCTGGCTCGCTAGCAATAAAGGCTCGAACTTACGCCAGACAAAGTTTTCCGGAGCTTTCGCTGTTCCCTCCGCTCATTCGACGCTGGGATTCGGTCCTTGTTCTTCTACTCAGTATGAAGCGGATCTCCGTTCGTTTCCCCTCTACTTTGTTGCGAGTTCGGTGTGAGACTCTATTCTGGTACCGAATTTCTCACCTCGAGTACTCGCTTCATCGTCACGGCGCTCAGTACGTCTTCACAGGAGCTAGGTCGATCTCTGCGGTCTTTTAGTATGTAAACTATCTGTATGAGGGCGGTGCATTGGGTCTACAATTTCTCCTCTCGCTCGCCGAGTATGCCCACTCCACAAAGCCTCCGAGGCCGACCATCACCGAAGCACTCACTTGCAAATTCGAATGCAAATTTTGAGGTGGCTAGTAACTCCATCACACCATTTGATAAAGGGTAAGATCAGGATTTTCACGGCGCATCTCAAAGGTGAATACGGTGCTCGTTAGCAGGTGAATAAGACTGCTAATTGTTTTGTTCACCGGTGCCGGTAGCGAAGGAGACTTACGACTCAACACTGCATCTAAACATCCCAAGTACAGGCTTTGCTCCAGATTTCAAAATCGGGGAAGATGTACAACGTCGGCGATCACATTGGAAAAAGGGATTTTTTTTGTGGTTCCTGTTTGAGAGTTATTTCACTACGTACTTATTACGCGTAAAATAAACCGGTTTCATTTTACGCTGACGCGGAATACAAGTCTCGCAGGGAAATTGGAAATCCTAGGGACTAGTAGTCGTCGTCGCACTAGCAAGTGATCCCTGGGAAGGAGACTTCCAGTATACTGGTGAGAGAGAAAAGCCATGCAAATCGAGGCAGGTTCTCCGGAGCCGCAAGAGCCTGAGAAAACGAGGCGCGTTCCTTGTCGATCCCTCCGAGCAGCATCGGAGGAGACTAGATACCGATTCCCGATCCGAATCTATGTTCGATAGGGGTCGCTCTCTTTCCCGACGATCAGGAATCCGAGCGTTCGCTCAGGCCTCTCCCTTTTATACGATTTCACGTGCGTACGGCAAGAGGCCTCATCGTTGTCATCCCCGAAGTCGTGAGAGATTGTAGCTGGCCCGCTTTCCCGGACTACCATGTCAGATCGACGCGTCTTTTGCTCATGAGGATCATGCTTGAGCCACATGAAGATAAGTGGAGAGACATGTGTATTGAGAAGGCGTGTAGTACCGAACGGCCAATCAAACGAACGAATCGGAGCCTGTGCTTTTGTCTTGGCTAAGCACAAGGGAAATAGCAAGCTTCTCGATAATGAACCATCAGACTGGCCGCCATGAAAGAATCCAGTTTCCAGTCATGAGTGGTTTACTAAACAGAAGAAATACGTGGAAAGGGAATGGTACTCTGCATGGACTTGGAAATAACCCGGAATTTTCGGGGGAAATAATGAGGTTTGGGACTGCGGAACGTGTATATATGCTTGGCGTATTGGAGTAAGCAAAACGGACTAACAGACTTGTAGTACGGCCCCGTGTTGGTAGCGAAGCTAGATGTACACAACCCCTGACTGCGATGATCCCCCCTACGACTTGGAAACGGACGAGTGCTGTGCCCTCTTCGTACGCAACAACTGATGCTAACCTCCGCGCATACCCCCCTCTCAGGTGAGATTCTCTACTCTCCAAGGCGCCCCCAAAGAACGACGGAAAAGCGTCTTGCCGCCACTTAAATTTCATTCCTGGGTCGCATTGAACAGACTTGGACACGGAAACAGAAAGGAAGACGAAGGACAATGAGACTAGCTTCCCTGGAGACGTATAAGAAGGCGGTCGAGGTGAAAGGCCGCGTCGTAGTCGTACTCTCACCCTTGGCCAAGGAAAGCGACCGACATCCTTTCTGAAAGCCCTCCTCTTCATCGACACCCCTAAGTGTACTTGATTGACGTCCTCCCTGTCAAGTACGCGCCACAGAAAAGGAGCTCAGACTGACCACCACCACCTCCTTCATGCGGCATAGTCCTCCCGCCTCGTTTAACTTTTAACCTCTGTCCGCTTTCAGAATCACATGCATTCGGCACCGGTGTCTCTTCATCCCGAACCTAAGTCACAATGAAATTTATTCCCGTCGTTTATCAGCAACCCAGCACACGTCTTGTCAAAGGAGATCGATGTTCCTCTGCAGGGTCATTGCGCGCTAGCATTTTCCAATCAGACTCGAAACCGCGTGAAGAGAGAGAGATAAACATCGAGGGACATGTGTACGGACGCGGAACCTGAGTCTAACGTTCCGGGCACAGAGAGGTTCTGACAGTTGCAAGTTGACGTCTGGTCGCAAAGTCGAACCTTGTAATAATGTGACATAGCAGAAGAGAGATGTCATAGTCGAGGGCTTCCGAATAGAGTAAGCGCTCGTCGAAGAGTAGCCAGTTGGAACGCTAGCCTGAAATACAAAAGATGAAAACAGAAGAAGAGCGATATAAAAACGTAGAAGAGCGACATGAATAGAAAAGAAAACGTCAATCAGCATCGCCTTGTGATCGGGGGTGATAAAACGAGATTGAGAAAATTGACGAGGCAGCTCAGTCCAAGTAACCGGGAATCAAAATGAAGAAAAGTAACAGCTGCGTCATGGTGGCTACTGATATTGCGGTGCAATTGCAATGTGGCGACAATCCTTTTGAGATCAGCGGGTTGAAGTATTGATGCAACCGAGTTTTGAACGCAGTAGTGTCTGTTTCAAAGGGAATGCACCCGAAGAGAGCAACATGATGGCACAAAGAGCGTGATAACTGCAAAGCGAAGAACGGTTATAGGTATACCTAATACCGAGTCTTTGACGCCACGTCCAAGCGACGCCAGTCTGGCCAACGCAACACACCGAATCTAATATGTGCTCTTTTTTTTTTATAACTCTGATTCAATAAATACGGATTGAGTCAATCCATACACATTATCTACTTCTTCAACCAAATAAAAAACAGCGAAAGAAAGAAAAGAGCGTAAGGCGGGCTGAGGGTCCGAAAGAATGATCATGAGAGCAGCGAGGATATACAACAGAGCGGGGGGGTCTACATATTTTGCAGCGTGGTGGGTATAACGTAGGGCCTAGACCATCATAGCAAAGGCGGCAGCACCAGGAGCCCCCCCACCACCGACGATCATCCCCTCATACGCATCATACCCTCCACTCCTCGGCCGATGGTACCCCTCAAACGCAGGCGGCGCAAATCGCTTCTCCTCAAAAAAGGTAGCCGGCGGCGCAGGAGCGGCACCCCCGTAGTACGCAGCAGCAGGGGCGACCATCGGAGTGTAGTTCTCATACCCCATCTGCGGGTTCTCGAAATTCATGTTAGTGGGGCTCGCGATGACGGGGGAGCGGCCGTGGCCGTGACCGTGGTACATCGGGGGAGGGGCGGAGGAAGGAGGGACCTCGTCGTAGCCGCCCATACCGCCGTCCTCGTCGCCGTAGTCTTCCTCTTCGCCGGCCACGCCCAGAACCTCGAGTTCGCCGGAAATAATCATGCCGAAGCCTTCTCCGCGAACGGGCTCTTCGACTCTAGGCACACCCGCGCGGTCGCGCCACTCGTTGAGCTCCCGCCTCAGCGCATCGGCCTCCATCTTCATCGCGCGGAGCTCGCGGGCGGCAAGGAGGCGGTGGCGGCGGGAGGCATGGACGTGTGCGATGGACGAGTTGACGATGCTGGATTTGGAGGGGCGGCGGATCTGGGAGAGGTTGGGGAGGAGGGCGGCGAGATCGAGGAAGCGGCCGTTGAGGGTCTCGCGGCGCTGGCGCTCGACGGCGTTGTGGGTGGCACGGCGCTCGGCAGTGTTGGCACGGCGGGAGGGCTTGCGTTTGCTGGGTGCGATGGCGGGTTCGGTGCTGCTGAGCTGGAGCGACGGGCTGGTCGGAGTGCGGGGGTTGGACGAGTCGGAGTTGTCGGAGGCAGGGGAGGTCGGAAGAGACATGGCCATTTGTGTAGTCGCGAGCAGGGCTCAAGCGTACTGATAATAATTGCTGGGAGTTGCGGAAAGTGTGGAGCCGGCAAGGGTCGCGAGATCTGCTTCTTGTTAGTTCCAACTCGCAACTCGCAGCTATCACTCACTCCAGGCGTTATCCTTAACCGACGAGGTTTATCGGGAGGGAGGGGAAAGGGGAGGTAAACGAGCGAAGCGATAGGGAGGAGAGGATCAGTCGAAACGGGGGGGTCCTTTTACTTTCCATCCCAAACCCAGACCTCTAGTTATCTGCCACGAGAGAAGCCCGTACACATGCACAAATACACAACACCCGCAAACACGAACCGGTTCGCTTCGGCCCTAGATCGGGTGCGCGGATCTTCGGAGCCTGTGGCGCAATCTGCCCAAAACTTGGGTCCTTCTTCTCATTTACTCTCCACTTCTATCATCAACGTTAATCATGGATGGTAACCCCCCCGATGCCCGACTCTTCCCGTTCAACTCTCCCCCTCTCCCCGATTACGCGAAGCCAGGCTCGGGTAGACGGCCCGCTCGTCTCTTTGGTGACCAAGTAGCGACACAGCCAGCGATTCAACCGACTCGCCTTTCAAACAGGAAATCCCAACTGAATGATGGAGGGCAAACTGCTTGATGGATCTCCTCTGTTTCGATGATGACACTAAGCGCCTCTATCTCACCTTGGTCTCTCCCTGCACCCTCTTCTTACGTTTGACCGAGCAACCCATAGTCAGCAATCATGGCCCCCGACGTTTGATTCCCTCCCTGGAATCCCATCTCTGCTCATTTTTCTTTGCCGCCGTCTCAATTGCGAATGCTAGAATTATACACGTCTCCTCCGGCACCTCTCCCTCTCCCATGATGGACCTCTCGATCGCCGCTACCGAAGACCTAGGCCCTCTCGGTTGAGAATATCTGCGTGTCACCGCATCCTCCAACCTCCAAATACTCACTCCTCCACCTCTCCCACCGTTCCCGCTTACCACCATGATCTTATGATGCGTCTCGATTTCCCTCCCCCGGAACTCGGAATGATGCGCTACGCTGTACATCGAAAATCTTCCCATCATTTTCCTTACTATACTCCACGGATTTCGTTCAACCGTGATGGTACTTACTCATACTGATACGAGTTCACGGAGCCACAACCGTTTACACCAAAGTACATCGCTTATTGAAACATGATTTATAGCATCGTCGTAACACGACTTCACGGACCCACAAACTCACCCAATATAGCTTAATCTTCCCATCATCACGGAAAAGGACGACGAGAAGAGGGCGTATTCAGTTCCGATACTGATGTGGACCCATAACTACACTGTTACGAAGACGAGAAAAGGGAAGAGAGAACGTCGCTTTATTCAGTGAGTGAGGGAGCGATAAACGACGACGAGTCGAAAAGGGAAAAGCCGAGCATGTATGTTCTTTTATCGTTCTTGGAGAGGAACGCCACTAAAAATAGACAAAGGAGAAAGGAAGGGTAAAACTTCGGGAGGGTCGTGTTCGTTGCCAAGACAAGGGGATGTGAACCTAACTTCAGGGTCCGAGTCGGACCGCCGGACGAGAATAATTACATTGAATAGCGAAACAGCGAAGGAGAGGACAAAAAGGCCTGGATAGAATGAGAATAGATTGCGTACGAGAAGGCTCAAGGGACGAAAGAATTCCAGGACCAAGGAACGACAGGACAAGGGGAGATGCCTTGGAGAAGAGACGGCGGCAATGGCAATGGCGGCAATGACAGTCAGCTTGGAGAGAACTCAGTCTGTATACTGGTATAAAGATACGTTGAAGAGGACGTCAGTAGATGGCCGAATCGGATGATGCATTATTATAGTCCATCACCGGAGCTTGGTTCGCCGTATAGAAGATACGGCAGGATTGGGAGACATAAAAAAACCAAGGTCGTCGTAATGGAAGGAGAGATTGAAGCGCTCGAATAATAGCGCCCTAAAGAACGCAATATCTGTCGGGTGTAAGAAAAAATCAGGAAGTCAGTTAATCCTCCCCCTACCATGACAAGAAAGACAAAACTAACATTTGGAGTTTGTGGAGTGGATACAGACGGGCGCTTGTAGATCCGCAATCGAGTATCTTTGGGGAGAACTGTCAATCTGATCGGTACTTCAAAACAAATCGCAAATCATGAAGGAAAGGGGCAAAGTAGTTCCCGGGGCGCTTTGTGTTAAGCAGGGTCACGTTCAACGGTCTTTTTCCTCCGTTACTATTTTTTGACTCTCTCTCTCCTCTCGCAAATATCACTCGTATTCCCTTGGGGACCTGGGTATTCAGCTTTTTCCAAACTTTGTTCCCGTGCCCGTCAAAACAAGTAAAGTTCATTTTGGTGAGGATCTCGCCGACGTAAACATATTCATTCTTCCAGATATTGTAACTTTCGGTGGACGGCCCATCCCTCCGAGCTCGGGCTCCACGTCAATAAGTACACTGCCTTCCAAGCGCCATCTTCATTCCTCGGTACGCCACCCTCAATCATGACATTGTCAATCGTGATTCATTCAAAACCCTGATTATGTCTCTACCTTCTTTTCTCCCCCGCACTGTGATGACGTCTCTCCGCCGCATTCCGCGACGCTTTCATTATTCCATTTATTGACTGCGACGTTGAATTTTATTGATGTCAATTCCTTCTGAACGCCAAGGATATGCACACAAGGATACGACAGCTCAAGCACGTGAAGTATTGCATTACCATCAAAGCTAATATGCGTTCGAGTTTTGTAAGCGTATTTTTCTATCGAAACCTTCCCTCGACCTCGCCGAGAAATACGTTCTGTCTGATTCGTGCACATACGCGTCGGAAGAGAACCTGGTCCCTAGGATGGTTATCATTTCCTTGGGGCTTGCGATACACGTTTTCCCATATGTCATATAAGCGTCACCCTTGATATGCTCCTTATCTTTATGTTACTCAAGTCTGCGTGAACAACCCCCCCCCCAAAGAGTGGTGGAGACGCTTCCCAACGATTTCAAGGAAAAGGTTACCTAAAAGCCAAGGAGGGAGGGGCGTCGATCCCTAACGTTTTCGGGGAAATGCTGCAGGAAACTGGCGGCCCCTATTGTTGGGCCTGGAGAGAAGATCGAGGCGGGACTAGTGATCTGAAATGAGTTGGTTCGTTTTTAGATCCGTATCGACGCCTACAATGTTATACACCGAGCCGTGAGTATGAAATACGACGACGAAGCTCATTTCATATGCTAACCACTAGTCAATCTACCACCAACTGTCGGCCTCTCCCTGCGACTGTCTTCTCCCGGATCACGCGGAGCGCGAATCTTTTCACCAATTCCGAGGAAACAAGGTTGTCCTGACACGCTTGTTGGGTTGCTCCTCTCTAATGGGCTTGCACTTGCGCTCCGTCGTCCTCTTCAACTGCTCACCGCTACACTGAAGTCTTATGGTTTCGCTTTAGAATCTACAGAATTTACTGCGATGCGCTCTCAGCTCACGTCGAGGTGTGAATTATTCGTTGTCTACGCTACGCAGTGAAACAACTCATACATACAGGGTCGAAATTGATATTTTTCCCGAAATGAGATGGTTGATCACCGTCCTGTCAACGTTCCCGTTTCTTTTTTGAAATCTGACGCAAAGCTACTGGTATGATGCGATTCGCGCATCTACAGTTCCTAGCAGCGAAATGAAGAGTTGTTTAAGTAAAATGTTAACTTGTATAGACCGTCAATCTGGTCCCAACGGTCGTTTGAATATCAGACGGTTTTATCAAATCACGAGTGATGAACCACTTTGAATTTGCAGGCGGGATTTGAAATTCAAGTAGGCATTTCAGTGATGGTCGGGGGCTTCTCTTTTGGTCCACGGTAGCTTTGTGAAGGAAGCAAAGGCTTACCGGACTTCTTTCTCAATTTCTCAAATGTGCGGAGTCGCTGGCCATTAGGATGCCAGAAAGCGCACGAGTGCTATTGCGCGTACGAGTGAAGAGAAATACTTTAACCGTAATTACGTGCCTATCTATCCCTCGCAAAAAGAGGGCGACTCGTACGGATAAATGTGTACTTACGGAATACGCCCTATTGTCGAGAGAACGTAGGCTTCTACAACAACCATCTTCCCACAACATCTGAGGGAACGGTTGAGATCATAGGCGCCACCTGGAATGCGCCTAGCCTTCAAGACAGTGCAGCGCCACAGGCTAGAAGAAGCGCCAGGGTGGTAAAAAGTGAGGATAAAGTAAGGCCAACGAAAGAATGAGAGGACTCGATACGAAAACGGAATCTTGTACCCACAACTGGACGTAAAATGGTGCCAACGATCAATCGTAGGTAGCAGAGGAAGTAAACACGCCACCAGCAGTAGACGGGAATCGGAACGGAGATCCTACAAGTGAAGAACCAAGAACCCGAGTCCTAGAGGGAGATGCTACCCAGGGAATGTAGAGAGACGTAGGAATGGGGAAAGGAACGAGTAATATGAAGCTACGGCCCGACAATCTGATGGAGGGGAGGAAAAGGGAAAACTCCGAGAAACTTTATCTGGCGTGAGAGGAGGTAGTGGTATTTCGGGCTAGGGAAAGCATCCGTCTGATGCTCCCTCATATACACGTACGAGAAACTCTATCTGGACGGGGGGAGCGAGTTCTCGGATCTCAGAAGCAGCGCCAAGACAGGATGAAGAGATGGAGCGTCGTATCGATGTAGGTCCGTCCATCATAGAGGATCAACAAAATGATTTTCTTCAGGGGAGGGGGAGAGAGGTCCCATCATGAAGCCGCCAAAAGAGAATGATACGCAGGGAATGACATATCGATGATGGCGAGGGGGCCAGAGTTAATGAAGGGTCGATAATGAAGAATCGAAACCCGGAAGCGGATGGATGGGTACTGCTGCTGCTGCACGGAAATCGTGGAGAGTCGGGCCGCAGAGATAATCGGCCATATATGATATCATATTAGTGTGGTTCCCGACTCGGGGCTACTGGCAACGCAAGCCCGGTGTTTTGTTGGCCGTGTCGGATTCGTGGGCGGACTTGGGAAAAAAGCACACAATGCCTCCGAGTCAAGCGAATTTCCGATATATCCGCATTTCTCGTCCTCGACGTCGGGGTCATTGATGATTATTGTTCTGATATCAAAAGCAGCGCTTGATGGGAGGTTTTTACGAGAACGTTTATTCTTCTTTGTACGGCACCGAGGGGGGTCGTTGTGAGTATCAGGGGACAAAGAGACGAGGGTCATCAATAGAAAGGGGTGGTCGAAAATCGAGGCTGAGGTTGATGGGTATGGATACGAGGGGTATACAGAGGATATGAGACCTAATAGCTACCGTCAAGTGTAAAGTATAGCATAGAACAAGCAATACACACCTGAGACGCACCCATGTATCCCGCCTACCATCTCCCTTATTTTGTGTCTAGGTACGGCAATGGAGGAAGGTATCAGCGCGGAAGCAAAGAGGGATCACGAACCGGCTCATCCCGTTTCAACATGCCGGCCCGAGTGGAAGCTGCTGGTAAACAAATATTGCTCGGGCCGAGAGCTCAAGTTTTCTCTTGCCGCTGCCTACAAACCCTCCGAGTCGTGGATCTACTTTGTGCTCCTGCAGCTGGTCCCAAATATACGATTACCAGTTATTTTCGCTACTTCTTTGAACTAGACGCCAGTGCTGAATGCAATGTGAAAAAGAAGGTGCGTATTTCCTTCTCACCTAAGGGCCAACGGAAATCGAAACACGCCAGGACGCGACATCGTACAAGCGGAATTTATAGGATGTCAATCAGGTACTTTGGCGATCTATAGGGGCGGGTTGTGGTAGGCGGGCCCCCTTGAAGAGGAGGGCTGTGCGAAAATAATCCCCGCCGGTTAATAAGGCGGGCCTGGAAGCGATCGATGCGGGAGCGGAAGAGTCGGGACCTACAACCAGTTCGATTCAGAATTTTGGTATCGGTCCCTTTGCTCCTCCGAGTGCCTACGCAAAAACTCGTAGGCTCCGACGTGGCCTTTCACCTCGACCGTCTTCTTATGCTCGGAGCGTCAATCTTTTTTCTCAGCTTCCGGAGAAGCTAGTCTAACAAGGTTTGTCTTCTGGTGTTGATAGAAATTTTGTGTCTATTCTTGCGTCGACAACGATTCAATAAGAGACTCTCGTGCTAGTCTCTTCTTGTAATCATACAGAGTCGCTGTTGTCTACGCGATGCAGGAACGAAATACGGCTTTGATTCAGTTGCCCAATTTTATGGTATCTGTTATCCTCCCGGAACCCGTTCGAAACTCGGAGTCATCGTGCTTGGTAGCTTTGACTGTGTTTACAGGTGGGAGTGGACTGGCAATATGCCTCTATCCCTTTTATGGGTACGTGGAGATAAATATACGCGCTTGGCTCGATTGTTCACGGCGCGCCGAAATAGCTTGAACGTTTATACAAGCTCATCCGTTACCAAGGTTGCAAGGTCGCGGGAATAGGGTCAGTATGGAATGGAATATAACCGCCGTAGTGGTCAGGGGCTGTACTGTCGAGACGCGTACTTCACAGATCCGTAATCGGGATGTTGTTCAAAGCGTTGATCATCCGCTACTCCACTCGGATCAGGCAGTGGATAACCATCTATGTCGTGAATCCTCATCAAGATTGAAAGTCAAAATCCATCCAGCAGGGGCTATCGACTCTGGTACGGCGGAAGCAAACGTCGAAAGGAAAAAGGGGGAGATCACGAACTGGCTCATCCCTTCTCAATTAGGCAATCCCGGTCCTGTTCGGACCGTGGGCCTAGGCTTTTCCCGATCCTTGGCTGCTAGAACCTGGATTCAACCATCATCTTGACCAGCCGTCGGTCGTTCTCAGCATTAGATTCCTAGCTTTGCTTGCAACTATTATTCTGTGATATACCAGGTCTATTTCCCTGCTTATATTCTTTTTCATTGGTAGAGAATCGCACGACATGGATTTGGTGAAGGAATCGACCCAATACTACTCGTTGGATGGTCTCTCCTCCTGACGTTCTTGGTCAGCTTATTCCTTCTGGAGTATGGTACTTGTATCGATGAGCCCTCACTGTGACTCCGTATCTTTACCTTTCAAAACAAAGAGTGACTTCGCCTCTTACATTGGTCTTCGGGCGATGACGCGAACGGTCCTATCTTTCCACATTGTTGCCTTCGCTCTGCGTCCTTTTCTTATTGTGTTTCACTCCTTTCACCTGTCATGATGAACTGCTCAGGCTGCTACAAACTATCACTCATTGACATAATCATAGTTGATTCGATAGTAACTCCGCGCTTCTCATCCGACGACCGTTTACGTGCCTCGCTTCTGGTACCCCAAGTCACGCTCGTCTCCCAGCCTTCTGATTTCTGGACGCCAAGAATATATACACGTTCCGCAGTCCTAAAATGCGTTGTCGACAAGTTTACTTCTACTTCCTCCGAACTTCCTCGCATATTCATGGGAAACTTCGCAATTGTAGCGAATATTTTCTGCATACCTGGCACTGCGAGTTGGTGTCCTCAAGAAACTGGGCCTGAGACATGAAGCAAGTTGGTTCGATTTAGATCCGGATCTACAATCGGTATCTGGACTCCTCCGATGCTGTCTAGAGGGATCGTATCTAGCTGGCGCCTACAACTATATACGCGGAAGAGGGGTACATCGTATCAACTAGCGCTCATGCTTTATTCGTGACCAGCTACGAACCGTCTTCGTTGCTAGATCATGCAGAATGAGACACTCCTGCGGCTGCGGAGAATAATGTGTTCTACTGCGCGACTTGCATCGTTACGCTGCTCTTACATTCTTATTAGTGGCCTTCCACCTTTTGGCGTTTCTTCGCTGTACTATACCCCTTTTGCAGTCCTGTACAAGCCTGCAGGAATTCGATACGATACTTGATTCCTCATCAGCTTCAATGAAATCAGTTTAGTCTCCGATACGCAGTGAAGTAGCTCTCAAGGAAGAAAATGTTGAGATAATCTTAGCTTCAATTTTTACGCCCTGTTTTGCACGCCACTAAGTCCTTTGTTGCATGGGGGGGGGGGGGTCATAATGCTTTACTGGCATTTTCAGGACCAAAGAGGCCTCCGTTGTTTACCAGCCAAAATACACTGGCCTCTGCTGTAAGTCGCGCATCACCTTCGCTACCATTCCCAGTGGGGAAAGGTGAGGTCGGGGATGGAGTGCCACGATGAATATTTTTGCGCACTCTTAACGAACTCCGCACCAACCCTTGAGATGTGCCGTTAATCTGTAAAGTTCCGATCCTAACGTCGTTTAAACATCGACTCATTTATCAAATGACGACTGATGAGCCACCTCAAATTTGTATTCGAAATGGGAGTGGGCGCTTCGGTCATTCTCTTTCGGTCCATCTCGGTGGTTTTGCAGGGCTTTGTGGAGTACGCATATAAACTCGCGTCGTCACGCATAGCGAGCGAGCTCCATCAGAAAGAGGAGTGGGGAATCGTAAACCTAATAGAGACTTGTTCCCGCAGCAAGTGTTGTTCATACAGACTGCGGGTCACAAAGCTCGTAAGATGATAGAGGCCCGCAGATATCGACCTAGCCTAGATGAAGACACAGCCCCTTAAGGAAAGCTGAGGATGGAGCGAGTACCAACGAGGCGACGAAATCGGGGAGAGATATAAGAATAGAGTGTCTTGGACAAAATCGTAGAAGGAGCCCCCAGAAGGAAAGAGGAAACAAACGGAGAATTCCTTGGTGAGTATTTGAAGAACAGAGAACGAGACACCATCAGAGGCGCGGAAAGGAACACGCATCTGAAAGTTACGGTCTGTCAGTGGATAATAAGCGTCGAACAGACGGATCTGATGAAGTGAATGAGGAAAGCTCCGAGAAACCTTGTCTGGCGTGAGAAGATGCGCTGCGAGCCGTCATTAGTAGCGGACTGGAGGAATCACATCCGTCTGATGCCTGTAGGAACTCGACGGCGGGCCTTTCAAAGTCTGCCAAGACTAGGCCTAGCGGTGAGTGTAATGATTGTGTACGAGCCTCGATTCAGGCCCTTCGTAAACATCAAGAATCGGCTAAGCGGGACAATTTCTCGCAGTGGGAAGAGAGGAACCAACCAAGCCTGACCATAATTGATGATGATGGGAGCAGAGCTACTATTCCGTGATGCAGGGAAAACCAGAGAAATGATAGGAACAAGTAAAGAAGGACGTCGAAAAATGTGCCGGAGACAGACCAAGGCACGGGCAAAACGGCTGGCACTGCTTGAGGTAAGTCTGATTGACTGAGAACATGCTGATTAACTTCCCGATTTCCCGACTCAATGTCGGATAAAATACAGTACGCGATTGGGCATAGAGCTAAGCGAATCTCTATAACCGCACTCCTTGCCGTCGGGGGAAGAGAAAAGGGAATAACATCGGACCTTTTTCTCTGAAATTAATACTGCGCTTGACGGAGGTAGGTTTATTTTTTCCCCCTACGAGGTTGGTTATTCAGACAGGTTTCGGTCAGGAACCGGAGAGGGATCAACACGGCGGGAGGCGAGGGGCAAATGGGCAGGGGTAGAGTACCGTAATAATCCCTTTAAAGGCAGGGTCGCGCGCACCCCGCCTATGGTAGGCATAAGAAGACGGAAGGGCGTATTCACATACCGCTTCCCGCACGCACCCACGGATCCCGCCCACCGCCAGATGATAAACTTGCGATAACCCCCATTAGGATAGGGAGGAAAGGGGTCCCGAACCAGCTCGTCCCGTTTGGAATTACCGGTCCGATCCCTCTCTGGCGTACATCCAGAGCCGTCATATTCTTGAAATCGGCCTTCTTGTCCTTGGTCTAGGACATCACCATACATGTTGTTGATGTGAATTGTGTAAGCCTCCCAAAGCTCTTGACGGTCCTTTTTCTAGCGATTAGCCAGTGAAAACGATAAGGTACTGGTAAGGGCTATATTCGAAGTTCGAACTTTATTCTCAGGCTGGAAATTGCGAGTATCGATTAGACGCAGTGTTGATGCAGTACGACAACTGTGGATTTGCGTCCTGATAAACTGTTCTGAAGTGCTCATCTATGTGAAACTTCCGAAGATATAACTTGCTCTAGCCGCTTAGTTCGTTCGCATTTGATGAAACCCGCCTGATTTGACGGGCTGGTATCCCAATGCGGATGAAGATGGAGAAACTGAAAGTGCTACCTGACATTGTGGCTCCTTGTGTGTGCTCATGGTAAGAGTATCAGGGTGCCCAAAAGTGGGAACTATGGTCGATGCTGCAATCCAAGCGACAGCTCCGATGATGCTATCTATATTCGGAAGCTCGAGGAGCTGATAATTCTTCTTGGAAAGAAGACGTGGGTGCTGATACGCACATTTCGCTTTATGAAACGGCGGTGGATGAAGAGCATTCGAAATGAGGGCCAAGGAAAGTCTGGGAGCTCTCAGTTGAACGCCGCAATAACATTTCTACCCTGGATATATAATATACCTATTTAAATGCGGACTGCACCAATATAGCACCAACGGCGGAAAGATGTGTACTCCAAGTGCAAAGAAATTTAAATCATTAGCGGTCCGATCGACAGCACTCCACTCCAGGTGCTTTCTTCAGGTTTAATGTCCTCGAAACAATATCTTCATGAACGGAAACATGAGCCACTCCAAGAGAGAAAGTAGGTTATGCGTAATCTAACTTCTGGATCCCACTTTTGGACTGCCTTCGGTGCTTCGGACCAATTGACCGTTCAATTCTTGCCAGTAGTCCTGAACTGCTTGTACGAACAAGGATTCTACTCGAGCTATTCTAGTTTTTCTCGAAGTACTGATCCACCTATGTCATTAGAAAAAAGTCATTACCGATTTGATGCTGGTTGGATTAGATTTGATTCCCTACGATCCTATAATCTTTCCGATCTCTCAAATCTTCGTGATTGCGCTCGGAGGTGCATGATTCGTTCGATGACGGTGCTCCATTGGAAACGCTCTAGCGATGGCCAGGCGTTCAAAAAACCGTTCCAGACCTTCGATAATCTACAACATTCATACAAATGTCTTCCTCGAAGAAGGGTGCTATTTTAAAACCACACGACGACATATTCGTGATAGATGTGTTATCTTAAATGGGATGTTCTCCCTTGCTACGCGAGCGAAGCTAGCTTATTCTGGGGATTGATGAAGATCCGGGGTTCGAAGACATGGCAGGACCTCATACCCTTATTTACTATACATTCCTTTTGTTAGTCTTGTCCGTCATACTCTAATATGTTGTATATATGTTAATCGGGACATATTAATCATGACGGCTGACGGTAAAAGTCACGAACGACGTTGAAACTTTGTAACTGTGCTACTCGCCATCGCATTAACTCCCATCGCCCATATCAGAATGATAAGTCTGGGGAAACTTACAGTCTTGAGTCGAAAAAGGTCGCTGACCAAGAAGGAATTCCATTGATAGGACAATTTGGTGAAGAAATGAAGATTTGATCAATTTTATGAGTAGTTCTGTCACACAACACACCAAACATCCCGTTCAACGGACGCAAAAGTTCTTCATACTTCTATACGGACCCAATACCCGAAACATGTTATACACGCCATGGTCGACTTCCGGGTGCCATGTTGCGGTTTCGTCTTCTATATACCTCGCGTAGGACGAGGATCACAAGGGATCCCGCCAATAGGAACGCACCATTTGTGAAATGGCCGGTCCGGTAACCTGGCGCTTCATTGGCCTTGTATATATATACGCCTATAAACATAATCAAAAAAATTCAGACGATGATATACTAACTTGAGACCGGAGCTCACCGGTGATTTGTCCAACAGTCCCGATTGTCACCATCAAGGGTATAGCGAGCGTCGTAGCATCGGTGTTGCGAAGATTGACTGTCAGCCATGTAATGAGAGACGGATTACAGATGTTGGAGAATGTCGTGCTGAGACATAGCATGGCGTAGCGTGCTTTGAACGCTGTAGGTGGAAGTGCGCCTATATATTACAATGTCAGTCACTCATCTGCGGTGAGATGCTGCGGAACTAAACACACCCTGAACCAGAAAGGTGACACCTGAAACAACCATAGGGATCCATGCAAACGTTGACCACGCTTCATACCGATCTGCGAATACAGAGCAGGTGACGGTCGCGACAAAGGCTATAGCGAAGGGTGGTACAGTGAACAGCTGAGCACGTAGTCCTTCGTATCCGAGTCCATTCACGATAGTCGGCGCGAAGTATGAGATACTTGAAAAAGGAACGCAAACGGTGATGAAGGCGAGATAGTGGAGATACAACCTCCAATCCATCAGCGTATCCTTTGTCTGCACCCGTGTAATTTTCGCATGTCCTATGGATGCTTCACCTCCGAGGCGCTTGACAGCGAGCTCTCGTTCCTTCGCACGTAGCCATGTAGCTGTCTCCGGATAAGCTGGAAAGAAGAAGTATACCGCCACCGCCAGAGCACATGACGGCGCGCCCTCGATGATGAATAACCACCGCCACGCTTCCAAGCCTTTCGAGCCATTGATGAGACCAACACCGTAAGCGATGCTGCCTCCGAAGGCGCCAGAGAGTGACGTGCATGCGGCGATGAATGAGAGACGGAGAGCACGCTCTTGGGGTCGGTACCAGCTATGCAAACAGATCGTCAGCAGAGGAAGTCCTGAAGCAAAAATAGAACTGACAAGGTGAGGAAGTAGATTATTCCCGGATAGAACCCTGCGACTGGAATCAGATTCTGGCATAACAGAGGACGGCTCTCTATGACATACCAGCTTCAAATGCCCCCAGAAGAAACCGAAGTCCTGTCAGCGCGCTATAGTTTTTGACGCAGGAGATGATCATATCCGTTCCGCCCCATCCCACCATGAGGAACGCGAACCAATGGGGAGGAGAGAAGTGCTTGAGCATGTAATTCGACGGTGTCTCAAACAACGCATAAGAAATGAAAAACACTGTCAACACAGTAGAAAACTGCTCGCTTGTCATGTCGAGGACCTGTAACAATGAGTCACCGCTGTCGGCATTGAGGATTTTCGCATTTCCCTGACAGATAAATTAATTAAGAGAACGATCGAGGAATCATCAGATCTGCGTACGATATTAGCGCGCGCGAGAAAATTGAGGGTATAAATGAACATGCAGCTAGGCAAGATCCGAAGATCCAGCTGTCGGAGCAATCTGACAGGAAGACGAACCAGCATCAGCTCGTCTATCTGGTTCGATAGCAACGACAAACACACCTCTTCTCTGCGACACGGTCAACGACGAACAGTTCTTCGGCTTTGGATGTTGATATCCCCCCATCACTTGAAGGACCCTTCTCGAAGTCGTTGTCAATTGATGCCAAGGGAGCAGTGCCCGCCTCTTCCATTTTGGAAGTGGCTTCAGGCATTGCGTCGTTAGCGTTCGTGGATACTTCTGGTTGGCAAGGTAAAGAAACCTTCCCTTCCTAACACGGGATGAGAGGGGGAGTGGACCGGAAAAATGTATCCATCGCCAGCGCTATGAAGGGTGATGTTTACGACATCCGAAGTCCGGTAGTCGGCGCAGGCTTGTAATGAGGCTGTAACTTTCAGATCGGTGTAAGAGCTTATGAAAAGGAGTTCCGTCTCACCTGTTCCTTGCACTAATGCTCAGACGCAGAGAAGTATACACATCACCGTAGTTTCATCAGCTTCTGCACTGTATGAGAGGCGAAAGTAATGAAGCACGAGGCGGCTCAACGGCTCTACCCCTGCGCGTCACATATCAAATGATATCCGAACACCGTATTCGGCCCTTATGCTTAGTAGGGACACCTTGATTCCCGCTGCTTGTTTTGGACTGACGCCCTTCCGCTCGCCCAGATGGTCACTGTGGTTGTGCAGCCGGAGATCCAAAGCGGATGCTGTTCCACTAGCTGCAATCATCACTCAGGCCCAGGGCCCAACATCTCCGAGCTCACGTCTCTCATTCCTTTAACTGAAAAGACGAAGGTTCTGACTCCTGAGAACCAATTTGAGTTATGTAGCACAGTAGTCTGGCGAATGAGGGTATCACTGTCGCTATATGCCATGCTCACCCTGCCTCTCTAAGGTTACACGAGTGAATATCCATAAGAAGGCGACTGACACTCACCGATAGTGGCGACAGCTACGTCGTATGTACGAGCCTGCACAGCTGAAGAATTAAATATTTGAAACGAGCCGGGTGTCTAGTTACCAGTTAATCACACGCGGATTTATGGCCATGAATTTTCGGTATCGCTCATTTCTTGAAAATACAATCGCCATGAATAGATGGACGTGAATGTTTGGGACAAAGAAGCGACACGTCGCTGAGCAGGACCAGTGTTTAAGTTCATCGAAAATGGGCGGCTAATTCTGGAGGAAGCGAGTCCGACATAAACTGCGGCGGATACGGTCACAATTCAAAATGTGAGTGTATAGCTGGGAACGAAACACGGCCTTCAAAGTCACTTACAGGGTCATGATAAGAAGGAGGTAAGTTAATGAACAAGACGCTCCAGCCCCAGAGGAAGACATAAAAATGAATGTGCGAACGGCAGTGCACAGTATCGGACCGAAATGAAAGAATCCGGGCCGGGCCCGCTATGAATAGAAATAGCGAATGCAAAGGGTTTAAAGCTTGCTTTACGCAAGTCTAGTTGCGGTAAGAGCAGAACGCAGAGCGCACCGGGATGCCATGCTAACTCACTCGAAGGACCGAGATCCTCGCGACCATCCGAATCGATCGCTTGCTCGAAGACCGTGTTCTCGCAAGTCTCTCGTGATCTTCCCTAGTAAGACAGTGCAGAGCGGAGAGGGGCTACATCGCTCTCTCCTTCACGCTCTCACTGTCCTACCAGGTAACTGTCATACCATTCGCTCTTCCCTTTAGGTTCTCATTGTCCTACCAGAGTTTGTGTTTTCCGGTTACCCTCCCACCCTTTCCCATATTAGTTTATATTCAGCATGGATTCAGAGGAATTGAACAAGCTCTCAAGACAGGTCAGATATAACCGCCGTATACGCATCCTTCGGCTGGTAGCTACTGTCGAACAACAGAGGCGTAGAGCTGGCGCGCCAGGAGTTCTGGAAGACAAATAACTGAGTAAAGTAATAGAAAACCGAATGGAAGCGGGCTTACAACATCGCTGACTCCCCAGCTAGTGATCGAGACACACGCAGAGTTGGAGAGGCAGGTGTCAACAATGGTAGTATAGTCAGATGCGCTTGCACCGGCGATGTCCAGCTCGGTGATAGCAACATCTGTACCAGCCCCTGCCAGTGCCGTCAGAGCTGCGGCTGCGCCGCTCGAGCCCCCAGCCTACGCATGTTCAACAAGAGATAAATGTCTGAGGAGGCACCAACGTACTGATAAGTGCATCTGTGTACCGATACCGTCGATTAGCTGCTCATCGGCATTGATCCGTTTAACAAGGGCAACCATTCCTGAATAACGAGATTGAAGAAATCGGCCGAAGGAAAAGCGGTAGCGACTAACCTTGGACCTTGGCGTTATTCGAGTCGAGGTTGTAATCGTTGATGTACAACCTGTATAGTTCGAGTTCAGTGAGAAATCTGAGGAAAGGATTTAGGCCAACTTTGCTGTAGGATCTGCAGCTCGCGCAGCTTTGAATGCGATGGTAATGAATGACTTGAGCAGTGAGGAATTAGCAGCGCAACACCGATGGCAACGGGATAAGGATGTACCTCCCCGAGAACGTTATAGAAGACACTCGACCGCAGAGTACCGTCTTCGTTGAGAACCTCGCTGTGGATCATCAGCACACGAGAATGCCGTCGTAAGCGCACACATACTTGCAGACATCCCACTGGTTGTTCATGGGTAATTCAATCCCAGAGAATGCTCGCCGAAGACAGAAGGAACACGTACAGCTTTCCATAAAACATGTTAGACAAGGGACCGCACTCGTTAAAGAGTGCGAACTTACCGTAGAGTTTACCGGAGTACTGTCCAGCTACCTTTGCAATATGCGTTTGAATGACGGAGGTCTGGGGATTGATCGCTTAATATGTTGCATCATCGAGGCAAGACTCCTGACTCACCAGTGTATCCGCGTCCGTGATAGCGGAGACCCACGAAGGGAGCTGCGAGTGCCATACTAGAAAGAGGTGCGTATCAGAATACTGAGCTAGAAACAAGAGCTAACACCAAACCCAGGGTGTGTCCACGGATTTGTTTGCTGTTCGAGACGGCCCAGTTTACTAGATAGTCCGACCCAGAGAAGGTGAACGTTCCTTGGGTACTTTCGGTAGCATCCCACTAGTGGGCAAAGGTAATTCAGCATAAGATTCTGATGCCGGGTCAGAGCGACCGACCTTCATAGAATTCTCAGGAGTAACCTATGATTTGGACATCGTCAGGAAAAGGGCAAAGCGTCGGTAGGAACTGAACATACGGCCCCGAATTCGGATTTCAAGATGGCTTCATTCGCTGAAAGAGATTTTGAGTGAGCAGGTGAATATGTGTTACGATGGCAACATGCCGGAAATAGATATGGTATCCTTGTCAGCTGCAGCACCCTAGAGCACGTATTTAGCATATATGAGATGGCGAGTCGTCAAGAACAAACCCAGAAGAGTTTTCCTTTGGCCGTGAACTTGGTATTAAGGCCACTTAGTGCCGCGGAAGCCGAAACAACGGCGGCGCACTGAAAAATGCCGGCAAGAGAAATGACAGAAAAGAGCATGGGGCTGGAGAGGAAAGTTGATACTGAACAGGAAAGACCATGAGTATATATGTATCAGTTAAATCTTTTAACGGAGCCAAGTTACGGAAACAAACCCAAGGAAAGGTAACGGAATAATACCGTTCAATGGTCTCCGTATTGCAACAAACAGTACGAGCCTATCAATTGTCCGATATTCAACCTTCGGCGAAAATAACTGCTCGGATACGAATCCGTGCACCAAGGCAACAGCTGAAACTCGTAAGGAGTTGCCTGGTTGATACCAGCACAGTCGTCCAAAAGACAGAACCGAGGCCTTAAAACGCATGATATGAGGACGGTACGGAGAATTATAGGACCTTTTTGCTGCGCCCAAAAAGACTTGGCTCCATGCGTCCATGCGACCATGGAGTCGAAAGAATGAGCGATCAACAAGTCACTGACCGGTGATACGCTGCAACGTTCACGGCTTAGGCCTGTGTCAGACGGGCCTCCACGTTCACTCACAAGACCCAAAAGCTCAGCAATGCCAGCCATCTTGCAAGGAGAAACAAGCGGCACCACGCCTAGCATCCATCTAACAGATAATTGCTGCCGAACGCAGCGTGCGAGGCGATGAAGTCGAAATGGATAACGGAGATGACGGAACCGAGGAGATGCAACAAGATAGAGAGTGAAAAGTGACTAAACCATGCATTCCTTCGCTACGCGTTACATTTAGGCGGAAACTGAATACGATTTATGGTGTCGCTGCTTTGCGTATGGACTGAATTAAGGGCGGCGCATATGGGTAGCAGGCAAGTGTTTCTCCGGCATGCTCTATAGAAGGCCAGGTAAGAGTGGCGAGTTACTTTGATAGAGCGGGCAACATACGTTCTCTCACAAGTTTCCAAGGACCTCTTTCACCTGCGTTTGCCACTATATTCTTCAACACATCCGCCATCGGCGACGCATGCCTCTTGTTCCAGTGTAGACTTTTTGCGATAGCCCGTTCCAGCAGATTCACCGAGGCTCGGCAGCTAGCCTGGAGGTAACGGTTACTCGATGAGATGATTCTCAGGTAGGACTAGGGCTTGCCTAGAAGTGCCATATGCCACTGTATGACCAAGGACCGCACGAGGCTCGGTAGGTTGCAGAAGATCTTGATCTAATTCTAGCTCTGCAGTACAGTGCTTGGGTGGCTTTGTCGTCAGAGTGAGAAGAATATGGTACGACCTGGCCCAAGTGGACGCACCTTCGTCGTAGTGTCCGATGTTCCAAAATAATGCAGCTGCTGCATCAACTGCAACATTATTCCGTCCGATCTTCAGTATAATCTAGCAGATGAGTTCAGAAGGGCGTCGAGTTCAAAAACAAGAAGACGCACTAGGTTCTGAAGGTACAACCACTTCCTCGCCACTTCCTAGCCGTCCTCCCGAAACATTGAACTCTCCTGGCAAGAAAGAAAAGCGATCTGCTATCTTCGGAACAGATGGATAAAATACAGCGTGGCTTACGCGTGTTTCGCCGGACGGGATTCCGAGTCGAGTTGACAATGATGATGGCGTGAAGAGAAGGGAGGTGTGACTGTGACTGTGATACCCGACGTCCAGTTTGGGATAGAGCGCGCTGACTCAGCACTGGTCTTTTCAACTTCGAGTTCGGAATGATGTCGCCTGTGTATCCTAAGTACTACCAGCAAATTTTCACTGAAGATCAATTCTGATTTATATACCTCAGCTCAGGCTAAGCAAATTCTATCAGCGACGAACAGTCTGAAGTCGTATCCGAGGCAAAGAATCTGCCGTAATTTGACTGCAACAGTAACTCAAAACTTGCGGACATTGCAAAGTCTTCTTTCTTAGGATATCTGACATTCTGTGAGTCCCCTCATAAGAATATATTCAACTACCCTATCCCGAAATTTCCAATCACGCCGAGAGCACTTTTCGTGTTTCTTTTTGTAATTTCTTCTTTTGTTTACAGACGCGATGTATAGCAACAACCGTCTGAGCCATTTTCTTACCATACTACAGGAAGGAATAAAACCTGCTCAATAAGATGTAATCCTCCGTATTTCTTGCCGGGAAAAATTATCTAATGGTCTTCTCACAGGGATATGGTCCCGTCACTCCGGGTACCACTCTTGCCACTCCGATGGTCAATGCACCGCCCCATAATTACTCAAACCGGCTATTATCGACAATTGGTACTCGATTGCTTACAACCAATAGCCATAAAAGACATATCCTGGCTTGCCCCCGCCACTCCGTGTACCAAAAGAGGAAAACTATCCATTGAAGTCAATATCCCGACAACCAATTCTCACTACCTCGAAAACCAATATAAGGCGGGGCGTCCCAGCATGTTTTTCCACATCCCCCGCTGCTTCCCTTTACTTCCCCGCCCCATATAAGTCCCTCCTCCCATACTTTGACCGTTCTCGACCAAGATGCCTCGCGCCGTCTCCGAAAAGTACAAGGTGATCGATGCTCCTTATTATCATACCCAAAGTGGCACACAATTGTCCCGGTGCTAATGTCATCCTCTCCCTTATCCAGAACCGCCCCCGCGTCGTCTGCCAAACTTGCGGCAAAGACTACGCGGACGCGACTGGCCTCAGCCGCCATAAAAGGGTCCACAATTCCTTCGCCAAGATGTAAGGCTCTTTCTTTCTTGTTCAAAGTTTCTTCGACCCATCGTTCCATTTTGCAGGTACGAATGCGACTATTGCGACGTGAAAATGGACCAGAAATCCAACCTTGACAATCACATCCGCTCATGCCAGTGAGTCTGCTTCGCTCTCCATTTCCCTTCGATTTCTCACTCCTCCTGCCTTTAGCACCGGCGAGAGACCCTACGAATGTACGGCCACAGGCTGTGACCGAGCTTTCGCCAGTTCTGGAGTCCTCTTCCGCAACCGAGAAAACAAGCATACACGACCTGTCCCTTTCATCTACACCAGACCAACGCTTGCCCCTCATCAGCTCGTCCCCGCAGCCGACGCCGGAACGGCACTCGAAGAAGTTGATTCAATCCCCTCATCCCCGCAACCTGACTCCGAAGCTGGGTACCCCGAGGAACTCATGTCAACATCGACCCCCTCGCAGTCGTCATCAGATATCAATTTCGATGTCGAGGACATGTGCAGTCCCTCGCTGACTTCCTCTCCGCGTGCAAGCGACCTGTATCTCCCTGAAATGGTCACACCAACCTCTTCTACTACCAATTTGCTGTTCGTGGATACCAGTGGCGGAATCACAGACCAATTGATTGTCGACGCCGGCTCGCCTGCTGCCTGGCCTCCATTACCCCGTCCCAGCTCACCGTTCCTGTCGACGTCCCCCGTCGTGGACCAACGGCGCTCTCCTCCACTGAGCTTTAATTCTCTAAATGCTAGCTTCTCCTTGGACAAGGAGTCATACATAGGCTCAAGTCTATTGCACTGCGACATTACGGAAAGACTTGACCTAAGTTCCTTCACCAACTCATCGTCATCCTCCACAACCGAACGGCGCTCGCCTGCATTGTCGTTTGATTCTGATCGATCGTCGATCTCCCCCTCGCCGTTCGGGCAGCTCTTGACGCCTCTATTGCTCGAAACGGACCAATTTACATCAGAAGCGTCTGCATTCGACCAGGCTTTTTTGACTTCGAAGCAGAGTCTAGATGCATTCCAGTTCCCAATATTTTAATCCTCCCTTGTATCGGACGTGCTCTGTTTCACTTTTCTTATTGTTTTTAATTTATTTCAGCAATGTACCTTATACCCTTCGCATCACCAGTTTATATTGTTATCTGACATAACATTTCTACCTACCATCTTGTCCATAGAACAATCAAAATCAGTATATTGTACAACAATGCTCAACCTATCATCTCAACACCGTGCCCATCCGCGTTTTAAAGTTCTCCAGATAGTATCACGTCTACAGAACTATACTACCTCCGACCCGCACTCCGGCACCACTACGAGACACTAATGTGATAAGAAAAGAATCAAAGCTTTGGGTGAATGAACGACAAATGCTTGACGGGCATTTACAAAGAAGAAGGCGTACCATGCGGATATTATATACTCGCCTTCATTGAGATACGCTAGGGTTAAAAAGTGATGATATACAAGGGGAACGCTTCGAGAAGAAAAACGAGCCGAGAGGACCATTATCTGCCGTCTTCTTTTGGGATATTGCGATCGGTACCACGTCATAACGTTCATACATCAAGGTCAATAAGGACAAAACAGATCCTGTTCAATCATATGCATGCATGATACAGCGACGCTCAGGCTTCCTTCTGCCTAACTTCACCAGCACTCATTCTTGCTGCTACAATTTACATTTCCTGTTCTCGAAGAATATCAGCGTTACAACCTTACGAATTTTTTTTCACATCTAACCACTCACAACATCGGCCTAAGCTGGTGGAGACGGCAGTGTTTGTAGAACTGATGGTTCATGCACCTACATGGTATAAAGTCGTTTTCATTCAATACTGTCGCATCGCAGAACGTCGCTATTCTCACCTCAGTAGAACTTTGCTTTTCGGGAAGATCTGAACCTTCATCTATCTTCGTGGTATCTATGGCTTCCCCAAGCGGACCGATTTTCTTCTCAGGAGTAAGTACTTTTCTCGAAGATGTCCACGACATACGAACCATCTTTTCTGGGGTATTATGCGCAAGTAGCATTGCCTCTATCCAGGTGCTGTCATGCGTAACTACAACATCACTCTCCGGAATCTCGATGACCCGTGGGTCAGCCTACATATGACGGACCAACACAAGATCTCGAACCTTCGAAAGCACATATTCGTTAAACTTGACCGACAGATTGAGGAACTATACGGAATCTCTCAGTGTACCCAAAATCAATGCGTCACTGAAGTTTGAAAGAAATGCTTACTCTTGTGCATCGTTCAGGAAACGCTTGAGTGTCTGCGCCTCCAATTTCGGTCGTAGTCGCTGGTCTCATTAAGTAGGGAATATCGGCCTTTAAGTCAGTCGGTATGGACGCAGAAGATATATCACCCTAAAACGCAGTCAGCGACCAACAGTTCAGGCTTGAGAATGAAAATCAGGATCTAACGGCGGATGCGCTGCTCAGGCTTGGTTTTTCTACAGCATCCTTTGATCCTAGTGAGTAAGCGGCGAGCTTATTGTACGACCATAAATGGCATATCTACAACTCGACTATGCTCGAGACCAATTTTGTCTAGAATGATGCTCAGAATCGCATGAGATATACACCCTGTTTTCGAAATTCTTACCAGATCGTCTTTCTCGAGATATCTTCTATCAGAGGTCCCTCGGGTGCCCCATGCAGGTCCAGAAACGGGCGGCGAACGGGAGTAGGGTGCCCTTGAACTAATGTCCGGTAAAGGTTTCGACAGTTTCGCTAGTTGTACGTCCGGCCGCCAAGGCACTGGGAGCACTCTGCTCACTCTATTTTTCTCTCTGACATAAATTGTAAAGCCGCGGATAAAGACGCCTTGGGGTTCCTTTCATGGGGCCAACCCTGGACCGGAAATATCAGGGAAAAAGCGAGTAGTCGTCCATAACTGAGTTGTCCAAGATGATCCAAGCGCTATCTGCCCTTCGGCAACACCAGGAAAAGAGAAAGTAAGCTTAATGCTGCGGTCAGCTGAGGGTCTAGACATAGCGGCCGATCCCCACGCTGCTGCCTTGTCGCATCCAGAGACGAGGACGAGGGAACCATTCAACGCCTCGCGTCCTTGAGTAGGACCGTTGACGAACTCATACCACTCGTGCGCATGCTCAAGGGCATAATTCCGCATCAGAGACGGGTGATTGGTGTCAAATCTCCTTCAGGAAGCACGAGGATCACCGCCTGCTCTTTGGATATCGTAAATTCCACTCCGGCGCCTCCACCTGCAATTAGGCTGAACAGACGTGAACTTTTATCTGAATGAAGAATTCTTGGGTACAAACGGCATAGTTGCTGATCCTCCAGCGGTGATAGAGTACGTTGTGACAAGAGAACTAGTAATCGAGGATCGTCTCCCATGCTGCAGATAGATGGTGCGTGTGGGATTCACATCGCTGACACGTAACGGCTCGAAATGAGGGAGAACTCTATCTCGGTTGATGGGATGGTCGGCTTCAAGGAAGATGTTGAAGAGAAAGTCAAAACCCCCGTCGTCTCTGATCATCACAACATCGCCGACAGATATGCCTTTATCGATGTACTCCGGTGGAAGGGTGTAGTCTGGCTCCGGAATCCATAAAGGATATCCATGACCTCGCGCCAGGAGGTGTTTGGTGTAGACGACATGAGCGTGCTGTTCAGACATTATATCCCTATGGTATGGTAGATGCAAGGACTCAATGGCTGTAACAGTCACTGTGACAGCGATGGGAAAATCATTCCATATATGCACAATGCACATACAGCAGCCTTCATATTGTACTCCTTAATCTCGTCTGCTCGCTCACCTAGTCAAATAATCTGCGTTCACCGTTGATAAAAATAGACAGGCCGAAGCCTGTTGCTGCCAGGTGCAACAACATAGCAGATAAATACCAGTGGAGGTTGAATTCAGAATTTAGAATGGCGTCATGTTTCTAGAATAAGATGGATCTTTAGACTTTCTGAACACGAAAATAACTCGGTCCACTGATAAAACTGAGTAGGGTACTATTGGATAATAACCACAGATAGTTTGTTATTGTACATAGTCCAGAAATACTTTATACTTAATACAGAGGAGGACAGAACAAGACAAGCTCACAGCCTCGCAAAGGTCTCTTTCAAGCTCTTGATTGAAGGCGTGAAGAAGTATTCACCACCACGAGGAACAACAAACTCCTCCGCCAAAGTAAGCTCGGCATTGGGATCAGCAGGGTCAGTTCCTGACAATGTTCTGATCCCTCCATTCCCAGCCTGTCCAATGATAGGATCAAATCTACGGAGAGCATCAATTAGTACTGGGGGATCATCCAGGGATGACAGTCAATAGCCGTACCCGGGCGTAGCAGGGGTTTGCTCAAATGGTGGGAAGGTGATGACATTTGCCCATTCTGTGAACTTCAGGATCAGTCTAGTTACATATTCGAGTATCAGCGCACATACGCTTCTGAATGAACTGGAAAGCATCGTCGATACTGCTCTGATAGCACATGAAGAGAAGACCTCGCCCATGCTGCGTCTTAGCTGTTTCTTTCTCACTTTGCGTGACCTCGGGTCCGAATTGGATGCCGCGACGGAGGATTCGCCTATTTTCAAGGGAGATCGGAGGCTCTACGTCTGCGTCTTCGAGGTCTGCACGTGGCAGCGTCTTGCGAATGTGAGAAGCAAATGGGCATCGAGATTGGTCGTCTCGTTCCCCTTGGAAACGGAAGTCGTTGTTCCTGACATGGAATGAGCACAATGAAGGGTGCAGGTGAATAGAAATTGATATACCTCTGAGGATCGGCAGCCAATTCAGGATCATCTTTGAGCGGCGTGACATCTACAGACAGTACATAAGAATATGAAGGATTCACCGAAGCTGCTTTAGCGTACCGATGGGTGCACCTAGTGTCGAATAGAGTGAGAATCGTTCAAAGGAAGTAGACACAAAATCAAACCCACCGCTTTTCCACCTTCCAACCATCCTCGCACCCCTCAGCTCGCTACCATCCTCTGGTGAAAGCCCCGGGGCAATGATCGGGTGTTTCTTCAAGAAATCATCAAACTCGGGCACGAGCTGGAACAGGTACCGGAAGACCAGGAAGCTCCCATCCTTCGCCCAGGCCGGCCTATTCGTCCTCGAATCTCCTTCCTCTCCGGCAAGTATCGCGCCCGCCCTCACAGGTTTCGGACCCGGAGGTGGATTTTTATCAAATCCGATGACGGATGGGTTCGATATACCGTCAAGGAACCCAAAGCTATCAATTACCGTGTAAGGTTTGGAGCAGGAGATAGAGGGAGAAATGAAATCTCACTGCTCGTGTGCTGATACAGCCCCCGGCCTGACGTCCCCTTGGACATGGGTGACTTCATGGATGGTGAGACCGAAAAGCGCTCGGATCTCGAGCAGTTTCTTGCTGACGGTAGGATGGCTGTCCCCGGCGATGAGGATGACTGCATCGATCTTTTCCTTGAATGCCGGCTCCCAGTCCGGAAGATTGTCAGCTCCGACTTT
Organism: Armillaria altimontana; assembly: GCA_022818075.1. Classification (NCBI taxonomy): domain Eukaryota; kingdom Fungi; phylum Basidiomycota; class Agaricomycetes; order Agaricales; family Physalacriaceae; genus Armillaria; species Armillaria altimontana. Next base: position 303,522 of record JAIWYR010000047.1, on the reverse strand, counting down.
GTCCCCAAGGTTTGGAGCCGCGTCTCTCAGTTGACCGCTGTTGAAGGCGCAATCACAGAGATCATTAGCATCAGTGATACCGAGCTGCGTGGAAAGCATTAACATTCCGGTTTCTTAAACATGAAGAGCCGCACCTTATCGATACCGAAGCGAGAGAAGGCGATGTTGACGCCGACCATGGGGATGAGAGCAGGTTTCTCGCCATGGGGAGTCTTCTTCTTGTGGTCATCGATAGCTTTGCGATCAGCAACGACTTGCGCAGTTGTCTTTACGAAGGGAATGAATAGCTTGAGCTGAACTTTAAATAAAGCGACGTTCGTGATCTGGAAGAACAGGCAGGTCTCTGTCTTCTTCGGTAATCCACCACTGTCGTCATTAGACTCAGTTCGAGGCGCGACTGGTAGACGAGGCGAGACCTACAGAACATCACCCTGGATATTGTTGAGGTCCAAGGATGGCGTGGTGAGAGGCTGCTGGGCGGCGAGATGCTGCACTGACTGGCTGAGAGTATCCATGATAGGTATAAATATCGACGACTGATGCCTCAGACGTGCTTATATAGGGCGGGCGCTGATCCATGGGATTTCGTAAACTCCTACATTGCTGCCAAGCCTGTTACAGGTCACATAGCATTGATCCATTGCCGCTACAGTCGCGATAGGTCCTTAGTAGCATTTCCTATACAAATGGACATTTATAATTAGATTGTGTCAGCTACGATAGCCGCACCTGACTTCTTTCCTCGAGATGATGCTTGGCATGCAAGATGTCGATGAGCGCTACCCCGTCATCAGGCTGTGGAAATCGGTATTCAAAGAATATTCGTTACCGCGAATATAATGCAAAACAGTCACCTGCGGAGAATAGGAACCATCGATGATTTTTAATATGCAAGGGATAAACAAACCGCGCGCATATCATTGGACGCCAATCCGATGTCCCCGGACAAATGCACCGAAAGGTAACACCAAACAAGCGCCTGTCGATTGAATGTGGCGCCGCGCCATCACAAACGGGACGCGCAATGCACCACCTTGTCCACGGGAGCTGTAAACCAGAGATCCGGCGACTCCCAGGACTGGAAGGAAAACTTATCTGGGAGCACCTAAAATTCTGTAGCCTCAGGCAACATTGACGGATCTTCCGTGTTCTCCGTCATTGTTTACTACCTAGGAGGTTGTCGCGACTCGCAACTGTACGTACTGGCCGAAGAGCCTTAGACCAACCTGGATGGGCTTCGAGGTGCGTCAGGCGCTGTCGCTGACGTATGAACCTAAACCAATGCATAACTATCAGGTTCCGGCCGGTGAAAGTACTTTCCGCGAAACATTGATCACCTCACTCCTGTCAGGTGAATGTTTATTTCCCGCCAAAAACCAAGGGAAACGATCTGGAATATTTCGTAGCGCAAACAGGACTAGGAAACTGGTCATACACGATATTTTTAAGGCATGGGTGTCACGACACTTTTGCTTGAGAGAATCGACACTGTGACAACGTGTAGGCCTGCACAGGCAGATGGTGCGCAGCAAGTAGTCACGAAGTCGGCTTTAGGAGTGAAGGAAGCGAGGAAACACCTTTTCATGCCGATGAGATACATCAGCAATGAATCGAAAGTTGGCAGCTGAAAAAACGCGTGCTGCATGGCATCCTGCACACGTGTTTCCTGACGACATTAACATTGTCTATCTATGCGCCTGCTTTGACTCTAATCAGTCCAATTTAGCTTGAAAAGAATGATTTCCAGGGAGCATACCGCATGTATATTTAATACTATACTGTACCTGCCAGTTCGTAATTACTGCCAATCTAGCCTGATAGTTCGTCAAAGTCGAAAGTGGCAGGTCTGAGCTTGGCGGGCGACTATTTTTCTGATTTAATGAGCGCTGGACACTGTAAAAGGAGCTGGTCCTCGATGGAGAGCATTTCTGTACGTGGTCCGGGTCGAAGCCTCGATTTGGACGTTTTCTTGCGTTTTCCCGTCTTGGCATATGCCGGCGGAAGGGGCTTTATGTTTATTTGCCGTATTTTGAGCACCTTTCCACTGCCTCATGGCTTGCCATGTTAGGGCTGTGGATCCGGCCGCTCCTGATTGGGACCTTGTGCCGGTACACACACTACACCACACCACCTCCCCGTTACTAATTCATGTTAGGAGTAAAAATCCTTGATTTTTTTCGTGATGGTCTAGCAAGACATTCATTATGAAGAAGGTACTGTTTCTTCTCTTTGGGTGTCCACTGCTGATCGACTCAAAGGTGTCTCTTGAGTCTTGATGCTGTTTGATGATATCAAACGCGCCAAGTACCGCTTTGAAAACATTGTCGAGAAAACGCAGTGTGGAACATTTTGCAAGAAGCTCGGGGGATGATCGATGAAAGCTGACTTCCTGGTAAGAGCACTGTCTCATTAGCGAACTCTTAAATAATTGACGCCAGCGGAATAGGTAGCACTGCATCTCCAACATACCGGAAGCAACACTTGATCTCTTTGAGTCGCACATGCGAAATTTTCTGCTCTTCCAAGAATCCTGTAGAAAAATCGCTCACTTCGCTTCTGAGGATCCTCATCGCGTCGTCGACTTTTTTCAGAAGGCGGTAGAATATCTGCCACTTACTTTACGTTATCGCCCGCTAACGTCGGCTCCATAGGAGATATAGGAGGTTGTTTCTGTCATGAACCACCAATATAGAGCGCGTTGTACACGTTGTCTTTTGTATTTGGTGAAAATTCACGATATTTTACCATCCTCGCTGTCCTGCATGAACGTCGTCAAAGAGGGAAACCACGCAATATTCGCAGGAGGCCTTTCGGTAAGTCTCAATACCTCCCTTGTCGACCTCCGAATTACTCCATGTCCAAGGATATTTGGAGAGGTCGGACAACGGATGATGAATCTCAGGTATGCCTCAAAGTTCTCCAAATTTCTGTGAACAATGGAGTACAAAACGTCGACAAGATCATATCAGTTAGTCCGTGTTTAGCCTGGGAGAACCTCTTCCTTCGCTAAGAGATTTTGCCGCGAGGCGCTGGTATGGAGAAACATAAGGCATAAAAGCGTACTTCCATTTCCTAGTGCCAATAAGGAACTTTTTGTTCCTAGTTTCTGCTTTATATGGCCTTGGATGGACAATGGAGAGATTATGTCTTTCTCCATCATCATCCTCGCCTCGATCGCCTAAAATCAGTGACGTTCTTTCCTGGATCTACGACGATTACTTGCAATAAACATGTGACGTCGACCGCGGAATAGCATACCTACATTACCTCGAACCTACGATCATTCATGCGGACATTCGGGGGGCGAGTTCCATCTCGTAATAAAAACGCATCGTCCCTCAGTGAAATTCTTTCTATTTAGGCAAACATACTTATAACTAGCGACCTCCGATGCTTCTTCGCCGATTTTGGCCTCGCGCTGGCTGTCCGGCCTCCATCTTCTTCGTCTTGCATCTCCGGCTCTCTGTGATGACACTCTACCGAAATCCTCGACTTTCATTTATTCGATCCGCGATACCTCGCAGCCCGGGGCATCTATGCTTTTGGTTGTACCGTCGTTGAGGTGCCCTCTGTTTTCCGAGTTCAATCTGAATGGCTATTCCTCATAAATTTTCACAGGCAAAGCACCCTATCTACACATTCATCACGACTCGGCGAACATCCACCAGGTCCTCGCAAAAGGCAATCGTCCGGAACGACGATCTTTAATGTCAGATGAGCTCTGGAAGCTCGTCAGCCAATGTTTTCATACTTCTGCTGATCCGAGACCTCTGTCGTGCGACTATGTTTATAATTTAGAAGAACTGGTGTCCTTCCCTCCCGTATAGTCCTTAGTTGAGTACGTAACAATGTTTTTCGCACAAGGAGAACGAAAGAGATCAATATCTCCTCTCCCTTCTTGTTCCCCCTGTATTTGAGATCGCGAAGTACATCCTGACCTTATCACCGAATTTCGAGGATTCGCCTTTTTATTCGATTCAGACTCGTCAAACGGTTGATTGCTCGCCTTTCTAGACGTCGGCATACGAAGATCAAAGGACGGCGAGTAGGCACTTTACGAACTTCATTCGCTTCATACCACTGAGAGTTGTGACCACTTCTGCAGAACATGGGCACGGTGAATCTCGCGTTTGTGTGATGCGTTGGTGCGTTCGCTGCGTTTGCGTTAAATCCAGATGCGTTTGCGTTATTGTGCATGTGTTGGAAGAAATGCGTTTGATGCGTTTGATGCGTGTGCGTGCGTGACAGACGTGCGTTTTCTTGGAGAGAATGATAAAGGTGTAACAGAAGGTACAGAATCCGAAGTTGAGGTGAGCTTCTAACTGCTTTACAATGATACAGAGTCCTTACATTTGTTGACATTGAAAAGCCCGGGCCAGATTTCGACGAAGATGAACGGCAGGAATTGTTCCGAGCAAGAGAAGAAGAAGACAATGCGGACAAGAAAGCACGCGGGCCTGTACCTAAGCCACGGATGATATACAGAAAGTGTAAGGCAACATCGGAGCTTGACGCTGCATCGGAGAATTTACTACAGGATGGTAGTGCCAAACCAAGTGGGTGACCAGCCAAACGCACCCAGAAAAAGAAAACTTAGATCACTACTGTTAAAACATAGTGATGTATAATTAGTATCTATCATTATGCACAAGATTGAAGCTCAAGTTGAATATGAGTGTCTGGGTAGTCTCGGCGCTAGTTAGTGGGCGACCGTCCATGTCTAAGTCCGAGTCAGACAGATATCTTGATCATTAAGTAGTATGATTACTTGATGATTACTTGAATTTGAGAACATGAAAGATGTTCCTGCTTAACTGAACAATTTTATGGATATCCTAATGGTATGAAACACCAAAAATACTGTTTTACAAGCCAGAAGTACTGAGGAACACGATGTGGGGTTGAAGTTAGGTTGAACGCACCTTAACGCACCCAAACGCATCTGTCACAAATGCATCAGTCACATGCGTGAATGCGTGATATTTTGAACGTATGCGTTTTTGGTCCTAACGCATGCGTGAAGACCTGCGAGAGGTGCGTTCAAAATTTACTTGATATGCGAGATGCGTTCTGACTTAATCATTGATTGTGTCTTACAGCACAACTTACAGAGCATTCTCTAAGGTATGGATGCATACTACAAGCATTGGTTTTACTTATAATGCGAGTTATGATACAGATACATGCTTGTGGACAACCAGTGGTGCTTCCGTGGGAGATAAATCACAATAATGGTCTAATCTCAAACGCATACCATCTTAACGCACCAAACACAAAAAACGCAAAAACGCATCACGCAAACGCGAAATTCTCCCGGCCCTGCAGAACATCATATAGCGGGCCCTCGGTGAGACGGATAAGAGAACAGGACTTGTTCCTTCTTCAGCACATTCCTCGATTGAGAATTACTAGTGAACACCACAAAATAATATAAAGACCTACTCAGTGACCACGTAGCGTGATCATCCATGACCTCACGATGGGTTGCCATCGGAGACGACATCGAAGCATAGGCAGTCAGCGCGGCGATCTGTGAAATATCCAACAGGCCTTAAATCTGAACATCTGAGCGTCTCAAATGGATGCCAAAAATTGGAGTTGATAACTACATATTCACGCCTCCCGCCGGGTAGCGCGCTGATCCTACTATGCAGACAGCCTTGAAGTCACCATTGTTAAGTGCATCGATAAACGCGCCTTCGACAATATCTCGAAAGTATGAAGGTGTGTCGTCACTGCCAGTCAGCCCACTGTCCCTTTGAGCTGTATGTAACGCTGAACTTGGGCTTTCCAGGTGTACGTTGGAAAAGCAGTTCCCTCAAGTTTCACGGCCACCGCTCGGTGCTCGCCCGTTGTAGTACTCCAAATGTCTGGCCCGCCTTCCAAAATGTTCAATCAGTTGCCGCATCAAGACACAGGTATCGCTGATCATACTCGCTTCGCAACTTGTTTACAGCTCATTTGACTGTTGGTACGAAACTCGTGTGCTGAAGCCTGATACAGAGTCGACTATTCATTGATGATGGGACGAACAGTGACTGTTCTTATGACGACGTAAAATTTTACGAACGGCTCCCGTAAAGGGAGAAGAACGTAAGATACAGCCTTCCTCCCGAATCCTGCCCTGCTTTGGAGACATCTCTGACAGAGAAGGTTTTCGGCTTGGCGTTAAAGTTGATCCACCCGGTCATCTTCTGCCACGTTGTTACGGCAGGTGATGCATGTCTTTAGTACAGCGCGATAGGGTTGAGGGAAAAACCTCCGAGGGATTGGCTGCCGGTATTTTACCTCGGCGAGCCCTGGAGGGGTTTCTTACACGGTATTTTACATGGTAAAATACCTCGTCACGTGATTATATAATAATATTTATTTTCATATTTTCATAAATTTCTTTGTTTGTTAAAATATGGTCCACGTCTCCCAAAAATTCGAGAGACCTTGCTATCATCCTTGATGGTGCTTCAGTTACCTATCAGCATCTTAAAGTTATTATTCCTGAGCCTACACATAAAAAGTACAGCGACTTTGTGGCAATAATATATACACGTGATCGCTGTATTTTACCTTGCCGAACGCGCCTTCAGGACCCCCGGTAAAATACATGGTAAAATACTATGTATTTTACTGTAAAAAACCATTTTGGTAAATAACCTACCCTTTTTCCCTCAGCCCTACAGCGCGATAAATCATAACATTAGTCCGGTGTTGTTGCTCGCGTCCCGACCCCTTTGTGATTCTTGGTTATTGTAATATCGGGACAGAAGGTATTCCGAGTCACTGGCATTCATCAGATATATCTACTCTGGGGCTTTATGATTGAGGAACAATAGGGAACAATGTTGAATGATGACTTGGTCAAGACTTGGTTTAACTGTCAATGGTTAGACTTTGAAGAACGCGTCGGCACGTGGTAAAGGTGAACGACCACGTGGTCGGACTTTGAATTTACAAACTTGAACTTGAACTGCGACCACAATTCACAGCGCCACTCATTGTACCAAGGTTTGCTATACAAGCTACTTTGCTATTCAGGTGAGTCTTCTTTTACGACAATGCTGTCCCTGTTCACGAAATATTCGCAAACAACTCTTGTTTCCTTTATAAACCTTGACGATTTCTTACCACTAACATACTTTGCCCCTATGGCAGACGTTACCACAGATCAACCACCTCTGTCACCAACCGAATCTACCACTACTGACCCTGGTCGCGTTACTCCTCCCAACCGTCCATGGTGCCCGGAATACAGCATGAACCACACACCCATCGTTAAGAAGGCCCAAGGTCACAGTAAATTCTCCGCCGAGTTACCAGAAATCCGAGAAAGACAAAGGGAAATTGCCACCGAAACCCGAGGTCATTTCATCTACGGTCCTTCAGCGACAGCGTTTCTGAACAAGTATATGCCTTGGAATGACGCTACCCCGAAAGACTACAGGAAGAAGCAACCCAGCCGGGCCAAAAAGGACTTACTTGCTTCCATGGCGCACGTTCGGGAGTCTGCCATGTACGAGAAATATGTATGTTGTTCTATCACTTTCTGTAGTTCACCCGCTGACTATTTCATGCTCAGATCAAAGCTCTTGCTAACTGGCCCTTGCCTCTGAACAAAGATAAACCCGACTACCTGTCGACACGCCCCAAGCCTGGCAATTTCCGTGACCCAGACACAAATTGTGGGAATCTCGCAGTCGATATCGGAGTGTACGACTCGGACGATATGCCAGAGGGGCGCACCACCGATCACTCGCTCATGGAGACTCAGACAGAGCTGAAAGCGCACGCTAACTACGATGCTTTCGTTGACTTGGAAGGCAACCAAAAGTCTCCGGCTGCCGAAGAGAACGGCGAGGACGATGAGGACGAAGAGGAATACGAGGTTGAGGAAGAAGAGACAGAAGACGAAGCAGAGGAGGAGGAGGAGGAAGCGGAGGAAGAATCCAAAGTCGATGATGCGGTACCTGAGGACGTCGAAGTGCTGCCCGATTTTCCATTCGAGAACGATTCCATCAAGGGTCGTGAGACGCGCGGACAGATATCCTGCTATGCGGGCGTCACCATGATGCTTCAACACCGCTCACACCTTTTCACGATTCTCATATGTGGACGCTTCGCACGATTCATACGCTGGGATCGATCTGGGGCAATCGTCAGCAAGCGGTTCGACTATACCGAGGAAAAGACCTTAATCTTCAACTTTTACAAGCGTTTCGCCCAGTTATCGCCGAGCCAGCGGGGTAAAGACCCGACCGTCTCTCCCCTCACAGATGACGATGAAGCTGCCATAGCTCGGGCCAAATTCGGCCTGTTCGATACGGACATGTGGCACGGTGATGCTGGGCCCAAACCAAGGAGAGATATCAAAATCGAGGACCAAAAGCTTCTGCGTATCGATATGACCCTCGATAACGAAGCTCGCCGATTTGTGGTCTGTGCCCCAAAGTTCGACGACGGCGCCTTCTCGCCATTTGGACGATCGACGCGTCGGTCTCTCGTTGTCGATTTGGATAGTCCTGATCTGGAAACCCCTAAGAAACCCTACGGGGGATTGTTGTTTATGAAGGACTATTGGCGTGAAGACTCACCTCGGACCGTCAAAGAGTCGGATATCTATCATCTCCTTGCTCAGCACAATGTGCCGCATGTAGCTAAAATGGAGACTGGCGGCGACGTTCCCAACATGGTCACGATTGCACAACAGCATGCCCGAGCGTTGCCGAATCAGCTCCCGGGAAACCGTCTCCCGACCTTGCAGGCCCACCGAATATTCTTGCAAACTATCGGCAGAGACCTGACCACCTTCTGCAGCGTCAAGAGCTTGGTAACATGTATCGCGGATGCGATGAAAGGTTTGCTTTGCTCCGTCTTTTGTATTTCCTCAGATCTCAGTGAATTCATTTTCGTAACAGCCCACCAGGCAGCGTTCGACAGGGCGTGTATTCTACACCGCGATATAAGTGTCGGAAACATTATGATCACCCCAGATCATCGGGGGTTTCTCATCGACTGGGATCACTGCGTCGTTCTTACTGACAGAAGTGCCGAAAGGCGGGTAGGCAGAACGGTTGGTCTCTTTGTGCACTTGTCGCGACCTTCTTCACTCATATTCTCATGATCTAGGGTACATGGCAGTTCATGTCTGCGCGCCTTCTGAGTTCCTTTGGGACCACGCACACGCTTGTGGATGACAGAGAATCCTCCCTATGGGTTCTCCTCTACGTTGCTATGCGATATACTCCCAATTCTCTTCTACCGGTTGCGTTGCATCATGATTTGAAGTACTGGTTTCAGGACTCTATACTCGGACCTCGTGGGGATACTGGTGGCGCAGGCAAACGAGCAGTGTTAAACGACAAACAGGCGCTGCCTTCCTTTCGGGTCCACGGTCTCGACGAGTTACTGCGAGACTTAGCCGACGTTTTCGCTATCCAATATCAGCCGGAACCTAGTGCGGAAGATGATGCCTGGTACCAGTTCGCCAAGGCATCCCCGAATCCTCAGATGGCTGAGAAATCTCCAACGGGGCAGTATCTCGCCAAGATAGAGAAATTGAACAGCCCTACTTGGCTTTTCAAGACTTTGCGCAAGCATGCGAAATCGATGAAGGTGCCTGACAAGAAGGGCAAGGATTGGCATAAGAACGCCTGCTACAGCCAGGAAGAGTTCTTAGGGAGCTCCAGAAAGCGCAAGGCGGCGTCGGAACGTCTTGAAACGAAGAGAGTGAAGGGCCTGGGTGGGGAGTCGCACGGTTTCAGCTACGAAGTTGTTGAGGATGAGGATAAAGAGACCTAGTAGGACGTTTTAGGTGGTTACCATTGGTAGAATGAGGGGCGCGACTTTCCCCAACTAGACTGGCCATTGTCTGTAATAAACCTTTCCCGCCTTCTTCTGCCTCAATCTAGGTTTTTCGTTACCCTAACAGAGACTGACTTCAAAGTTGTGCATTACATCGGTGCATGTTTCCAAGTTTGACTCGGTTGCAGCCCTGATCAGCGCTGTCTGTATTCACTGTCTTGATCACTTCCAAGCTCACCGGGAAACGCATTGGCGAGAGCTTTTATTTATAGAAGGCTCCAGACTTTGGGTTACTGTAGATATATCACATAGACCAACAAGATTACGGTTTTGCTCCAGTTCTGTCTTATGAGGCAATAAGCGTGATACATGCATAGATGACAGTGAACATCTGAAGTACAAAATCACAGTGCTCGCTACATCGTGGGATATCGCTTCTCGTCTTCCTGACGGTGCGTAAATGGAGGGTACATCAAGGGAATTTAACAAATCTCACCAAGTCACTGTTAGTTGTAGACAAAATCCCTTCATCAGCTGGTTTTTTTGGGATTACTGGTGGCTGTACCAGCCGTCTGAAACAATCCGCCGTCCCTCCGCTAGCCTGGTATTTTGCCATCTCCTACCAACACGGCCAAAGTCGCCATCCTCCCTCCAAACTCGACAAGGAGCCTACTCGCATCCGGCACAAATCTGGCCTCCGAAATCTACATTCAGCGACCCTCTCGACATCGTCCATGGTACATTGTATTCTAGGACGGCCAATATAGACTACAGAGGTGTGACTAGACTAATTTCCGTCGGTTGTGACCATTAGATGAAGGTATGTTCTTCAAATTTCCGGACTCTTCGGAATGGCACACGACGAACGGTTCTTCCCATCCCTCCATGACACTGGAGTCGACAATACTATCAATGACTCAAATTCCAATGGTCAGCATACTGGACTATTACGACCGGATCTTCACAGCATGTTATGCGTTATGCGCATCTTCACTGGGACAGATCTTCACAAGCTGGTGTTACGTGTTATGGTCAGTGTATATCTTCATTTTGTCTTGATTTTGTCAGCACATATTACTTGCAAGGTATCAGATTAGATCAGTTCTCTGCTCGGCAATTGCCAATTGCGAAAGACTTTCCAGAGCCGGAACTTGAAATGCCTCTTGTAAGTAAGCGCAGCCCAAATATCAAGAGATCGACCTGGTACGAGGGTGAAGAACGAAACCTCACCGCAGATATTATAATGCATGGCAGTACAAAATTTTCAATTTTTGACTTGCAAAAATTGCTGTTGATTGATACAGATGTACCATCTTCACTGTGCTCTGTTATGCGTTATGATCTTCACGGATCTTCACATTACAAGCCCGTGTTACGCGTTATGTGAATATCCGGTCGTAATAGTACAGTATACACTTTTCAATTTCACATGCCAGTAGTTCCGGTGGTCCAACTGCTCGACGAGTCCATGATCCTGCAAGGCCCGGGTTTCCCTGATCGTATACGATTGAAATCATGCTAGCAGCACCCATCCGTGCCAACCACACAAACAGTAATCCATTGATGAAAATAATGAACGATGTCAGCGGTGACATTTTCTGGTATAAAATGTGTTATAGAGCGATAAAGCGTGCTGTTCATCTTCGTCCGTTAGCACCCAGTCGACATCGGAGTTAAGGCTACATCACAGGATATATCGCGGGACGAACATGGTTGCTCATCCGACTCAGATGTGGTGCAAAGGGTAACATTGTCGCCCTTCATATACAAACATCACAAGGCAAGAACCTTCGAGGTTCAAATTCCTGTATCTGAATTAGAGATCTCCGTAAATTTGGGGTCTTCAGAGGGGAGACGCGTCAAAAGGGTCAAAAAGGCAACACAAATAGCCGCTCGCAGAAACACGTATGAGCACCTTTGCTCTATCTTCACCCCCGCCATTGAGATAACGCGCGTCAGGGTAAGGACCCGATGTGGCCTCTGGTTCAGAAGAGAGCATCAAGACTGGAATTATTCGACATTACAGGGATATAGCAGCGTAGCAGTTGTGCGAAATAAAAAAGTGAAAAGGATGCGAAAACCGTAAGAAAACCAGATGATCATCCTTCAATATCCGGAGCAAGACTAAAAGTGATGGTCAACTCTTTGGGGAAACTCTCATTCCGAAACAGCTCCCTTAAGCTCTCAGGCGACAACGATTTTATTTCCACATTTCTCAGGTCCTTCTTCATCTTGATGACCCTGAGCATTTCCCCATGCCCCAACAGCGACTTATCCGTGATACGTAGGTCCTCAAGATGGGGAAGAGGCGTTGAGTTGAGCGCATCGTACACGCTCTCCGCTTCAACAACCAGATCCAAACGGCTGATAGGACGCGAGAGGAGTCTGTAGAGAGAAGGAATACTGATGGGGTGATTGAGGATGAGGGTGGACAGGCGCGGACAGTGAAGGTTATCGACGATGACAATGTCCCCTGGGTACTCGCAGGGGGGGAGACCAAGAGTGAGAGATTGAAGCAGAGGGAAGGATATGTACATGAGAGCTTTGGGTATGTCGGTTGGGAGATGGAGCTCAAGGAGATTGCTGGTTAAATAACCTGAATAGGGTGACACTTCAGAGACCAAGTACTTCTCATAGTTGACTTGAAGAGAGGTGAGCTGCTTCGCCTCTGCGAGGAGAGTGATAAGTTGCACACTGTGGGTGATGGAGCATTCGAGGCGGCGGAGGGAAGAGAACCTGCTAAAATGGATGCTGTTGAGTTTGCCGAGGATGACGGTATGTAGGCGAGGCGCCTGAAGAGTCTCGAACACTTTCGAGTACATCCGTAAATCGAGTTTCTCTAGTGCAGGGAGAACATTTGGTATGAACTCGTCTGATCCGGCTACAAGAGAACGCCATCTGGTGTAATGCTGTGTCAGCAGCATGGCTATGCGACCAGTAGCGGTATGGTAGTCGGAGTTTAGAGTGATATCCAGGGGCGCGTTCTTCGAATACCGAAGCGAGGAAGTGAGTAGTGTTGATGTTGACATGTACGACGGGTCTGGACCCAGATTCCACCAGTGTGATGGACATATCATCCTTATGGTCGACCACAGCGTCGGTGTATGCGTGGCAATATCACGCCACGATGAACAGACCCTTGTGAGAACCCACGGTGCGTCGTCTTTGAGCGGCAGGGGACCTGGCTCGAGGTGGCTGAATATGGATAGCAGTACTTCCGGCGGGACGCGGCGGATAGGTGCGTGAAAAGAGTGGTACTTGTCGAGGATGGGGCTGATGATGTCAAGTTCTGCACGTAGGTGGGCGATCTCTGACTCGAGCTCCTTGAGACATCCCAGCCGGGGTTGAACAAGGTTGTCAACAGCAATCATATCAAGCCGTACATGCTCCATCGTTATTTTATCGATATGTCCGGGCGAGCACCATGAGCGCAGAAGCGAGGTGATATCGACTGCAGGAGAGTAGTAGGGTACTCGCGGTGCGTCGTAGCTAGTCATCATATATCTAAGAAAGAATTAGTCAGGTCCTTGTAAATCCTGGTAACGTACATTTGGCTTGAGTCGCGCTGGGGAATTTCTCCGTTTTGACTGCTTCGTCTTTTTCAGTTAAGAACTCGGTTCAACAGGGGAAGAGATGAAGCGTTACACATCTGGGTGCCACGTGTAGTTTCACCATCACTCTGATTGAAAGTCTGATTTAGGGGCTTCCCTCCTTACCTCTGCCTTCACTGCACTTGCACATCATTCACCTACCCAACTGAATACACAATTTGACGTAGCACGATATAGATAGTAGGAGTAGTCGGTTAGGATTATTCCTATACCAACTTCGAAGATAATATATCGGTAGTATCTCGAAGCACAAGTTGAGCACAAGTCGCATGCAGAACAAATCTTAATTTCACAACGCGTCTTGAGATGGGATACATAGTGATACACAACATTAAAGCACGGCCAGAACTGTTATCAACATAACCCCCATGGCCCCGGCACCTATCGTTACCCGTCCCGCACCGCTAATCCTCTGGCTTTTGATTGTAATCCCGGCTTCCTTGCATAGATCGACATATGCTGTAAACTCTCAGAACTCTAATATAATGAGGGATGAACATTACTTACTGTCCATTGCTTGCTGCGCTTGCGTCTGAACACTATTATCCAGCCGAACCAAGCAATCCATGCATCCCGCGTACTGGTCGCTGTCAGAGTTTGAGCATGCACAGTTCAAATCATCGACATCGCAGTTCTGTAGAACCAATCGGTAAGTCGACTAGGAAAGGGTGACTCTGAAACGTACAGCTATGGTATCGAGGATCGCGCAGCTGTTTGCGCATTGAGAAGGAATAGAGGATGTCACGGATCCGCTGGATTGGCGAGAGAAGAGGAGAGGGCCAATCGACGTGGGGGCATCCCTGGGTAAGGGAGTAGAAATGGCGTACACTAGTTTAATTAGCAGGGACACGCAACAACGTAAATCATGCACACCTTTGGAAGCCAAAATACTGGCGGCGAGAAAGAGGATGCGAGAAAAGACCATATCTGCGGAGGAGGAGAACACAGAGAGGTGGGGAAGATTTTTATTCTGGTCGGATCCCTTGAAGATTTTATGTACTTCAAAAAGCAACCGTCTACCTTGATACCAATCAATGACAGGCAAGTCGGGGATGGACATTTACAGCAACTGGATCGCGTTTCAGAGAGACTGTAATTGCGTGGCAACGCATGGTGATTAGAATCAAGACGTGCCTTGGTGAAGAATTTGATACTGGACACGAAAGGCGGAGCTCGTGGACAGTGGTGACCTCGCTAAACTGACTCTGGACTTGAACTCTATGCGATGCCATTCGACACACGAGAACATGACCTTGAGAGGACCAATTTTAGTACACAGACTGCGGAAAATCTTATTCACCGCCACTGAACCCCGAAGCTTGGCAGGTACAAAGAGCAGCGTCCCTGTCAATGTTGTTCCCTTGTCTATTAATAGCAGCCAATTGCGTTCAATGCGACTGCAATATAAGCGCTGGTTCCTAGAGAAAGGGAACGTACCTGCGTAACTCCACCGCAAGTTTCTATACGGTTTATATTCAAGTACCATATACGACATGCTATTCCATCATCTATAGGCACACGAATCGAAGTTTGGAACTGATGAAGATCTGAAATGCCTCACTACAAATTTGTGATGGCATGCGCGTGTAGTAGCCCAAGTATGGAGCGCGCCAATGGCACGCTCCTTGGAGGTACATGAGGCCCTGTCAATTTCTCACAACTTACTCATGAAGGTTTACGAAGTAGCAAAAGACTTGACCTTTCGTTACAACGATTTGCTACATTGTGGCTGTCGCTGGACTTGCTGAGTTTTCATATTGATAGTCATCCGGAGTTTTTGAAGCGCCTGGTCAGATTCGCACCGGGACCTTCGGTCAATGGAACGTCTGTCATCTGGTGAAGAAACCCGGACAGGACAGGAGTTTGACAACGATATGTGTGTACAGGCACGGTGGCGACAATCTTGTTTGTGATTTTTACCTTCTCTGTGGCCCTGTCATCCGTCGTGGAGAGTTGATACAGACAATTCATCGCGGCTATGGCTGCAGCAGCCAAAGAATTATGGAAGTCTTAAATAATGAATAGTCCTATCGTCCTTCATATTGAGGCGGCGCAGTAGGATCAGAGTCATTGAGTCCATATCATTGTTGAAAACACCCAAAGGGACGAGAGAGCCATTGTGAAGTGCTACGACCGAGAATGGATTTTGATTTGTAGCAAAAACGCGCGTCCTGGTTGTGCAGATAGTAATTGAGATGATAAAAAAGACGCGGTCCGGACATCACTGCGTCGACAGAGCACCTAAATTGTTACTTCAAACTCGAAGAAGCGAACATATTTCGCGTTGCATCTGACTAAGGGCGGGAAAGTTTATTCGTATCACATGTGGGAGTATAAATCGCTATGTTGTGGCTACGTGAGAAACGATACACGTTAAAGGAATCGGCAGACGCCAGGATCCAAGGGAGACTTGAGAACTAGCAACGCCGTGATCAACAGAACGAAGCGGGACACCAGGTTCATTTAAGTATTATAAGGCGCATATTCAGTTTGATTTTTAAAAATCTGGTATTTTCCGACAATGGATCACCTCTCAGTGAAGGAAAAAAAACAATGGTCGAATTGGACCAGGTCCGTGAAAGGTCCGTAATCCATTTAAAACAACAGTCAGTCCAAATTTACATGCCTCGTATATGATGTTGCATGATGAGGTCAAAGGTATCAAATCATAACGCATGTCGTGATGTTTATTCTGATGATGATATCATGCACTTTCAAAGCGGGTGGTCAGCTAAACGAGTTGAAAACTGGCGGTCACGAACCTGCTAGCACAACAGATTGCGTCGCGCGGGTGTCCTGACATTGCTTCATGTTAACCGGATCATCACATTAGCAAAGAGGGAACACGTACAATAGCAGCCTTCTCTGAAACGGGTCATCAATCAGAATCATCTCGTATGTCCAGCTGATATATTGAACGTACGTGATAGCTCTCGAACCTATCCTTGAAATCTACACCATAATCGTGCATGAGTATAATGAATAAGGAGATTCACTAGTTGCGCAACTCACATTTGGTTACGTGGGGAGCATCATTCGGGTCGTTGTAACTTGTAAAGTATTGCTTAACAGAAATTCCCGACGCTAACGTCTTCACAAGAATATCTTTCTGTAGAACACGCATCAGTGAAAGTCTTCCAAAAGTTGGTAAACACACCTTATTAAGGAAAAGGATCAAAGTACAATGCGCTAAAAGCACATTTTCGCATATCATCTGCCATAATTGCAAGCTGTCCTCCTGTAAAAGGCCGTGAGATACGAAAAAGAAAAATAACGATGAGCCTATGTACTAGTCGATTAACTCGAGGATCCTCCTCCAGAGACAGATTAAAAGCCAGCGGAGCCAGAAACAGAATCGCATTGACTGTTATCAAATTAGCGGGCCCCGCAAAATGCGGAGATACACAGGGGTACATACCGTCGTCAAAATATGGTATCCAGGATGAACGCTGGACGATGCTGTTTAATCGTTCAAGGCAAAGATGAATGCAGAAATACCCACCGATGACCGACTTCCTCCGACATCCGCAATGAAGAACTCGGATCCATGTTCCGTCCCTACACGTTCCGTCTCTAACAAACGCCCAGTTGCCATACCAAATTACATACATGTGGAATTTAGCCCCACGACCTACCTGATTCGGCGACGAAATGATGCTCCTCGACTCCAATAGTTCTGATTCTCGCTCGTACGATATCCGCTGAAAGATTCGTCAAGCCATCCCTCATCAGCATTCTCCACGTACTCACATTCCGTTGGCACGTAATCCCTCATAGTAACCCTCGGCACATCATCTAAAAAGCTGCTGAGATCAGCTTCGGTTCCACGATGCAGTATCACAAGGACTTACAATCCTGAGGAATCCTGCAAGCGTATCTCATGCGAGCGTAAAACGTCTTGTACTGCAGGGTCGGTCCACAGAGAGAGGATGTCGTCTGCGGATGCTTCCAACACCTGAGTAGGGTCGTTCTTGATGAGCAAATCGCGACTCGGAACCCTTCAATGGAATTTCTGGGAGGATTCCCACTTAATGTGGATTTCCACCCACTACCGGCTCGCACGCAAATGTCCCGTGCTTCGGGATTCAGGGAGAGGATGTCATTGAAGGCAGCCTCATATGCGAGTAAAGGTAACAGTCTCAAGTGTAGAAGGTGGTGTTCTTCGCGTAGGGATGTCGAAGCTTCATTGTCAGGGCTCCATTCGCTTTGTAGAGTGTCAAGGATGATCTTGATAGAGCTACGAATGATAAGAATGAATCAAGAGTAAGAAAATGTTATACGGACTTTATGAGGTTAAGCTGGACTATTCTTTTCCATACTCTACGCTCCTTCTGGAATTGACTCGGAGTAAACGCGAGTTGAAAGTCTAGTAGAAACCGGTCAGAGAATAGCATAGGTACAAACACGTGCTTACTCTTCAACAATGTGCTCTTATCATAAGAGAAAGGTCAGGCGGAATTCATCCTCAAGGAACAACGGATAACCAACTTTTCCAGACTCGGCTTGACCTTGCGCAAGGATACAACAAGAACGACGTGAGATGATAGTCGCAATACTGCTATTAGACTCACCCAACAACAGCATCTTTATCGCCCGTCTCCTTCTCTGTAGCATCCTCTTTGTCTCCAGCAGTTGCTCGTCGATCTCGCACGAAATCCTTCGGGCATCCTGGAATTCCCGTTCGCGCCTTGTCCGTTCCTCTTTAGTCTCGTGGGGAGGTATAGGAAGATTCGCCGGTCCATGAAACGGGTTATATACAGTATTAATAGAAACGTTCGTTTTCGCCTTGCCTCTTTTTGCCATGGCGGTAGAAGGGAAAGCGCTTCCGATCGAAAAGACGTACGTATTCATGGGGACTGAATAACCAGATGGGACAATTCGACCCTGCATATGTTTCCTCCACGTGCGTCGGCGAATTCCCGTGCAAAGGCATTTTCCGATGTCCATTTGTATATTTAAAATCCTGAACGTAGGAAAAGGAAGTTAAAAATGTAATGTTGGATCAATTGTCGGGACCGTACATGTAATTCCGCCATGATTGACCATGTCCTTATAACCTTATTGGTACGCTGCTGTTTATGCTATCTTGTATGATATACCACCATCATGAAGTGGAAAAGATTGTGGAAGGTGAAACATTCCGGTGGAAATTGGACCGCGATATTCTAGCGAAACCCTAACAAACCCTAACAGTGCTCTGGCCGACCCGTCCATTTAACGTTCACCGCATATTCGCCGTTACCGTGATGGAGTTGCTCCGACGAAAAATGGGTTGCCTGGGTTGGTGGGACAAAGACAAAAACTGGAAATACATGGTGCTTGGTCCGCTGGTCTGAGTGATCCCGATTTATATTCACCCCGTGTTGCTGAGCTGCATTCGTGACAGAACCAGGATTCGGAGTGTCATTGCACATTTAACTTCTCCGACGTATCCCTGTGAAGAGTTGGTTTTGAGCGTCATCGAAAACAAAAAGTGAAATCTGTAAGCAATTGCCCTCAAGAGCTGCCCCAGATCTTTCACATATTTCCTGCAAAGAATGACTGGGCTCAGGAAGATCACTGACATGAGAGCGGAAGGCGATTAAGTATGACTGAGAGAGCTCAGAGTTGAATGAGTAGCCTCCGGGCTTTCTGACAAAGTCATTCCGCAGGGCACGAGAGTTAGAATTTTAATAGTCGCAGTGAGGTACGACTCGCCATGGCATCCCTGGCTGCCGGTAACATGAGTGCAAGCTCAACATCAGGATTCGGCGGGTGCTTGCTCGTGGCGAAGTCGTCGAACACCACGTGGGATGCATTTGATTTTGGACCCGGGTCCTCCCGGGTTGTGCTTGACCGCCATAATAACTGGTCAAGCATCATTTCGCATCCATCGGTCCGGATGCACTGCAGGTAGGTTGCTCTTCCAAAACAGTTCAGTACTTACTTGAATACTCTGTACGCGAACCAGAAGCCGGTGAAAAATTCTTCAAGGCACATGAAACAAGCCGTAGCCGTAGCCGTAATGTGAGCATAGAGAATAATGTAGGCAGGGCAACCAATATATCATCATCATCATCAATCATATATTTGATCGCTCAGGGCGGGCACAGCATTCAGCGTAGACACGTTTCTCTTTCTTCCACTCGAGGCGAATCGATGGCGTCTCTTCGTCGGACCGACACGCTGTCCTTGCCTCCGAGGTTCGTAATGACACTCATTGATGGCTGGAGTACCCCTAACTCGCTTGTTCATTTAGCTACGAAGTATCTGAGCGATCGCTTGGTGCTGGCAATCCAACGCACCAGTCTGGACCTGCAATAGCCACCGCGGCGACTTCTTCACACCAATCTTCTACTACGTTATCCAAGTAGCCTTTCTTTCGTGTCCCTAGCCGATCGAGTACTGAATATCGTCGTAGCCATGCAGAAAACCTCGTTACTACATCCGCTGGTGATGTACAGCTCATGGCCCCGATGGCTGAGAACTCTATTCCTTCCATAGAACCACCACTGTGAGTCCCTTGATCTTCCCCTTTTCCCTCGGAATCCTCAAAGCTACAGCTACAATGCAGTATCAAGACGTACTGAACGTGTCACATATTCATTTCGCCCGCACTCTCTCAATACGATGGTCCTCGTCCCTCATGACTTACGCCCTCGGTACCACATTTCGACTGGCTCAAACTGTTTTATACCCAGCTCGTATATAACCAGTGAGTGCAGGTTCCCGTTTCGTTTGATAACCATCTGACAATTGCTTCCATAGCGATCAGACGTGGAGGAACCGAGCACGACGAGCTCGTAGCAGACTTCGAGTGAGTGTCTTATTTGTTCTGGTATTGATATGATTAACGAATACGATAGGATGGGCAACTCGAAGCTTCCCGAGTCGGTTTATATTCGAGGTGGGGAATACCACATCAAAGACGCCATTAAAATATGCAAGTCGGCGCATCTTGGAAGGAATATTAGTTGGAAGGATCGTCAGGTTCGGACACCGTTGTGTATTCTTTTTGCGGCATCTTTTCTCATCGTCAGATAGGCATTCTATAATAACCACCAAGAGTGGACCCTCGGTTCCCAAGTATGCTTGATACTCATTTCTCCTAGATACATTAATTTACATCTATTCTCTACAGAATATAGAATGGGACGTTTCCGAAAATACCAAAACCGTAAGTAAGTCTCCTTCCCTCCCCTCGTTCTATCAGGAACCATTTTGTTCTTAGTGTACATCCTCATCTCGCACCTCAAGAGCTCCAAAAGTCTTATACGCGAAGTTCACGCCTCGAAAAGGCCGAGACCTGGCTCAGTTAGAGGTGACGCCCGAGGGACAGGAATTGTTTGACGACATTCTAATCTCGGCCCTGATATTGGAGCGAAGGAGATTGATGCTAGATTCCGTGAATTACGGAACATAGGTCGAACTCCGTGGTTTTTCTCTAGATCATCGTTGATGTGGGGACACCTCCAGGTTGGCACTACGTTGATTGGGGCTTGCTGTACTCTATAACGTTCTGATGTGGACGGATCGACTCGTACATTGGGACAATCGTTTATTCTCTGATCGTCTCTTCTCTCAGTGTCTGCCCTTTACATTAAACAGATCTCCTACGGTGTTTCTGGTATGAACGTCGAACCGAGCTATCCTGTAACCACAGACCTGTCCCCAGGGAATCTCTCATTGAAGGTCTCAGGGAAGGTCCGAATCGAGATCAAAATCCCTGGATGTAGATCCCCCAAATAATGAGAAAGGGACCACAATCGGCGAGTTCTATTATCGAGGGTAAGAATTGTCATCGGTAAGATGATAAGTAGATCCATTTGGAAAAGCTCCTGGTGCTTGATTCTGATATCTCTCTTTGACTTTGAAGCCCTATCATAAACTTACCATCAGGCCGAGTTTGACCGGAGGAGCTATAGCGCCGTCGCCATCATCAGAGAAACGTTGGCGAATCCAACCACGTGGTCGCGCACTTCTATCATGTGCCGACGCGTCGGTGGAAACAGACGTCGTTGAAGAGGCTGACTAGATGGTTCATCGTTGATGCCGAGCTGCGACCATATTCTGTCAGTACTTCCATCGTGGAGGTTAGGATTAGAGGGGGGGCGTCATCTTGGAGTTGTCCGAACATTTTACGGTGTTATCGCAACCGTCATTCCAGCCTCGTCAAATGGCGTTCTCAGCCCCACAGTATCACATGGTCAAAGAAATGAGCCTGTGTAGTACATAAACCAGTTGCGATAATTTTCCTCTGGATAGTTTATATCTCTATCGATGTGTATCTTCTTTCGAGTACGACAGTTTCCGCAAGGACATACCTCTTATCGTAGAATAACAAGAGCCTTGCAATCATTCAATTACGGAGATTATCAACGCTGTTCTCCTTTCACTATCTTTTCTTTGCTGATTTCGAATTTGGCATCTGGCTACAATCTTGTAAGCACTACTCCCTCCTCCCAACGGCTAACCCTTGACTGCTGCAGTCTAGGCAAGTTTGGGCAAGATAGGAAGAGTGGTCAAATTTCCACCAAAAAAAGTGTGCGGTGGTAGTCCAATATTCCGTTGAGCCTGAACTTCTTAAATAAACATAAGGAGAAAGGCATAGGTACCGCCCGCCGTTTTTTTCCCCTGGTACAACCCTTCACTCTGATTACGAACAGACTATCTTGATCTGTTGTAGGCGGATGCGAAGCTACGACGGAGCCACCGTTATGAACTCAATGCCTTGTGTACGTCAACCAAGTTGTGAGAGTGCCATTATTGAACGGAATCGACCTACGTGCCGACTTAGCGGTGCGATATTTAAAGCATTTCACCGTCGGTTGAACGTACACTCAGATTGCTTTTGCTCGTTCCGTCCATCATGCTCCTTACCTGAAGCAAAAATTCACAATGCCAGGCGACGAAACACTTCAAAGACATCAAGAAGACTTTCACTTGGATGCCGAGGATGACGACGGCGCAGACGCGATTCCCAAAATCGAGGTCGACCCTTCAAAACTCACGCCTCTGTCGCCGGAGGTGATATCAAAACAGGTATGAAGAAAATGTCTCTCTGGGTGCTAGCTTGCCCGCGACCTGGATGTTACCGCTCGTACAGGTCCGACAAAGAAAACAACCCACCTTGCAAACGACCAGGATGCGGTCACTGGATGAAACTCATCCGACATGTTTCCTTCGTTGATTGTCCCGGACACGCGTAGCATCGTGTCTTCGGACCGAATTCCCGATAAGATGTCACACGCACGTGCTAGTGTCACAATTCCGCCGGCATGGCAAACGGCACACGGGTCACCGTGCAACCACCACAACGGTCAATTCATAAACCGCATCCAGGGTGCTGATATCATCGCCATGCTCCTTGTTGAGGACGCTCTCATCTACCACTAGCACGAGACATGTTTGACAAAATCTGGTCGCGGTCCCATCATCGTTCTGAAGTGCCAGCAGTGACCACTCTACTCAAGCGACTACGACCACCAAGAGCGCGATGCATGAAGAAGGGAATCCTTGCTATCGGTGCATCACATAAAGTCCGCAGCGAATTGACAATTACTGACACACGTTACTCTAGGACTGTCCAGCCTCATCTACAGCAGCGGCTGCCCGACCTCCATCGAGTACTACCGCGGTGTTTGCGTCATACTCTGTCTCTTCCACGCCCACCAGGTCGACAAGCACACCTACTCCCACGTTGATTTTGCCGATTTTCGCACCACAGTGGCGTACTTCATCAAGCTGAGTGGTGTAATATACCTTCGGATGCGTGTGTGGTTCCCGATGGCAGGGATGGAGACTCCTGGACAAGTGCATGAGCATCTGCGTGTGCTGTTTGGGCTGCAGGGAGAGGCGAAGAAGACGGCACACCATGTCGTACACCAAGCGTGTGTTGAAGTTCATCACCTTGTCCGGGGCTTCGAGCCGGACGTCGGCGTCGCGGAAGATCCGCTGAGGTGGGGCGAGGCGGCGGCAAAGCTTGTGGTGCTGCTCGTTGACCTAATGGGCGAGACGGCGCTGACAGTGGTCCCGCCCGCCCAAACGCAGACAGTGTTAAAACCGGATGGCTTATCGGACGATTATGCTTCGACGGAGCATTACGAGTTTGCTCGTGAGTCTTCTCGGTATCTTCGGTGTCTCTCTGGACTAACCTTGCGCCAGTCTCGGAAGAAAGCTTCTAGGTCGTCCTTCGACCTGGACCGAAATGATGTGAAGATATGCCAAGGCTAAGTTGGACTTTTCTTATAATGCTGACGCTGTACACGTATGTACCGATTACGGATGATTTTAATATTTTGTAGCACTATTACTTTCCCTCTTATCACAATTTCTTTGCTTATAGCGCAGCACTCAGGTCCATGCCTCAGGATTCGATATTTCTGCTCTCAAGATCTCGTCTCTTGGCAGCTTAAGGTCCAACGGCAAATGCTTATCAGGGCGCCGAATTTCTATAGCACAGAGGTTGACGTACACAAGGCATTGAGTTCATGACGGTGGCTCCATCGATCCGCCTACAGCGGATCAAGATACTCTGGTAGGGGAACGAAACGGCACCTAGTACCTATGCTTTCCCCTCCCGTATGTTCAAGAAATTCAGGCTCTACGGAATATTCAGGAAACCACTACGTTCTTCAGTGTAAAAGACATGCACATTTCCTTTTCTGTGTGAGTTCGACCTCTCTTCGTCTCTCGCCTAGAAATTGCCTAGTTGCAGGAGTCAAGGGTTGGTCGAGGGGAGGAGGAAATGGTGCATATAAGATTTTGGTTATCTGCCAAATTCAATAATAGAAAGAGAAAAGACAGTGAAAGGAGAAAAACATTGATCAATCTCGTAATTGCATATCTACATTGCCCTTCTTATTCTGCAGTAGGAGATGTGTCTTTCATGACAGTAGAGACTGTTGTACTTGAACGAAGATATGCATCGATAGACATATAAACTAAGGGCATTAGGGGAGACAATTATCACAACCTGTTTCTGTACTACATAAGCGCATTCCTTTGACGATGGGAATCTTGGTACTGAGAGCCCTCTGGAAACGGCTGTTGCGATGGCACCATAAAATGCTCGAACAACTCCAAGATGATGCACCCTCCCCTCAATCCTAACCTCCATGACGGGATTACTGACAGAAATTTGTTTCTGCTCGGCGTCAACGAAGAACCATTCCGTTGAGAGCGTAGACGCGGTCTGGTCCCTCCGCGATCACGTGTGCTCTAGGGCAGGTTTCGGAGGTTTCGCCGTACATTCCCGCTGTTCTTAGCTTACCCTTGCACTACACCATCCGTTTGCCTAGCGAACCCCGCGATACGGTTCCACCGTCAGTCTCTTCAACGGCGACTGACGCGTCGGCATATGATAGAAGTGCGCGACCACGTGGTCGGATTCGCCAACTTTTCTCTCCTATCGGATATGATGGCGATGGCGCTATAGCTGCTCCGGTAAAACTCGGCCTGATAGCACGTTTATGATGGGGCTTCGAAGCCAAAGAGAGAGATCAGAATCGAGCACGAGAAGTTTTTCCGTATGGATCGATTCTTACCGACCACGGTTCTTACTTCGATAGTACAGCTCGCCCATTTTTGGTCAGTGCCCAGAAATTCGATAACGGATCCTTCTCGTAAGATGGAGAATTGACGTACCGGGCTTTTGTTCTCGATTGAGATAACCCTGACATTCATAACGCTGAGAAGTCCCGCGGGGGGCTGCTGTTTATCAAGGGCTATTCGCGTAAGGATTCGTCTCGGACTCCCGACGATTTCATGGATGATGTTCAAAACCTCCGGAGGGAATTATTCTATGAACAGCCTCTGCCAATTTTACCGTGGTAACGCTGCAACGAATTACCGTGTAACTCCCTCTCACTGCGAAACCTATCCAGACAGTTTCCCACAAAACTCTTGGTCCCTTCCGAGCCATTTTGTAGCATCAATCCTACCAAGTGTCGATGTTGCAATTGCGGTCGCCGGACAGAGATGAAGAATGAGTTAAGTGGAACTGTGCCTATATATATATAGCACCTTCAGGACGGCAGAGTGTACACTGGGCTGTCAACTGGGGGTGGAATATGCGGATATAGACCGATGTGGAGTTGCCTAATGGAATACCATCACGAAAAAAAGAGCAAGTTAACCCGTTCACCCGCCAAAAAACGCCTCTCCGCGCGCCGCTCTTCTTCTTAAAATATTCTGAGAGATATCTATCTGTCATTCTCCTCCCGACCATGGTTCAGGGAGAAATTTTGGGATTTTGGGCATGCAAAAATGCCATTTTTCGAGCCCGGGGATGAGGAGAGGGTCTTTATTTTCCAAATACAAATGTAAGTAGATTATACATGCAATATACTGTACTTCTCAACCTCATTTCCGCCACGAAATTCGCTTGTCTCGCTCAAGGAATGGCCTGAGAGTGCTAGTTAGACGTGCAAAGGTGCGGAGATAGAAGGGAAAACTTACCGTTTACTCGCACGGATTTCCCTCTTGATGAAAGATCCGGTCAAATGATGCTCTCCTGACATTTTTCAAAGACATACCTCTCTAAGAGACGGTGACGTGCAGAGTTTGAGCTCAGGCTGAGATCTGGTAAATGCGCGTGAAGACAGAACAGCAGAACGGACTTGCCATTATCCCTACATCGTTGCTCGTCTCGCCCTCCAAAAGTCCTGAGGTTGCTCGGCGGATGACGATACATCTTGTCGGCACAAAATCCGACTGGATTCCTTTGCTTGATCCAAAACCTGATATCTTGAAGGCGCTGTTTGAGGGAACATGTCGTCAGGATAAGATATTGATATCAATCTGAGAAAGAAGTCAGTATGTGTGAAATTTGAGAGATTCAAGGCACGTACCATCACCATCCATCTGCCGCAGTCCTCCTCTCACCGTTGCTTTGTCTCACCCTCCAAGCAGTCTTGGTCTTGCTCGCCGGACGGCGATACATCGTATCAACGCGAAAATATACCTTGTTTGAGTTCTTGAAGCCCTTTTTCGAGGGAGTGTTGCGTGAGATCAAAGAAGCTAAGAGACGAGTGAGCGCGGCCAATTTAGATTAACAATAAGACGTACCATGCTTGGGGATGTCTCCAGTCATCTCCACCAATCCTCCACTCAGTACTGTCTCATCCACTCCCTTGTTGTCGCGCTCTCTTGGCTCTGCTCGCGGGACAACGATATATCGTGTAGGCACAAAATCCGGCTCTGCTATACTGTTTGAGGTCAAAGATGAGTCCTTGTAGTCGTCCTTTGAGGGAGAATACTCGGGGATCGGTTGATCTGAGAAGGGCGTGAGCATGCATGAATGCGCAAGTGAGAGGAAGTACTTACCATCTCCGGGACATCCCTTTCAATAACCCCACGTTGTCATCTCCTCCGCCATCCTCTCGTCTTCTGATAGTTCAGACCTTGCTCACCGGACGACGATACGTCGTCTTGGGGCAAAATCCGCTTCAAATCGGTGAAAAGAAGTCGAATGTGGGCGCCGAATGAGATCAGGCAGCCATTGACAGCGAGGGTGTTGAAGTCTGAGATCGAGATCTGTGTGGAGTGAGCACCCTTGAATGCGTCCGAGGTGCGTGTGGACTTACCACTCTGCGTGTTCCGCGACGACCCTTCGATCCCTCCCAGACGTCCAATTGTCTATGGCTGCTCGTCGGATGGCGATACGTTGCCTTGACCAAAATGAACATTACGGTCGTAGCAGCATCTGCGATGAATGAGTGAAGGGAACTATTTATATTAGGGAACACCTACCTGTTGAATTATCGTGCTGGGAAGATGAATTGACTTTGCCTCAAACCCATAAGTAAGCCAGGCAAAACATCCTAAAGACTGGGGACCGTCTATGCATGGAAGAAAGCAGAGATGCAAGAAAACGAAGATAAGGTGATGGTGGTAGGAAGGGAAGAAGCGCGCGCGTCGCCGATCACTAAGCCTATCTCGTTATGGACATCGACGCCCATCTCGATCCCCAACACTCATGTGCATTCCTGCACACCATCTGGATTGATGTCGAGGGTATGAATAAGAGGGAGGGCATCACTGTGGACGAAAATAAGGGTAGGGGGAGGAAGAGGGAGATGGTAAGGAAGAACGGGCAGGAAGATGAAGGTACGTGAATAAAAGGGAATTTTCACTCGATACTGACAGTCAACAGAACTCTCGACAGGATCACGGGATATGAGATACGTTCGCGTCCATTGACGGATGGCGACCGGATGGTGCAAATCTCCGCCTGTCAAAATATTTTTCAACGCCACTGACTTGGCCTTCTACTCTCCTCGTTTAGGATGCACGATTCGAAACCTCTTCGGCCGGGGGATTCCTGTCAGCGAACAGGACGTAAACCATGTAAGGGTTCAAGGTACCATTTCCAAGACAAACAACATGTTTCATGGCGTACAAACATATCAACATGTCCTGTTTGTTTCCTCCTGTCACCATCCTCGACCATCCAAGGGCTGCAGCTGCACAAATATTCGTCGTTACTTGCTGTATCGGTGACATCCGTTTTGAATACACTGCCAGGCTGAATTTCCTTTGTGTAGGGCATGCAAGATGTTGCGGCAAAAGTTCTGGATGGGAACACGAGTAGGTGGGCTTCTCCACTTTACTCTTTGTAAATTGTACTCACGAGTATTTCAGATAAACATCGCCTGATTGCCATAGTCTGTGAGTATCTCTTTCTTTACTCCAACGCTATCTTCAGAACGATGAATGCTTTTCTCTAGGTGATCCCATTGCCAGCTATCTTGGTGTGCACAAAGCTTGCTCGAGACTCATGGTTTTCCTCTTCCCAGCGATCTACGCCTGATGCGTTCATCGTGTAGGTCTGATTTCCCATGTATATTCCGCTGATTCCTGGAGTCTCAAGGTGTCTGAGCATCGCCCATCAAGTCAGTCAAGTAATCCATGAATACGGCGCACTCACCCCGCCCTTCTAGGGTCTGGACGACGCGCGAGACATCCGCAGTACGTGGTTGCGTAAGTACATTATGGACAGCTTTGATATGCGGCGCAGCGATGGTGATTTGATATCTGAGATGCAGGATCGTACGTACCGGAAATTTCAATCCGGCGAATTATCTGACAGAGATTCCCAGATTTGCAATGAAATTAGCGTCTGTACGACGGCACCAAGGAAGGTGTTTGACGCGGTGTCGGTCCTGTGAGGTCATTGTTGCGGTTTGACATGGAGTGTCAATCACAACGAGAAGTCGGATCACCTATAATGAAAGGAACGGTATGTTGTTCCGTTTTGACCTCGGCTAACATCTCACTTACCTTTGCTTCTTTTTACATCCACTCACCTCCATCATTGCGGGCCATTCGACGGTTTTCCAGGTGCGAAGATTTTGACAACAAGTCCGCTCTAAATCAATGGTGAGCCCACTTCTATTCCATAAGATAACGCCTCGTTTACCTGTCATAGCCTTATCCAGAAAAGAGAACGGGCCGCCGTTTTGGACAGCGCCAGTGAAGGTATTCATTTCTGATTAACATGTTCTGCCACAATTAACGGGGACCATAGATATCCCGGAGACAGGAATATGCCACCATCCGTAGTGGGACTCCGCTCTAAACTCGGCATGTATCAGGTACCTTTTATCTTGCATTACGGAGATGCACTTACAGTTCATTAATTCAGGCAGTGGCGACCGTCTCATGCAGCATAGCCAGTGAGTACTTTCTTCAGTCATCGATGCGCTGATTTTATCTCGAAACATAGATACCTATGAGCGAGAACAGCCGCAACTCTGAATACAACCTTCCGTCGTCACCGAAAGGTCCACGGAGCCTGAAAAGGTGTCCTGTAAGTGACCTTGATAGGATTTGCTCTCAATTTGACCTGATGCGCTACAGGAATCTTGCAGAATTTGAGATCGGCTCACAGATTGAATACGGCGATGGATAAATCAAGATTAATGAGAGATGTTGCGCCGCTTGGGCCAAAGGTGAGTTGATATTTGAATAGAAGTGTTCTGTGGTTTAATCAAGAGCGATCCAGGACTCTGGGCGAAGATTTGAGGGCCGGGCAGCTCGGGAACACCTGTAAATTGACTCTGGTGCGGTCGTCTGAATATATCTTGACGTCAGAGCAGATGCACCTCGAGTTTGAAGTAAAAGATAATCGTAGTAATTCATTAGAGAGCGTATGAGCGACTTGTATATTATATTTTAGCAAATAAACCTGGTTGTCTGCAATCATTGAATGAAAATATAAGGTTAGTCTCGTTTAAATGCAGCCGTGAAGGGATCTGAACTCACCTTCAGATCTCTTCCCGTTTCTATACCAAAATTCACGGAAATCGAGTGCCCGTCTCGTCAACATCGGTTGATCCTTGAATGATATCGTCTGTTAAATGCAAATTTGGTCCAGAAATGGTGAGAACTCATGAGGAATAATGTCAAAGACCTGGTTCTCGGGCTTTGAGGTAAGTTCATGTTTCCTCCGCTATCATGGTCCCTGGCTCGCCAAAGAAAGGCCATCTCGGATGAATTGACATTCGAATTAATGGCAGCTGACAGTCTTGCGAGGATCCGACTTGAGGAATTGGTTCTTGACACCGAATTAAAACAGTAGAAGTAGGATATCAGCAGGATTAGCGAACATATGAATTAACGGGCGTTACTCACCGAACTTCGCACGACATCGGACTATAGTTGACAGTTATCGCCCTCAAAGGCCAGTGTTCCGAATTTGCGAAGTTTAGGATATGTTCTCAATGCCCTCTGGGTAAACGATGAATCCTCGCATAGCTTGATTGTAGTCGAGTCTGTTACGATTTATTCGTTTTCTGACATAAGTGCCTCTTATCTTATCTAATCTTCGGCGCTTATCTTATCTTATCTTTAGATCCGCAACTCCACGGAGTCTTCACCTTGCGACACAGTCACACTCATCAGAGTGGAGTATTATTCTCGGTCACCGTGTATTTGCTGATTCACTTTCTAACACGGTGTATCCATTATTAGACCCTTGACTTTAGTATATAAGTAGTTTACTCAAAGCTGTATATTCCCTAGCTTTGAGCTAAAGTTTATTCATAACGAAACACATTCATTCTCGCTAAGCGCTAAAGCCTTAGTCTTGACATCTTAACTGCACAGGGACTTAGCGGTGATTGTACGAACACGATACAACCGACTATTTACCTTTGTTAAGAGGTCGGGTCTAACAGAGTCAATGGATGTAGAAGCAAAAGAGGCAAGTGCACAAGGCATGTGTCTATACTGGTCCGCTACAGCCACGACATGACACGACTTTGCTTTCGACAACAAACTCCTTGAGTTCCATGTTTGCTTCTGTAGACTGCACTATCTCACTTCTTCCGCGTTTCAAGGGACTGAACCGTTTGTGTGGCATATTCCTCTCTATTTGCATTGATCAAGACTCACTAAATCCCCCAAAATGTCACCGTCCTTTTTGGTCTCGCCTCGCTGTCCCAATGTTCGAAATTGCATTACCAGTCATAACACCTTCAATTCTTCCTGTTTCAAACACTCACATTCCTCTCTTTGACAGAATGTAACATACATTTGATTTCATGTCATGCTACCGCCGAGCAAAGGCCTACTCGACCCCCAGCCTCACCAATACTTTCAAAAGTTTCACGACGCCGTACTGTAGACCCTGATTGACGTGTTATCCATTTTGGGGACCGCGCCTCATGTCTCGACGTGGCTGACCTCTGACTACACTTTGGTCTGCACAGTAAGTTGGTTTCCCTGCTTACTGTTGCTCCCTTGACATGAAACATCAAATAGTGTTTCTTCAAAGAGCTATAGTAATCCACGAGGTATTCTCCGTTCCATTGCACTTCAAAGTTGAATTAGCTCATAATAACCTGCCAGGAATACTCGGCAAGCCGCTGGACATTTACTCTAGCCGACGCCATAGAACTATGCCTATTATCTCCTCCTGTCATTTGTGTTGAGCACTTCTGAAAGTTGGAAGATTTGAGGGAACATTCTGTGAACTGGTCTTTCTTCATGGTGTCTTTTGATCATAGTCCATGTGGTGAGTGAACTCTACCTTGACCACTCTTGTTCATTGGACAGAATTTTATCTTTCAGTCATTTCCTGTTGAATTATATTTGGTCTTCAAGGTATTGATGCCCCAATACGCTTGGTTTTGCATTCGGGACTCGGAATCAACCCTCGGCATTTTCATTGGCAAGACAACACTACACCCGGACACCTTGAGACAATGGCCATCAAATCTCATGTCATGCAAAGTCCTTCCTTCCAAAAGTCAGAACCTTGTGACCCGTACAATTGAAATAATCCTCAAATCCCTTGAATTAGGTCTTATTTGAATTCCAGCCGGTTTTCAACACAGGACCTTGCATTTTACAAGGTCCGTAATCTTTGATGAATGAGTTACCTCCACAATTTCAGCGATATCTCCACTACATCCGTGGTTCATTGCAGGTACAAAGTCTTCATATGAGAGCTTTCGGATATCTTGTATTCTTCCTTCATTCGGGGGTCCAGAAACCACCCATGGCGATCTCAGATGGTATGCACTACTTTGAAGTCCTTAATACGTCGCCCATCTCCATATCCTTAGTGTACTATAGCTTGAAACTGCTTCATCCGTTCAGCCCTTCCTAATATGGATTCAATATCGACGACCCTGAGGGAATTGATGCTCTCTACGGTTAGTGCTCTCAAGTACTACAACAAGATTTCTGCTATAGAAAATCCCATATTTTTATAGACATCGTATCCTTGATTCTTCATTTTGTAATTGAAAGCACTTTTACATCCCCCAAGCCATGAGAATACATACCACTTGGGAAGAAACAGAGTGAACACGGCATCGAGATCTGAGTCACACTATCTCTTTGAAAACCGATCCTCGCAAGTTGATCGGCTAATCATTCGGGGTACTGATTTCTGAGCATACTCCAAATGATACAATTTCCCCAGAGATGCGAACATCTTTCTTCCAGAATAGCAACCTGAGGCATTGAACTTGCCAACCCTGGAAGGAGCGAGTGACGAATTGCTTTTAATAAGCGATATTTCGTGTCATAGGTAAAATTTCATTCCACTCCAACCCCGCAGGAATCTACACACCGGCAAGAAATCAACAAAATAGCAATTCTCAATTCCGCGACATCTTTCAAAATTCAAAAAAATGGGGACCTTGGTGGCGCGGGGACTGGGCGGATTTTACATGGAACTGTCAGCTTTTGCGGTGTCCACTCGGACGCTTCATCCCTATGCGTTCGAAGGGATATCAGCTCCTCCCGGTTGATTTATCCACTTTGTAGCTTAACAGATTCACACGGTGACCCAGGATATTTTCCTCACACACAAGAGATGTAGGTAAAGCATTTTCCAACTCTAATCACCTCCTCGGCTTAAGGTGATTGACAGTAACAAGTAAATTCAAAGAGACATCAAATGTCTCCTCACCTGAATCTTCAAAGTTTCGGCACGGTCGACGTGCCGCTTCATGTTGATATCTCTGACAGCTCATTAGGTCACTTTATTGTAGTCAAGATGACGTTGGACCGGTATAAAAGGGTACACTTGTCTCCGAGAATACATCATCCCATCCCTCCTTTCCCATTTCCCCCTCCTCTGCATCCTTCATTCTCTCTTCCCACCTTCTCCCACCTCATCTATCACCTTCATTTATGTTAAGCTCACTGCGCTTGTCGCTGTGCATGGCTATTGGCACATTCCCTGTCTCATCTCAATAGACGCGTCGTGATCTCGTGACCGGAACTCTGTGCCCGGTTGGACGGGTTTCGATTGCCGAGTATTTTCTCTTATTGTTGACCGTCATGTTGATTGGTGTTTCGTCGTCGAGCTCAACGGTAAGCTCGTTTCTTTTATGCTTCGGTTCGTCTTCTCACTGCTTGACTACAGCTTGGATGCCTTCCAACTCGATAACCTCAGCAGCGACGTGTCATTGAGGTATGTATTTCCTGCGAGTTTTTCACCGCATTGCTAACGAGGACCACCCAAGTATGGCCCGATTTTATGCAATATCTTGCGTGCCAACAGGGTGGGTGTAGTTTTTTTTTCGGTACTTTGTTAGCTGACCTTTCTCTCGTCTTCCTCAGGTGCTTTTGGATTGAACGACCTCTGGACGATTGCCCGCCTCCGACACCAGCCCACTCGTCCACATCGTGCGTCGGTATGTACATGATCTTCTCAATCCTGTCGTTCTCGCTGACTCTCACTCTAGCTCAAACACCAATGCCGCACGCTATAGATCCTATCATATGGGATAGCACGTCAACTTCTTCTCGGTGGTATACCAAGCTGAAAACCCGGAGTCTGCACTGAGACTGCGTATTGTCATCCCGCACGGCCGTTACTGGATGGGAAAGACGGGATGAGGCAGAGGGAATACACGAGAGAGAGAGAGAGGACCACCTCAAACACCAGCCCAATCATTTACATCGTGTGTCGGTATGTACAATTTTCCTGACCCCACCGCTCTCACTAATGATCACCCCAGATCAAATACCGACTTCGCCCACCATGTACGTGCTCGCATCAACGTCTCCTCGACAGTATGCCAAGCTGAAGACTCGGAATCTACGCTGAGACGAGACTGGGCGGGCATGCATGGACAGTCGTTGCTAGATGGAATGAGATGGAGGGAATACGCGAGAGTGGGTCTCAGGGAGAGGGCGCAGATGGGGATGGTGAGTACGTCCCTTCACTCCAACGTACGCGCACTCAGACATCCGCAGGCCAGTCTCTCCAACCACACCCACAATGCACACCTGACAGCATGTCTGCCCCTCAATTCTTGGACAATGCACCGTCGCTTACGCGATCACCAGCCCCGTACAAGGATGATCCACTGTACGACTTCAAGCTTGAGGTAAGCAGCCCGTTCGATGCAAAACACTGACGCTGATGGACGTTTCAGCGTGCGCCAGAGTCAAGGAAGCGGCAGCAGCGACGGAGACTCGGTCGCGAGGAGCGGAGGGACGTCGGCGCGTGCGGGGAGTGGAGGTGTGCGGATGGAGGGGTCAGGTTATTAGGTCAGAGGGAGGGAGGGAGGGCTATTATTAGATGAGAGGGAGGATGCAGGATGGAGGGAGACGCGACTCATTGAGAAGGGAGGTGCGCTATGTCTATTGTTAGACAAGGGAGGGAGGGAGAGATTCGCGAATCGGAGGGTGCAGACGATTTCTAGAGGGTCGCCGGATGTGGATTTCGGAAGTCGGATGCGGGTTGGCTCATTGTCGAGGACGGCGATTTTGGCAGCGTCAGTAGGAGGAGGCGATATTTCAGGCTAGTGAGTGTGGTAGCGTGGGAGTAGGTGTGCTTGTCGACCTGGTGGGCGTGGGAGAGACAGAGTATAACGCAAACACCGCGGTAGTACTCGATGGAGGTCGGGCAGCCGCTGCTGTAGATGAGACTGGACAGTCCTAGAGTAACGTGTGTCAGTAATTGTCAATTCGCTGCGGACTTTATGTGATGCACCGATAGCAAGGATTCCCTTCTTCATGCATCGCGCTCTTGGTGGTCGTAGTCGCTTGAGTAGAGTGGTCACTGCTGGCACTTCAGAACGATGATGAGGCCGCGACCAGATTTTGTCAAACATGTCTCGTCGTGCTAGTGGTAGATGAGAGCGTCCTCGACAAGGAGCATGGCGATGATATCAGCACCCTGGATGCGGTTTATGAATT
The DNA here is from genome assembly GCA_022818075.1 of Armillaria altimontana. Classification (NCBI taxonomy): domain Eukaryota; kingdom Fungi; phylum Basidiomycota; class Agaricomycetes; order Agaricales; family Physalacriaceae; genus Armillaria; species Armillaria altimontana. Next base: position 268,468 of record JAIWYR010000047.1, on the reverse strand, counting down.
GACCGTTGTGGTGGTTGCACGCCGAGGAAATCAATAGGAAATCGTCGAGGAAGCAAAGAGATGTACACCGCCACTGTTCATAATAGTCAGATAGGCAGACGAAGTCCTCTCGTTTTCTCAAGAGGGATTCAAAATGACTAACAGCATAGAATTGAGAACTTATCAGAACTAGAGAAATACCCTTACCAACGACGAAAAGGAAGAAACGACATTTCCTGATGCGTAAAATGACTTTGGTACGTAAGAGTGACATATTTCATAGCTAAGCCAGGGAAAGGGAACACCAGACGATGATTGCATACTAGAGAGAGCTTAAATAATAAATATAGCAAGCCGCTGCTATCCAGGGATAATCCTCCGAATAAACCACTATTCCAAATGGAGAAGAAACAGGAAAACGTCTCCTGCACAAGGCATCTTCATTCCTGTGTACGATCGTAGCGAATGGACTGCGAAGACCCGACTTGGAATAAACGCATCAATTACACTGAAACTGCCCCGGCATGTAAAACATACCTGTCATTGGATAGCACTAACCGGCGATAACCCTTCTCTTCCTGAACAACGACTCCAGCGCCCTGGTCTGGATCTCCCAGACTTTCCGGCCCAGGCCTCCTAAACGATATGTATACTCCCTCACGAGTTCGTCCACAGTGATGATGAAGTTCAGGTCCTCCATGACCACACTCCTTTCGCTCCCCTCCTCCCCCAAATTAACCCAAAGAGTCCGAAACGATTCTACCGCATGCTGCAACAGAGTCTGCCGTTCAAACGAGGGACGGCCACGGCCATCCAAACCAACACCGCGGGAAATAACATAGAATGAACCACGTTCCCTGTGCATGGTCATCGGTTTGAACGTCCTGGTTTCCCAAGACACTTTATCGAGGAGGTAAAGCAGACGTGCTGAATATTCCGATTCCAGATGGTGAAGCTTAAGCACAATCGATCCCCCGATTTTCACTGCTTTGAGCCCGATAATTAGCTGAGATATATACACCTTGTGAGCCGCCATAGGTGCCTGATTACGAAGATGGTGAGCATCCATAACGACGAGGTCAAAGCTTTCCGTGGCAATAGGAAGCGAATCTAGGTCGGAGCTGGGACCTAATTCAAACTTGGCCATGTTGGCGAACATGATGGAGTACCGGTTCAGGAGATTTTCATCCATCAGAAAAGTATGACCGCCTTCCTGAGGAGATAGGGAAATACCAAAGCCCGTGGCTCGTGGGTCCTTATCAAGAATATAAGACGAAAAGCCGCCCGGGCAGCAACTGTGGATCGAAGACTGAGTTAGAAGATGATGAAATCGTAAAGATAAGGCTACTGGCTCACCCTAGGTCCAAAAATCTGAAATCGCGGTCATTAACACCACAAACAGGACAGAATCGGTTTATCTCCTCCATGATCTGTCTCATCCGGAAATACCATGAGCGACTCGTCTTCTCGTCAGCGTTATCGGCTGTATAACGTTGGCTGTCGTAGTGGCGATCCATAATTGGACTTTCGTTTCCCTAAACCAAGTCAGTATCATGAACAAGGTAACTTGCGCATGAGCGTACACACCATACGTCTGAGGCGATTGAGATGGGTAAGTTCTGTAAATCCTGATTGCTCGATGGCAGCCGTGATGGGATCTACATGTCCTTCGCCTGCGTAGTTTTCACGCTGGTCGGTGCGCAAATTGCTGAGTAGCATTGTACGGGGAGTCGACATGGGAGAACGGCTCGGCGTTGAGGTGGCAGTGAACATGATGGATGGATCGATAGACGCCCAGTGGTCCCATGCCTAACTAACTTTGATATACAAAGTTACCCGGTTCCGTATCCGGTTTACCGGCGGTGGAGAAATGTGAACATTGAACTTAACATAGGCGCATTGCCCAGAAATATCCAACTATCCAAGGACGTTGTCCAACGTCCAAATACCTAGTCGTCCTTCGATAAATCCATCTCAGCAGCTGAACACATGCTGCGCATACCAACAACACTGCTCCGTTGGCTGTGGGACATCCTGGCGCTTCTCTCGGGTTGTATATATACGATCTTGACAAGGATAAGCCTGAACGTAAGATAGGATAGACGAAAAACCTACCGATGGCTTGTCCCACCAGTGAATGCATCGTATTAAATGGAATAGCCAATGTTGTCCCATGTGTGTTCCTTAGATTGCCAGTAAACCAAGTCAGCATTGACGCATAGGGCATGAAGGTAAACGTAGATGTGAAGCAGAGTAACACATAGTGCGCCATAAATGCTGTTGCCGGTTGCATACCTATTATTTTCACCATTCAGCTTCATCGAACACGTATACACTGAAACATGCCTTGAACAATAAATATCGTCCTGCTAATACAAATGACACCAGTGTACATATCGGGGAAGCCTGATAACTATATGCCGCCGCCGATAACCCCACCGAAGCGATGAATGCAGCCACAGCGAAGGGACGGCCAACAACTGTGTATCCCGGCCCTCGTATCCCAGTCCACTAACAACTGTTGGAACGAAAAGTCGCATGCTCTGTTCATAGAACCGACACTCAATAAGTAGTGCAAATATAGCCGTACATTCGTTAAGGTGGATTGAGTACCGTCCGACATTTCTTGTCGTGTCCCACAGAGTTAAACGACTCTTGTTTCATGCGCAGGACAGTGAGAAAGCGATCGTCGTTACAGAGCACTGTCACATTCTTGGGGTAAGAAGGTAAGAAGATGTATCTGAGGATTGCGAGTGTGGATAGTAGATGTGCCTTCAATAACCGTCGCAACCCTTGCAAGCCTCGAATGCTATCAAAAGGCCAACTCCATACGCAATGAATCCACTGAATGCGGTTCCAATGGTGCGGATGCGAATATCAGCGATATACGAAGGGAGGACTCTCGAAGGCGATACCAGTTGCAGGAAGGTCAAGGAGGAACTCAGAACAAGAAAGATGCTTGACGAGGAACGACTGTACAGTGTGGAGAGGTATCCCACGCCAGGCGGGGTCCCTAGGACGAACCCGTAAGAAGTATGATTTTGATAAGCCTTCTTTGACGTACCTGTTAAGAATCAGAGTATTTAGAGTAATACACGAGATAATGAATACTCGAGTAAAACCCAAGTCGTGAGCGAGGATGTCCGAAAGCCGAGTTCCAACCACCAAGAGGGATCCGATATGAGTGCTAACAAGCGCTAGGCGTAGTTAACGGGGCGTCAGCAAGCGCTAGGCGTAACTAACAGGGTTTCCAACAAGCGCTAGGCGTAGTTGGGAAGCAGATGATTGGCAAGCGCTAGGCGTAACCGATCAAAGATGCTTAGATCACACAGTTAAGTGGACGTCGAAGAGTAATGAAATTAGATTAAGAGATCCTAATACAATTTATCTATGAGTTTATATACTAAGGGAAGGTTCGAGTCATTATTATTCTACAATGTTCCATTATATTCTAGTATTAGTACGAAGAATCAAGAAAGTATCAGAAAGTAATAGAAAACACAAGTGAGTCACTATTAAGACCGAGAAGGCCGAGTATGGGCATGTGTTGACTCATGCACCAAATCAACGGATGCGTGAAATCCATAACAGTACCCGGGTCGAAGGCGCATTAAGAGACGTGGAAAGAGCACTGTGATGTGCTTCTGGGACGCCACCATAAACATAGTTGTGGCTCCAGACCCAAACACGAGAACGGTGAGTCAAGATGGCGGTAAGAAGTCTTGAGCATATCATTCGGCGGAATAAAGGAGAGCGCATGGGAACCCGTGGAATATAGGTCGCGGCTTGAACCTGGTGCTAGGTTATAGATGGGTAGGGAGGAACGCACAAGACCCTCTGCAGCCACACAGGTGGAAATGAACATTATAACAACGATGAGGATGATTTGACAGTCGAGCCGCTTTGGCATCTTGGCGCTATATCGATCCAGTCTGAGTGTCCACTGGGAACTATGCGCGCCATACCTTTCTCTGTAGCAACGTCTATAACGTCGTATTCCATGTTCTCTATCTTCTTTCAGCGGGAGTAGGAGACGGTTCAGGAGCGCTGCTGGAAGGGCAATGAAACGGTGTCATAGCGGGAGCAGAGAAGGAGGAAGAAGGATCCCGTCGCAACGTCGTCTTTATATCCATGAAATCCTCGCTTGTGTCCAATCTGAGTATCGAAACACCCCGGAATAACGCCGCGAGTTCGGACACGTCCCTTCGTAAATAATATTATTCTCAATATTAATGACGCAGAGACCGATCGTGGAAGGCTGGTTCCAAGGACCTAGTATAGATATCCACAGGCTTGAGCTTGAGGTAAACGACGACGAAAGTAGCCGACGATAGGGCGCTGTAGAAATCCAGTACCGATGATGACTACGTGCACACTACAGCTTCAAGTATGGCTCGGGTAAAGGCACTTTACGAGACTAAATCTTGCCATGTGAGAGGTCCTAAAATTACGTATATCAAACAGAATGCTCTAAAATCATACTGAAGCCCACAGGGGCATCACATAGCCCTGGTTATCACCAAAGTGAACGTATGGCTCTTCTTCCTGAGAAAGACGATCAGTTTTCATGTGAAAATGAGGATACTGTACTATTATGTCCAAAAGTTCACCCAACGTGAGATGTTAGAGAAGAAATTCAGTCGGATATCAGTTTATAGGCCCCTGTGAGGCGTTAGGACTTGTGCTGAAGTTCATTCAGTTTAGCCGGTGATGCACTAGAGATGCGTCTTGGACAAGAGCACAGGAAGAAGAAACCTCTCAAATGTTTTGAAGACCGTTGGCACAACAGGAAATTCTGGGAGCAGGACGACTAGAGGGTAGTACAATACAGTACAAAATAGCTTTACTGACCTAATTGAAGCCTTCTTCCTGTCTTGCTGGATTGTCAGTTCAGAGTGACCTATTAGGTATTATGATATACCATTTTGGTTCAGTTCAGAGGGTCCTGTTAGGCATCAGGTGAAATTTTGGTCGTAATAGTACAGTACAATATTCCATACCTTGCGTCCTTGCGTAAGAGGCAAATGCGTGACTGTGATTGTCACGCCGTTACCCGTTTGAGAGAGGGCGCGCTGACTCAGCATTGCAACTTTTGGCCAACTGCTGGACTTTTGTCTACTCGTTCTGACTGCTACAAACGGCTTCTCACCAACTTGTAAAATATAACCTACACCGGCCGGCCTACAGTGGGTCAGATTTTATAAAGAATACTAACCATCGTCACCGCGTTGATCCGCAGCGCAACTGCTGTTGGCAACGGTCGCTTGAGGTTGCAGACATTGTAAAAAGTTCTCAATCCCTCGGTGTTCAAAAAGCTCCTACCCATATATATACAGCCGAACAACGAATTCGAAAACCATTTCCTAGATCATACCGAAAGCTTTGTCCGGGCCGTTGATTTCTCTTTTGTTCACAGACGCGATGCATAGCAACGACTCTATAATCTATACTCCTACCATACTACAGGAGGAAAAATATCTGCTCAATGAGACGTAGTTCTCTAAATTTCTTGCTGGAGAAAAAATTATCTAACGATCTTCTCGTAGGATATGGTCCCGTCACTCCGGGTACCACTCTTGCCACTCCGATGGTCAATGCACCGCCCCATAATTACTCAAACCGGCTATTATCGACAATTGGTACTCGATTGCTTACAACCAATAGCCATAAAAGACATATCCTGGCTTGCCCCCGCCACTCCGTGTGCCAAAAGAGGAAAACTATCCATTAAAGTCAATATCCCGACAACCAATTCGCACTACCTCGAAAACCAATATAAGGCGGGGCATCCTAGCATGTTTTCCCCCATCCCCCGCTGCTTCTCTTTACTTTCCCACCCCGTACAAGTCCCTCCCCCCATACTTTGACCGTTCTCGACACACGATGCCTCGCGTCCCCTCCGAAAAGTCGAAGGTGATTAGCGCTCTTTATTATCAGGCCCAAAGTGGCACCCAATTGTCCCGATGCTGATGTCATCCTGTCCCTTATCTAGAACCGCCCCCGCGTTGTCTGCCAAATTTGCGGCAAAGATTATGCCGACGGGACTGGTCTCAGCCGCCATAAAAAGGTCCACAATCCCTTTGCCACGATGTACGGCTCTTTGTTTCTGGTTCAAAGCTTCTTTGACTGATCGTTCCGTTTGCAGGTACCAGTGCACATACTGTCCCAAAGCCATGAACCAGAAATCGAATCTCGATTCTCATATAAACAACACACAGTTAGTTTTCTCTGCGATAGTTCTTTCTTACAAAGTTGACCGTTTCCTTCCACTAGTTTGGCACCTCACAAATGCCCTGTCGTTGGCTGCTCTAAAGCTTTTACTAAACCTCGTGGCCTCGAGCGCCATCTCCGCAAATGCAACGGACCTCAAGATCTGAACGCTATCATGCCTTCGTCAGTGCTCCCACCGAATCAACTTCTTCCCGCTGTCGGTGCTGGCATGCCACTCGAAGGTCTCGCGGCCTTCCCGGCGTCTCCACAATCGGATCTCGACGCCTGGTCCCCCAAAGAACTCATATCCGACCCGGATTCTTCCTCCAATTCCTACATCCAGAACAAACTTCCTGCGTCACCTACCTTCTATGAACATCAAGGTGATCGCCAAAGGACCGTTTCGAATGTGGAGAGTCTCGACCTCAAGGAGATGGAGCAATGGCTCCGGATGTATTCCAACACCTCCAATCTTGGTGTTACCAATGCATCACCTTTCGACTCCACTTTCCCTGGGCCATCATCTAGCACATCCTCAAATTATTCAGTCTCACCGGCATCGACGTCTTTCGTTGAGGACGCCCAGCTTTCGCCTCTTACTCCCGAACAGATGTCGGCGTCCTATCTCCCTTTGGATGATGCGCTATCGATGTACCCTTGTCCACCGACCCTGGGTGCCATGGATATGACCATAAACGCCTCTTTCCCCTCACCAATTGACCGTTCTTCGACTGTGAATTTCTCTTTCTTGTCCTTCGAGACAAACGACTCACCGTTTTCATTTGATTCTGGTCTGTCGCTACCCTCGTCTTCATCCTTCGAGCAGCCACTACTCGACTTTAATTTCGAGCAGAGCGTCCACACCGCTGATTCGTTTTCTTTGTTCTAAATCTGTTTGCTTCCGGACATTCCGCATGTTTCACGATTTTATTGTCATTTCCTATCGTTCAATGTATCACATACCACATGATTTTTTATTCTTATTTGACACATCTTTTTACAAACAATTCTGAAATTTCGATAGAACTCGGATCTCGGAGGGGTTACACGTTAGACAATTGCCCAAATGTACATCTACAAAATGTCATAAAACTGATCCTGATATGTCCTCTCCTCAGCCTTTGCCCGTCCCTATTCAACCAGACGGCATAAGGCTTCCCCGTTTTCCTCATTACATTCTCAGCCTTACTCACTTCCTCCTGACCAGAACCGAAAACGTCATGGTCGTCCCCTTAAATTTCCTCTCCTCGAAGATCCTGCCAATCCTCTTCCACTAGTTGGTACAGCGCTCCAGTCCCTCACACTGACCACAGACGTTCCACAATACTAGTTCGTGGAAACACATCGAAGGATTATCATCCAGCACGCTCGGGCCATGTCCTGACCTAAAAGATGGCGAGAGGAGTATGAAAGCAATCGTCTCGAGCCATGTAGCATTAGATGTTCCTATTAGTTGTGTGAAGATCTTGGAGAATACAGACACGTGAAGAACGTTGGTATGCCTGAGAGTTCCCCTTATACCCTTGATGCATCGATATACGGGTGGGTATAAATCGTCAGATGATGAATGCGACTAGAAAGAGAAGACCAGGGACGCAAGAACACCCTTTTGATAGCTACCGTACTGATTTTCGCTCCAATGACACGATCCCTCGAAGTGGAAAAAGGCTCGCTCGAGATTGAGAATATTCTGCTATTTACATAGGCCGATACACCAGATGGATGATTCAGGAGAAGAATAAAGGCAACTGTAGAGAGAAAATTGTGCAATGGCCTGAAATGATAAATGGCTTCCTAAAGTCGTATCAATCAGGCTCAACTCGAGGTCGCCTACACCAGGCAGACACTTCATGGGATTTTCTGCGTCTTCGTGGCATTCGATTTCTAGGTTCAGACGTTGGATAGAATGAATGGTTGTCGAGCCTGGGTGGGAGAGAAGGTCAATGATCCCGATAGCAAGAAGCGAGGTCAAGAGCAACCTGAGGATGACGGTTCGAAATAGATGGGGATAAGCGCGCAGGAGCCAGAACATACAAATGAGGCTACACTGTCCTAGAACGTCTGGACTTTGACAGAACAGAGTTCGTGAAATTCTGGAAGCAGACGCGATAGGGGATGAATAGTCCGAAGGAGCGTCGGCGGCGAATATTTCTTCGCAAAATTCAAGAGTCCAGGAAAAAGTTGGTACTGGTACTGAGTCGTTTCTAGTATGGTTAATCATACTATGGTGGGATATCGCTGCTGAAGATCGTACCAGTGCAAGTGGAATGTGGTCAAAGAAAGGCGCGTCAAGGCGCGAAATACACATGACGCCTACCTGAGTCCTAAGCCTCATGAGCCGTTTCATAAACGCCATGGCCAGCAGCTACAGGAACCATCACTTACAGTTAAAACTTAACCTGACGAATCTAATTCAATCAACTTGTAAATTTGCTTGGTCTACGCTGCAGTCCAAACTCCGAGTCTCCGACGGGTCCCGACTCAAAGGGGATCATTAAGTATTTCAAGTTTCCTTGGGGGTCATTACTTTAGTCCCTGACTGCGCCGCTACTGCCCCTATTGTCTCTACCTCCCCTAGGCTATAAATCAGAGTGGAGTCTGCAACGAAAGACTCATTACCTACAGATTCCGGGCTTGCTCCAGCTCTAGTCCGGCAATCTGGGGTCCCGCCATGAAGTTTATCACTCACTTCTATCTGCATTAATTTCCTTCGTACTATTTTTGCTTCCACAGGTGGTACATGTAAAGACGAGGACAGCTGTCCTAGCTTTCACTGTTGTTCTGGGCTACACGCATTGGTGGCTGAAGTTTTGTTCAGTAATGCTTCCGCCGAGTCTAACAACTGCAGGCTTTGATTTCGTCTCAGTGAAACACGGTAAGATTTTGAAAGGTTTTGCCGAGCCGCCCTCTTAAGATAACACGACGGCATCAGGGATGGAGGGGAACCGCATGAAATGTCTTCCATCTCTGAATCCCATCGACACGAGGATGTGCTTCATATGCAGCTGTCAACATCGACGCGATGTTCAAGTACCCTCGAGATAAGACATCGTGGAACATTCAGGAAACGTGGAGTCATGAGTCTCCTCCTCTTCCTCCATTGGTTACACGTAGAATTCCCATGACGATAATTATTTTGTTCCGTGATTTTCAGACACACGGTCGTCAGAACTACGGGTCCGGGCCATATGGACTGGAGAGATAAGCCTGGGTAGGATGTTAACATGTCGAGAAACTCACTCGGAGGACGTTGATTGCTCGATCACTGAGATAGAAGGTTGCGATTGCATGTGAGTGAAAGTACGCACCAAGTGAACTTCGGTCGACCGAAATAATTGATGGACGATTAGGAGAGTGCTAAAGAACCGATTGTGCTAGCAGTAACACCAAATGCTCTCAACGCACGCGCCATCGACCGACGAATATCAGCTCTCCCAGAGCCTATCGCAGCCGCGACGATTAAAGACTTTCGAAGGTGATGTGCCGAAGGCTGCATCTCACAAATGACGACCGTGGGTGGGATAGATCTCATCATAAGTCGGATGGCAGATCTAGGAATGGTCTTCCAGACTTCGAAGCTCACAACCCTGAATGTTCTCCATCCTTAAAATGGCTCTATGAGCTGGTTCGTTTATCTCCAGTCATTGACTTTACCATATTGTGCCATTATCACAAGACAGAGAAAGAAGACTTCAATCAGAAATAACCCCGAGTCGGCACAGGTGCCTTGGATTGATGGATGGTCCACCTGAATTAGCCGTTTCCGAGTTGCCAGGGAGAACAAAGAGCCGTCATAATTGAATTCACATCTACAGAATACAATCTTACAGAATAGAACATCGTGAACAGAGTCCCCGGTGTCGGGATAAGGGTCCGCTCAGAGGTACCAAGCGAGATTAAGTATCCTACACCTGAGAAATGTCTCTAGGTAGTAGCGGAGGACTATCCCATCAAGCTGGGCCGCTCGAGAACTTCGGGTTTGCATACGAAAATGCCAGCTTGGTCCCTCTCCCTACCTAAGAACATCGTCCGGGAATAGTTCTCTGAACTTCTCGCCGTCGAAGTCTTCTCTTCAATTGCGTCTCACAGTAGTAGAATAACATCAAGTCAAATTCATTGAACATCCAACGCCAGTATCCCGACAGAAATATACAAAGTCGATGTCCTTGATCCTCTAAGTTGCAGCGACGTGTACGCTCATTTGAAGTCGCAAAATAGATTAGGTCGAGTTGAAACATTGCCCTCCTCTCCACCAGATAAATTGCCCAAAGAATTAGCCTCCAGTTCGACATTTCTTTGAAGCATTTTTACAGTGGCCTCGGACGCGATCCGATGGGCTGGGCGCATCATAAGTCAGCATCGTGGAGTCATCAATCTGATGAAGGCTGACCTTCAAGGCTCTCCACAACTCTTTTCTTCAGTTCCTCGTGAAGGTCCTCCTCAGCGTCGGTATTGGCATCTTCAGGCGGGACAGGTTGGGGTGGCACGGAAGTGGGAGTACGTGCCGTCTCCAATTCGGGAGTAGCTTCGCTAATTTGCGATGCCGGGTTGGAAGTGGTTGTAGTGGCAGCGGCGGTCGTAATAACAGAGTCGGACATGGTGTTCAGTACAGTTGAGGAGAGTAGGAATGAAGGACGATTATATAGTGACTGGGAACGGCTTCGAACAAAGACATGACCCGGATGAAGGACAAGAATGATGTCGCGTCGGTGGCGTCAAGCCATCACGCGTAACAAAGAAACAATGCACGAATCAGGAATGTCCTTTGTGAGATCAAACATTGTAATCGAAGAACAACCGGGAACATAGTACTGGCGATCTGCAGAAGGCGATGTCATTTCGTACTGCGTGGAAGGGCAAACAGCCTCCTTCGATTAGTTAAAGGGGAAGGACGATAAAGATGTGGCAACTCCGACCGAGAATGTCCCCGCGAACGCCGAATACTTCAGGAACGAAGCTGTGGAAACACGTCTGGTTCTATATGAACGAATAAACACCGAAGAGCAAGTGGTTGCTTACGAGAGGGACCACAGGAATAAATATCGATATCTAGTAGAAGGGAAAATCTTGAACGTTGAGCCTTTGAAATTGGGATGCATTGGGATAACATATCGGTTCTTACCAGTGTAGTATGTCTGGTGTGTAGTGTGCGAGAAATGATGGTACGCACACCCCGTCGTCAGCTCCGACGCCCAGACTCCCCGAAAGGGTCAGTCGGACTGGCGAAGGAATTGTGGCAGAATAAACAAGCGTCGTCCGGCAAGATTATCCATGCATGGAACGACGGCCTTTACATAAATAAGAGTTGTCGCGAGAAGAAAGGCTTCGGCTGAACAAAATCATCACGTTCATCTAACCTGGAGACGAGAAGATTAGTTGTGAACGACGGATTCAGAAAGGCCTTTGTGCACTGCTCGCTAACTGATAGATGCATGGAACAGTAGGTTGAGGATTATATGCCGACCGCCTCCCTCAGATTCGGGAAGAAGGCGCGTAAGTGGATGGTGGATGCTCCTACGAAAAAGGTGGCCTACGATAAGTGCTTCACGAAGATGAAGAAATGTGAGGAGTTGGTTCGCCCCGCTCAGCGGGGGTAATGACTTGCTTACAAATTGAATGTATCCAAATGGACTGTAGACTGAGCGACGAAACCAGTGAATTAGAGTATCTTGGGTATTCGGACGTCCGATCCTATGAACAGTATGTAATTATTAATGAGTCTACATCCGAAGTAAAAGTGAGTAATATGCTGAACCTCAAAACCGATAGTACCTGTACGTTCCGCCTTGTAACAGCGTTAATAATAATGAATACGACGTTTCCTCGTCCTCTATTGCTCTACAATTCCCGAAAGCATCTCCCTTTTGATCCCAATCTCCTCCCTCAGCATCGAGATACGGCTATCCAACCTCGACGACAAATCGGTGGAGTTTGGTGCGAGAGCCATCGCCTTGTCCAGCTTGGCCTCGGCACCCTCTAGCACCTCCGCCCATCCATCTCCCTCCTTTCCTGTCGCCTCCTTCTCCTTCAGGTCAACTACAGCCAACTCGAACATCGCTACGCCACAGATCCATGTACTAACGTGGATATCCCCCTGCTTGTCAATCGCGTCTTGAAAAAATGTGCGGGAAGTTTGAAAGTCTTCCGTTACACGGTGGACGATGCCGAGCAGAAGTGACCGTAAAGCAAGTTCATCAGGCGTGTCCAAGTCTAGTGGTACCTCGGCCGGGGGAGGAGGTAGGTCTAGAGTTTCCATATAAGCGCCTCGTATGGTGGGCCGCGGCGTGAGGGATGCCCAATCTCGAATGTGAGCCTCAGCGACAGCCTTCGAGATTCTCTCGTGAGTGTTCCAGACTGCACTGATGTCAGCTTCCCTTGAATTGTCATAGAGTCAACATCCAGTAACGCTTACAGATGGCCATCTCTAAAATCGCAGTCAGAGAAATATCCAACATTAACAAGGAACGAATGTACCTTCGGCTGGACTGATCTTCATGCATTGTACAAGATTCTTCTCGTCCCCACCACGTCGTTTCTGCTTTTCCTTGTAGAACGCGACTGTGGACGGTCGTCAGCAAATGTCCAAAAGTGGAGAGACGACGACACCGACTCTTCTTCTTGATCAAAACCTCCATTGGCAAATCTTTACCGCCCATTTTTCGCTTATCAATCATTCCAGGCACTGCGTCGAACAGCTCCTGGGCCTTGTCCAGCTTGCCGATGGTGATGTAGCATCCTACGAGGAAGGTCAGCAGAACAAGAAGAAAGAATACAAAGAATCTCACCACACGCGATAAAGTAATACGTGGCAGGACTCCAGTTGTTCAACTCCGTCATTCTTACGAATTCAATGGCGGCCTCTTCATATCTTCTCTCGGCGAGTAACGTCCAAGCTAACTCGAACACAAGTAGTGTATCGGCCTGCTTAAACGACACTTCCCTATCGGGTTTCAGCCCATCTCTCAGAACTGAAATAGCCCCTGGTGCGTCGTAGGACATTCGCTTGATCTTCGCCTTATCACCACATCAGGAAAAGTACAAATTTCTGAAATCATATACACATACCTGGTTCAATATCCACAACGAGCCCGTCGGATAGCGCTCACTGACGCCGGCTATCATTGCACCATATTGCTTGAGAATATGCGCCTCATCGGCCTGGTAACCGGCTAGAAGGAGAACGATGCCGTGGTATGTCATCAGCACGAGGGCGGCAAAAACAGAATGCACGTCAGTTTTAGCAGCGGAGACTGCAAGTGCTTGCAGAGCAAGCTTGCGATCATGCTTGAAACCGAAGAAACCGACAACACCCCTGATGAAAGGTGAATAGACAACGCGAGAAGCGGGACGAGACTCACTGTATACGTTTAGGTAACAGCGAGAAGACAAGATTGAAGAGCCCAAAGCCGAAAGCCGTGCCTGATATTATGAGCTCGTCGACGGGACCTTCAGGGATAATAGGCTGGGGCACCGCCAGCGTAGACCCGCCAGACCATTTGCTGAAGAAACTTGTCTTCGCGGTATTGGTAGAGACGGAACGGATACTAGGATTGGAGGGCCTTCGAGATACGGAGGGTGACGCGGCTGGTGTTCTGTACCCATCTAGACCATTTGGGAACACGGTCTTGAATAATCTGCGAATAAGTCGTGAGATCAGAATTATATGAACAAATTGGGACCTACTTGGTAAATTTGGAATGGGCGCTAAACCTGGGAATTAGCGGCTTGGTTTGAACAGAGGGAATATGCTTGCCTATTAAGAGAGTATCTGTGATTGGATAAGAATGTAATCAGGAGAAGAGACGACGATATTACATGCACTGAAGGTATCCCATGTACGATTCGCTGGATGCAGGGCCGGTTAATATCCGTCGAAAATATCACACAATCGCCGCGCGTACCCCAGCGCATGTGTAATACCCAACAGCACGACAGAATCAGCATTCACTATCTCCCACTCAATTCCGGGCGGTAGTCTCGCGTTTGTCTTGCTTTTGGCGGTCTTCATCTGCTTCCTGGATCCAGCCTCAGACAGGGCCAGAGATTTCGCGGCTTCCTCCATCTTGGCTGACTGGAAAAAATTAAGTGTCAATGCACTGTCGTATACACGTTGATATGTACCTCCATTCCCATGGCGGCCTCCAAAAACACGCAAACGCCAGCGCCCAACGAATGAAATGGCGAATCGTCGGTGGCGAACTCCGTCTGGGCGTCAGAGATGGCATTAGAGAAGAGATAATCGAATCCTTTGCTGGCAGAAAGCAGTTGTTCCGTCGTCCTGTCGGGCGAGGTCATCGTGGTTAGGAACAGAGGGACAACAGCTCCTGACGGACAGTGGCTGATGACGTATCGCTGCCGCCGGTACGGCCGATTTGATTTTAGTGTCAAAACTGTCCCGATACGGATTAACCAATACGATTGCTTAATGAAATACACAAATCGTCAACAAATCGTGATACGGTCTAGAATAGAATTATTATACAAAGAAATTACCAAAATATAAGAAAATGAGAGAAACAGTAAAAGGCAAGACCTACCAGTACTATCGATGGCAAGTGTAATTCCAGGTCGGAAAGCAGCTTTGGAGCAAAATAAAATAAAAAATCTTGAGCCGATCAAGACCCGGCGTACCGGCAGCATCGGCACCTCGGGTCACAGGCCGTCCCTGCCACAGCTGGGCGGCGACTATTTTGGACGAGTCAAAATAGAATCAAAGTGCAAAATGTCGGATTTTGCCTCAGTCAAAATCCGGGGAATTTCCTAATAAGGAAATATCGAAGGATTTTGCCACGCTCAAAAACGGCATCTCGGATTTTGATTTTATTTTGACTATCCACAAATAGTCGCCCCCGAGCTGTGTGCTATGTTGACCCTGCAGCATCACAATGGCTGCGTGCAGCAGCCACAAAAAAAAATCCAAGACCTCCTGAATCGCCCCGATACGGATTAACCAATACGACTAATGGATAGACAAATCATGACGCGAGACGTTAGGAAGGGAAACCTATACGATCAATAGGAAGAGCAATTCCAGTCAGAAGTTATTCAGAAGTGCACTTTCGCTAATATCGACGTCCTAAAGGCCGCAGCTATCACCTGCTCCTCCTGAATATTTATTTCAGAGTGCATATAATTGTCATCTTTGATTGTATTGAGTGACTTTCTTCGTCGGGACTCGGTGTAGAGACTTATAATCAAGAATGTCTGCACTGTGTCTAATTGACTTAAAGATGATGACATCCTCATCAACATACTGGAGCTGCGAGCATCGGACGGCCCTGAGTTTTTAACATACACTTGGTCTGTATTACTGGAGTCTTTCAAGGAAAAATCAATGGGATTAGAGACGAAGTGAAGCCTGCACATGCAGTCAAAGCTGGAAATGTAATCAGATTCAGCCGCTCCGCGCTTGAGCCGATCACGGCTTAGTTGCGATTGCGACGTGGCGGCAGCATCGGCACTTCGGATCACAGCCCGTCACGCTTGCATTTCCCTGCTATTTTGACCCACCACGACGGCATCACTATTAGCAGTCACCGAAAAATCCAAAACTTCCTGGAATAAAAATATAGTATTTATAGGTGAGGTATACAAAGTCTCAAGAGGAGAGATTTAGAATTGATGAAAAGGTCGAGATTTTCGTTTGCAACTTCTAGTTGACTTCTAGCAAACTTCTAGGTGATCGATAGTAAGTACAAAAATAATTGACGAGCGTCGTGAATCCGAGGTGAAGGCTAGTGGTGAGAAATAGCACCTCTGCAGCATTTGATGATTGAGACATGGCCACTATTATCAAGTGGTAGGCCACCGCGCAGCATCGAATTCATTCAATATCGAACGAGGTTTACTCAATCTTGCTCTCAAAATTTCAATTCGAAGGCATTCGTATGAGTGAACTATGCTTCCAATCTTCGATCCCTCCGGGGGAGTCATTACTTCTACAGACGCCCAGTCGCTACTAACCCCCGGTTTGAATTTTTACGTCGACTGCCGCTATGTTGGGGTATAGCGCCAGTCCCGTTTTCTTTTATTTTTGCAGTCAGTGATTCTCATATTTCCGAGGACAGAAATGCAATAGAGTTTAGTACGCGGTAGGTAAGGAGTGGGTACGCAATTTCCATGAAACGCGACAGCTACTCTCGAGACTTCGGATCAACACCTCATAAACATTATTTCCCTTCTACAATCAAGGAATTTCCGATAAGAATACGAGAGAAACACAAGAACCTCAAACCCCTCCTCTGTACTATGATGCACATTCAAGGAATGGATCTAGCATGACACTGCCGTTCGTCATTAGTCATAGGGTTCCCGTTCGTTTTGGAACACTGTATTTAATTCCACCAGTGCCGAAAAGTCTCGATGAGAATCCTCGTGTCTACCTAGAGCTCAGGCACGGATACCTATTAAATGGCGCATCAAAGTTAAGATAGAAACGTGATCGGGTGGTAGTTGCTTTCTGAATCTGCTCAGTATCAAGACCTGTGATCCAAATTCGGGACGGTAAGAGAGCGAAGAAGTAACGAGAGTTGAGTACTTTACGATTGATAGCGAGTCAATCAAGATTAGATGCCTGACTACCGGCAAGAATTGCGAAGAAGATCTCAGTCGCCTTTTCGCTCAGCTTACGCGCGCTGTCGCCAGAACGCTAACGATGGAATTATGGTGTATTAGGGGGGATGGGGATGTAAGGATAAATACCGACTATTTCTGAGATGATAATATTACTGTACCGTACATATTCAAACCTAGCGGCCAGCGCTCTGCACATCTATCTCCCTCTCTGCGTTCACTTCCGTGTCCTGCTGCCACTTCAGACTCGAGTGGAAGGACCCGCCTCTTCAGGAGTATCCCAGTCTGACAAGTCCGGCTCCGACTCCGACTCAAAGTCAACGGTGTCGTCCTCAGCTTTGACCTCTCCGGACTCCATAGGTGGCTTCATTCCAAACTTGGGATAGGCGCGTTTCGCTGCGTTATTCTGGATCAGGGGTTGGAGTTCCTTTTGCTTTAAGCCATCATTCTTATGAAGCGCGAACTCTTCCTTGAGGTCGAGGAAATACGTGGCGTACAGCGCTTCAGATACAACCGCAATGCTGCCAACGTCACTAGCAGGAAGATCTTCCTCCGGGTATACACGCTGGAAGGCGGCCTGTCCCCCAATGCGAAACAAGGGATTGGGTTGTTCCGGTCGATTCAGGAGCCTAGATCGGGAACATTAGTGATAAGAACATAATAAAAAGAGACGACGCGTACGCGTAAGTGCATTTCGGACACACTTGCCACGTTCCCTCCCTCGGCGTCATGACACCTTTACAAACATGGCATAGGTCGCTCTGTAGGAAAGACATCAGGAGTGTCGGGATAACGCCTTGAACTTGACTTACGCGACATTTATCTATGCTAATAGCTTGCTTATCGGTAGCACGGGCCCGCGCCTTTCGCGCCTTTCGTGGACGGCGCCTGCTACGCTTGCTCGCAGAGGGGATTTCCGCATCGGGAACATCCATGGAAATCAGACCATTGGGTAGAGCGGGAGCGCGCCTTGATTGCGATGTGCCTGGTGGCCCTCCAAAGTCTATCCTGCCCATAAAGCATGTTGGCGCCATCGAACTAGACTCGACCGGTGAAACATGGGATACGGCGGCTTTCGAGTCTTGGTCGTCGCCAAGACTACTATCGCACAAAGAATTGAAGTTCGACCATAGAGCAGTCATTGGCTGGGAGGACCGCTGCTGGTTATCAGGCAGCAGAGGATCAACGACGCTGTAAGGCGGAGGTATATTGGACTGAGCAGAGAAGTCCATGGTAGATGCGAGGAGCGAGGGGAGAAGTAAAAAAAAAATGAAAAGATAGGAAAGAAGAAAGGAAAGGCTTGGGGGAACAATGTTATGAAAAGGTATTCACGTCGGACTGTTTATATAGGCGCTAGGTAGCAAGTGCCACCCCCGCTTTCAGCAAGACTGTTTGGGATAATTTGGTCATTAATGAGGGAGCAAAGGAACAAACGCTGGAAGGTCTGAAATGAAGTCATTGTCTTTAGTGAAGACATTTTACATTGTTTCCGCCGGTGCCACGCCGAGTCGGTTTAAGAAGACTTACGAGATTCTAATTTCTAAGTTCCAGCTTGTCGTTCGATGGTGTAGAATGTTCATGTGTTAATGGCAGAAAAATCCTCTGCTGGTGTCGTCACACGGACCGAAGCACAGTTCTGAAGGCGTAGATCCAATAAAACAATTCGTCTACTTGATACATAAATTCATCTGTGGAGACGGTAAATATGACATATATCACCTACTCGAAAGAGAAGCTTACAGTGGACTCTTCCGTCCTTGTTCGTCACCGTGGGCTTAGGCACTCCACGTTCCGACTTTGCATATTGCGCCTTCGTCGGTGATGACTGAACTGTATAAGTGACATAAGGATCCCGGATGTGATAGAAAGCCGTCAATTCCACGCACATATATAAAATGGTAGTGCCTCCCACCGTGTACCAGTGAAGTACCTGCATGATCGTGCTAGAAGATGTTTCTTGATTTGTGATATACGTCCAGAACATCGATACACTAGCGATACCGCACGCAATTACAGCTGACCAGGTTTTCTACATCAGCGGTCCCAATCGTCACATCATGAAAGATCGCGTATAAAAAATAATACCCACCTTGATCAACGGCAATCCTCCTTTTATTGCTGGTAACTCGCTCTTCCTTACGAGATAAGGTCGGGGGCGTGCAGTATCGGAAAACGTCGTGATGCGGGGCGGTTGCCTCAGAGGCGGGTATTTGGTATCCGAAAGTCCTACTGAGATGGATGCGCCATCGTAGTTGCCGAGGATGTTTGCCTAAATGCATCTCAGTGATGAAAATGAATAGAACGAAGGATCTAGCCGGAAGATCCGGCAGCGTTCGGTTCCGATCCGAATATATCCGTGACAGCATGTGGGTCCATGTGGACGTATTGCCTACTTAGGAAGCCACGGCGCATTGATTGCGCAAGCGTATTTCGTAATTGTATAGTCTTACACTTTCAATTTCCATCCCACCGTTCAAAAAGAGCCTAGGTGTATCACACGGCCCTTTTTCGTTGAACTCGAGGTCAGCTTGAGGTAAACACTTAGCAAATACTTCGTACTCCGCCGTACACCTTCGATACATGTGCGGCAGGCAATGAATTCGAGAATCAGTGAACGGAGCTCTGTTAATGGAATGGAAACAGCACCGATTGGTCCAGGCATGCTGAGTTTTAACACCTGTAACACTAATTTCGGTCGCAGAAATGGGCGTTGAATTAATCGGGTTCAAATCAATTAGAGCGTTTGTGGGTCCAAGTGTCAGATCGTTACATAAAGGTGCGATAAGCGAGGCGTCAATCACGCTCTGGTGGTACCGGTGTCTGATACATGGTACATAATTTGGTGACTTCTTCATGAATAGTCTACTGTGTGCCCCAGGCATGAAGAGATTGCCGAGATGTATTATCAACACGAATACCCCATAGGCTGCTTCCGTTCACTTTGGGGGATTCGGGAAGGGGGGAGTTCTATTTATCTTTCCAATGAAACCGTAAATTTCCCGATAAAGTCAAAAGGTATTGAAGTGGATGCCGCTACAGTAAGGCGCACTGTAATCATCTACTTGTACTCGAACAGATACAAGAAATAGGATTACACACCGAAAGGTGTGTGCTCCGGGGCCGCGGCATGACTCCTACTCTGTTCATCCACGATTACCGTCTAGGATAACAAGGGTCACCCATTAAGCAGTCACCGTGGGATCGTGGATGCATGTCACATTTGAGAAATCTCAGATGTGCTGTGGACACGAGGTCCGTTCCTAATGCAGTGTTGAGGCCCTAGCAGTTTGACCTCGAACTTCGAGAAGGCCGGCGGTGTAACCAGATTACCAGACAATCTATAGTGTCCACCATGCGCCGCGTGCTAATAAAAGCGGATTCACTCATGAGATCATCGGAGCTCTAAAACTAACAGCACGATGCCAGCATACGTTGATAAGAGAACTCAATGTAGGCTGCGCAGAGTGACATACTTAGTTTATTGACAGACGACCAAAGGTAGGATGTAAAGACAGTATTATACGGAGAATTGCTCTGATAGACTAGGAAAATTTGAACGAAGATCAAGAGACGAACTTCAGAGATCAGGAGAGATCATTGATCCAGGTGCTCGGAAGCTTATCGGTTCCGAGTCTTGTTCCTTGACCTCGACTCAACGACCGCGGTTACAGTCTGAGTGGAGTCGCTCAGTGGACCGACATTCTCGGCCGCTTTTTCTCCCATGGACTATCACCGGGACTAGTGCTATTAACTAGATGCAGTATTCCTTCTAGTGTCCAACAAGGGATGCCTTGCAGAGACATTGGCGGGTGATGGCTAAGATAGGCCAGTTGCTGGCGATGAATGGGCTATGTTGGCCGGACCTTATGGGACGGACTAGCCATCTGAGGCCATGACGGTATGTGGCCTCGCACTCATTTCAGTCTGCTGACCGACTTGAAACACAGATATCGCATCTCTGAGCAGCTCTCTCCGTTGCTCACTGGTGTCCCAACTGTTACTTGGTTACCGTTCGTCATCTCCAAGGCCCTTCAACTCCTCACCTTCGCATCATGAAATTGTAATTTATTCCTTGACATGTCCTTGGACATCGTCACTGCTGTTGCCGAGACTTGAGGTGTCGTTCTCAAGATCAGTAGCCTTTTATTGTGTATCATTAGACCATCATCCAGTCGAATTTAATTTTCAAACATGATACCGACATCGTTAACTATGAGCCTCTCCGAAGAGCAGGGGATCCCGCCCCTTCTCTTTCATGCCTGAGTTTTCTTCACCTTATCCCGATCGTCGAAAAATTTCTCAGTTGGTCGGTAGTAGGTACAAGCTCAATGATGCTGTTTTGTTGTATCATTCAATGCATTCTGTGCAGTCCACGCAGGGCAGCCCACCCCTTTTTCAGGACTCGGATATGCCACGCCCTGCGATGGCCCACCGCTTCATACGCCTGTGCCTGCGCGTTGTACATCTGCGCGTACTCTCCTCCAACAGCCATAAGCTCGGTGTGAGTTCCATGCTCTACGATCTTCCCTTCATTCAAGCACCTGTGGTACATGTCATCAACCTTCCCGCTATCAAAGAGTCCGTCGATTGAAAACTCACAATATTTGATGAGCGTACTTGACAAGGTGTCCAAACCTGTGCGTGACAAAGATCATCGTCATGCCTTTACCGTGCTCCAGGAAACTATTCAGCAAAGCACGTTCAGCTACAGGATCCATTGCCGAAGTTGCTTCGTCTGCTATCAAAAGCTTGATGTCTCCATTCAATAGCTTCATGCACGCCCGGGACCTGAAACGAGTTCATCAAAACTAGGGCGAGACTGTAAGGGAGGAGGCAACATACGCCAGGACCCGTTGATTCTCGCCTCCTGAAAGTTTCGTAGGCTTCCGTAAAGGATGTTCCTGTTGCTGTACCTGTATCGCCGCCGTCGAAGGAAATTTGTGCCCACAACCCGAGACAGAGACATGAAATGAGCGTTCAAATGCTTCATTGTTAGGAGTGTAAAGCGAATCAAAGCCATCCTTCTGTTCATGGATGATTCCAGACGATCCACCCATAGTAGCTGCCTTTTCAAGCATCTCCATGGGCCTTTTTCCGTGGATAGGGGAGGCAGAGTTTCCGAGAGTCATGAGATAGTTATCGCGGTAAGATAGTGGATAGAGGACGTCTTCCTGCGAAAGAACAGTAATGGAAGATCGAAGAGACTCCAGGTCATAGTCTTGTATGAGTTTCCCGTCGATGAGTATTTCCCCGGCAGTAGGATCTCTCAAGCGAGGCAACAGGTTCAAGAGACTAGACTTTCCGCTGCCGTTGACGCCAACGATAATAACGATTTGCCCAGGCGAAATGTCGAAAGAAACGTTGTCGAGTGCTTGTTTATCTCCGGGGTAGATTAACGAAACATTCCTGCTCATTCGGTTGATTAAGGTCCAGAAAGGACGATGGAATTTAACTCACTGGAAAGAGACGCTCATTCCTTCACTGGACGGCTTTCGACTATCAGGATAGCTGCAGTTGCCAGTTGCCATAGTCGAAGTAATACGTAGATCTCGGTAACATAGCATCGCTTTCTGAAGTAAAGCAACAAAGGAACTCGACTGGTATAACAGTATTAAGTCAACATTCTTCCTCAGGCTCATCCAAGCCACCTGGATAAGAACGCCTGAAGACAAGAGCGACGGCGTCAAAGGAGTCCAGAACAACGCAACAGAACACAAAGCCTATGAAATGATTGACGTCAGTATTTCCTACTACGATGATATGGGGAACCGTACTGGAAAGCAGTCAACAAGAATCATGGTCGCAAAATCCCAGTACCATGGAGGGGGAACACTTGTCGCCGAGGCAAAATCGGCTTCGCTGTATTCTTGTACGCCTAAGATTTCCATCTCTTTCTTGTATTCTGTCAAAGTATCATTATTTGGAACGAGGAAGGCCGTCTGGGAGATAACACTTACCCTGATATATGTAGTCTTCTGGGACATTCTTGACTATAGAATCACGATAGACCCAAGGATTAAAAATCATTTGATGGAGTCCTATTAAACGATCGTAGTGACGATTATTTGTCCAGTATGCGTATCCTGAAACAAGAGAATAATAAGAACCGCCATCATTGTTGCAGCAAGACTATTTACCTGCGCCTCCATATTTGTTGATGGGTTTGAGCAAGATGATACCGAGAGCACAGAAACCGAGTGTCATGACCCAGGGCAAGGATCCATCGAGAAGGACAATAAGGACCGCCACTTGAAGGAGAATGCCGATGAAAGCCCGTAGCCGAAGGACAATGGCTTCCAGGGTTGTCCACACTTCACAGTACCCCTGGTGAAATTCCCCGGGCCTTGGAAAACTATTACCGGCTGTAGAAGTCATAAGAAAGTAAGTTCGTATACCGAGAGCAGGTCATACTAGTTGCCGTGTCCAGGTCTAAAGCCAAGCTCGCTATGGTAACGTAGTAAGCATTAGTTATGCGAAGAAATAATTGGGCGACTGGAGGACTGACCTTTAGCGTATTGAGGATAGAGAAGCAACTTGATCGCTGAGTCTAGTTTACGGTCATTTCCCGTTCTATGATATTATTGGTACGAAGAATAATGTGCCATGGAGAGGACTCACATGAAACGCGTAGCCACGACCGATACGGAGGTAGACGCCAACCAATACAGCACAGCATACTTAAAGTCTTCTACCATGTTATTGGGGCTAGAAAATCCGGATACCGTCCAAGTCTCAACCTAAGTATTCGCATGAGCCACGAAAAATATGCTAAACAGTTGACGCCTTACGGTGTTGAGTCCCACTTTGACGAGACAAATGGAGACAGCCGGAGAGACGCTCAGCCATAAATTTGCGGTGAGATAGATCAGGAACGTCATCGATGCGGCAGTATAGGCATCCTTGAAGAGACGAAGGGAGAACGGTCCGTACTTCGAGATGCTGTTCACCACGAACATGGCAGCGTCGTGAGAGGGGAAGACGGATCCGTCTTTCTCGTACACGATCTCGAAGATTCCCAGTCGGTCCCGCTTGATAGTGGGCCCTTCGGTAGTATTGTCGCTCAGCGCGCCAATGTCTGTCTCGCCGGAAGAGATTGATTTGTTAGACATCCTCGAGGTGAAGGATTGAAGGGGGTATTGGACGTTCATTTGGAACCCATTCCGTTTTTATAATGCACGTTTCGGCTCGGGTTATCCCTAAGCGGATGAGTCAATAGACGGGAGCCAACAGTCAATGATTTGTTTACCTGATCGGGGCCGTGAATTATCACAGTAAACATCGATTGTGTCGCAAGAGCAACACGCGTTTTCGCCACACTCATTCCGAGAGTCGTTGGGATCGAGCGGAGGCTGAAATCCACACTTGAGGCGCGAATAAGAGTGGACGAGATGGCGGAGTTCGCTTTTGTTCTCACCTAATAAAAGAAAAACAAGGAGAAATAGTGTCGTTTCCAAGCCAATGATTCCGGCGGTGCGGGTAGGAATTCGGGTCAAATTCTTGTCCTCAACTTCGTTTCTAAATTTGCGAGGGCGACACATATACATAAACGACGAGACGGAAGGACACGTATCTTATCGACCGGTAGCTTCGCGGAGTTTGATCTCGTGATAGTTCCTTTGTTAGGAACGCCACAGTAATCGACGAAGATCCATCGTGACACAACTTCCCGCAGACGCTGTACACACATGTGTGGTGTGCGAGCGGCTCGTCGTGAGTGATACCCCGGTGATATGCTATTGGCGCCTCTGAAACCAGGGTTCGGTCATACCCCACGGATGCGGGTTCCTGGCTTATTGGCCAAAGGTCGTGGTGATACAGCCCTCTGGTTGCGATCACGATGGATAAAGATGTTGTATGCGGAGGAAGAATTCTGCAGCAATTCTGTGGGAAATTGTACCGTTATTTGATGGCGCTGATGGTTGCACGGCGCTCAAGATGCGCTTTGGTGGCGGTAACCAATTAGCCCAAAGAATGAGAACAAAAGGAGCAGCTCTGGCGCTAATTATGTCATCAACAGTCTACTGGCCCGTGTGTTTCCGGCCTCACGCAAGGGTGACCTTGCCGTTTCCTGCGTTCAGTTACTGTAAAAAGGTCCGAGTTCCAACGATGTTCATTTCCGCGATTCGGGCCTTTCAAGGGGGCCAATGCGAGCCGAAAGTACGGTTCCCTGCATAGCTCTTGGAAATATGGTGTAAACGTTGTCATGCAGGTGTGCGTGAAGCAATGTTCTCCCATGGTATCATTGTCTTGAAATTGACAGGCGAGGAAACTGGGGAGGCTGCGACTCTGTACGACCTTGAAGTTCACTTGCACTCCAGAGAACTTTTACGACCGCGGCCCAGATCCATTAAGGCGGAACGAACAAGGAGGGTAAGGTATAACAGGTTGTGGCGTTGGCGTTGCTACCGACTGTTATCGCTGTACTATGCGGTAAACAGATCGAAGCCTTGAAAGTAAAAGAAGTGCATGGGGTACCATCCAAGTTATTAGGCTTTCATGTTCTGTTGGCAACGACAATGTGTTTCCACGATAAACCAAAGTGCATGATAGTGAAGAGTGGAAAAAATAAACTGAAATAAGATCAGAATTAGACCAGATACAAACCCCAAGATCTTCATTATTTTAGATCATACCTATGAAACAACTCTGGTGGAACGCGACGGGAGCAATGAGCTTCGGTTCGGATGTATAGAAAGCATTTTCGGTCGCAATGCCAGGGAACCGGCCCCGGTTGCTGAGACCAGAATTTGACGGCCCCATCTTCCTATTAGATAGGCGCGCATTTGACTGAATAAAGGGGGGCTTGAATAGAGAAGCAAAAGAAATAGTATGAGTAACTTGACAGGGAAGATACGTATTATCATAAGATCTCGGCCGCCGATAACGGCAAATGCCGATCCAACTTTTCTTCGCGCCATCGCGTCGTAGAATTATCCTCACTGCATTCCTGTCCCTTTCTGTCTATGCTTTCCCCCCTACGGAGTAAACAACAGTTCCACACCCCTCACTTTTTGTTGCATGCCATGGCTCGTACCCGCAGGTCCAGCTCTGTCCTGGGGCAATTTGAACGCCCAGCCAAAAAGGCCCGGAAAGCAAAGACCAATGCCAAAAAACCGCAGTGCCGAGGTGAAAACGGGAATAGATATTTATCCAGATCCCAGTCCATGGCATGTTGGCGCTCACGTGTCTGTCGTCGGCGGTGTTGAGAATGCAGTACTGAATGCGGCGTCTATAGGGTGGGCCATGATCCACCTACACCCGAGTTTTCTGTTGTCTTACTATTCATGCAGAGCTAATGCATTCGCGCTATTTCTCAAATCTCCTAGGCAATGGGCGTCTGGTGGTCTCAATCCTTCAAATATCGAAAACTTCAAGGCGCGTATGAAGGAATACCACTACGATCCCAGAGATGTACTACCACATGGAAGCTATCTCATCAATCTCGGTTATCCAGACGCGTGGGTTCCCCCCTTTCTTTAATTTCTGATTTGAAGTAAATGCATTTTGCAGTGAGAGAAGGCAAAAGTCCTATGAGTGTTTTGTCGACGACCTGAACCGTTGCGAGCAACTCGGTCTGGAAGTCTACAACTTTCAGTGAGTGAGACGGTTCGCGGCGCTCATGTTTGTTGACAACATGTAGTCCAGGATCATCTGTGGGTGCAACAACGACAGAGGAACCAATAGCACTCATTGCGGAATGCCTCAATCGAGCCCACGCAGCCACGACATCTGTAGTAACTGTACTTGAGAACATGGTAAACCAAACAGTGTCACTGGCGATATCTAACATCTATTTTACAGGCCGGTAGTGGCCACATCATAGGCTCTGATTTCTCTCATCTTGCTGATATCATAGCAGCAGTAGAAAACAAAGCTCGAATTGGAGTCTGTTTGGATACGTGTAGGTCTCCCTTCGTGTATAGCTATAGAGACTGACGCCTTTTCTAGGTCATATGTTTGTGGCCGTGAGTAGCGATTCATATTTCAACGCTAACCGTGCTCACACGACAATAGGGCTACGATATCCGAACTAAGGAAGGATGGGAGTGAGTCTTCATCAGCTTTCACTGGTCTTCTATTAAGCTCTTTACGACAGAGAAACATGTACCGCGTCCCTTACTTTGATGCCTGATTGCTGACACCTTTAAACTAGTAACAAAGTTTGATCAACGAGTTGGCCTGTCGTACTTGCGAGGAATGCATCTGAACGACTCGAAAACAGACCTCGCGTCGAAACGAGATCGCCACGAGAACATCGGCATGTTCGTGCATCCTCTCTACTCATCCCACGATGCTCACCTTATACGTAGGGGCTATATAGGCCTAGAGTCGTTCCACCATATTCTGACCGATCCTAGAGTTCAGGGTATACCTCTCATTCTGGAGACTCCGGAGCCAGAGACGTGGGCAACGGAGATCGAGGTGTTGAATGAACTCTCGACTTGTACCAAACTCGATGATAAGAAGAAGAAGGCGCTCCTCTGTCGTATTCGAAAGAGTCTAAAAAGAGCTGGACCTCCGTACAGGGCCGGTTCAAAACCGAACGGGAGTACAAAGCCGAAACAACGTGCAAAAGGCAGCTGATGAAGAGGTTTTGTCGTACAACTGACAGTGGCTTGGTGAGCTCGTTCAATTCCTTTGATGTACGGTCTATTTATTCACCTTCAGGCAGGCGAAATGTGATATCCCCACGGCGGAGTGTACACAGCGATTTTGTACTTCAGATGTTCGCTGTCCTTTGGTATTCATGTAACACGCTCATCGCCCTATATAATATAAATAGAGCAAGGCTGTAATCCTTTCGTTTATGTGAGTAACCTACACTACGAAGGCTCTGATAAGTTTAGGCTCTCGTCAGTGCACTGCCCGATGAGCTAAGCAGTAATCAAAGCGGCGAACACAGAGATCGCTGATTTTCCTGCGATCAGGATTGCCCGAGTCGGATTGTGTAATGATGCACCGAAGTAATTTCCCGAAATAATTCACAGCCTTAATGTTAGCCTCTACTACGGCGACGAAAAACATAAATTGAGAAAGGTAAACTAGAAACTAATTAGCACAGACAATGCCCCGGTCTAGTTTCCGAACGAACTACGTGGATAGTATTGGGTGCGTACCATTCTATCAATAGCAATCACCTAAAACGCCCTGCTAAGTCTTCTCATCCTCATCCTCATCAATTTCGTAGCTGAAACTGTGAGTCTCACCGCCCAGACCCTTCAATCTCTTCGTATTAAGACGTTCCGACGTCGCCTTGCGCTTTTGAGAGCTACCTAAAAACTCTTCCTGGCTGTAGCAAGCGTTTTTGCACCAATCATCGCCCCTCTGTTTAGGCACCTTCATCTGTTTAGCATGCTTGCGCAAGGTCTTGAGAAGCCAGGTAGGGTTGGCAAGTTTCTCTTGGTTTAGCAGATACTGGCCGGCGTAAAGCTCTGAAGCATCATCTGGATGCGATACTTTCCAGGCTTCGTATTTCTGAATCTGCTGTGCAGTAGGTTCCGGTTGATATCGGACAGCGAATGCGTCGGCCAACTCTCGCAGTAACTCGTCGAGACCGTGGACCCGAAAGGAAGGCAGCGCCTGTTTGTCGTTTAACACCGCTCGTTTGCCTGCGCCACCAGTATCCCCACGAGGTCCGAGTATAGAGTCCTGAAACCAGTACTTCAAATCATGATGCAATGCAACCGGTAGAAGAGAATTGGGAGTATATCGCATAGCGACGTAGAGGAGAACCCATAGGGAGGATTCTCTGTCATCCACAAGCGTGTGCGTGGTCCCAAAAGAACTCAGAAGGTGTGCAGACATGAACTGCCATGTACCCTAGATAATGAGAATATGAGTGAAGAAGGTCGCGACAAGTGCACGAAGAAACCAACCGTTCTGCCTACGCGCCTTTCGCCACGTCTGTCAGTAAGGATGACGCAGTGATCCCAGTCGATGAGAAACCCTCGGTGATCTGGGGTGATCATGATGTTTCCGACACTGATATCGCGGTGTAAAATACATGCCCTGTCGAACGCCGCCTGGTGGGCTGTTACGAAAATGAATTCACTGAGATCTGAGGAAATGCAAAAGACGCGGTAGAGCTGACCTTTCATCGCATCCGCGATACATGTTACCAAGCTCTTGACGCTGCAGAAGGCCGTCAGGTCTCTGCCAATAGTTCGCAAGAATATTCTGTGGGCCTGTAAAGTCGGGAGATAGTTTCCGGGAAGCTGATTCGACAATGCTCGGGCATGCTGTTGTGTAATCGTGACCGTGTTCGGAACGTCGCCGCCAGTCTCCATTTTGGCTACATGGGGGACGTCGTGCTGGGCAAGAAGATCATAGATATCCGATTCTTTGACGGTCCGAGGGGAGTCTTCACGCCAATAGTCCTTCATAAACAGCAATCCCCCGTAGAGCTTCTTAGGGTCTTCCAGATCGGGACTATCCAAATCGACAGCGAGAGACCGACGGGTCGATCGTCCAAATGGCGAGAAGGCGCCATCGTCGAACTTCCGGGCACAGACCACAAATCGGCGGGCTTCGTCATCGAGAGTCATATCGATACGCAGAAGCTTTTGGTCCTCGATTTTGATATCTCTCCTTGGTTTGGGCCCAGCATCACCGTGCCACATGTCCGTATCGAACAGGCCGAATTTGGCCCGAGCTATGGCGGCTTCGTCGTCATCTGTAAGGGGAGAGACGGTCGGGTCTTTACCCCGCTGGCTCGGCGATAACTGGGCGAAACGCTTGTAAAAGTTGAAGATTAAGGTCTTTTCCTCGGTATAGTCGAACCGCTTGCTGACAATCGCCCCAGATCGATCCCAGCGTATGAATCGAGCGAAGCGTCCGCAGATGAGAATCGTGAAAAGGTGTGAGCGGTGTTGGAGCATCATGGTGACGCCCGCATAACAGGATATCTGTCCGCGTGTCTCACGACCCTTGATGGAGTCGTTCTCGAATGGAAAATCGGGCAGCACTTCGACGTCCTCAGGTATCGCCTCATCGACTTTGGGTTCTTCCTCCGCTGCTTCCTCCTCCCCCTCCTCCTCTGCTTCGTCTTCTGTCTCTTCTTCCTCAACCTCGTATTCCTCTTCGTCCTCTTCGTCCTCGCCGTTCTCTTCGGCAGCCGGAGACTTTTGGTTGTCTTCCAAGTCAACGAAAGCATCGTAGTTAGCGTGCGCTTTCAGCTCTGTCTGCGTCTCCATGAGCGAGTGATCGGTGGTGCGCCCCTCCGGCATATCGTCCGAGTCGTACACTCCGATATCGACTGCGAGATTCCCACAATTTGTGTCTGGGTCACGGAACTTGCCAAGCCTGGGGTGCGTCGACAAGTAGTCTGGTTTATCCTTTTCGAGAGGCAAGGGCCAGTTAGCAAGAGCTTTGATCTGAGCATGAAATAGTCAGCGGGTGAACTACAGAAAGTGATAGAACGACGTACATATTTCTCGTACATGGCAGACTCTCGAACGTGCGCCATGGAAGCAAGTATATCCTTTCTGGCCCGGCTGGGTTGCTTCTTCCTGTAGTCTTTCGGGGTAGCGTCGTTCCAAGGCATATACTTGTTCAGAAACGCTGTCGCTGAAGGACCGTAGATGAAATGACCTCGGGTTTCGGCGGCAATTTCCCTTTGTCTTTCTCGGATTTCTGGTAACTGGGCGGAGAATTTACTGTGCCCTTGGGCCTTCTTAACGATGGGTGTGTGGTTCATGCTGTATTCCGGGCACCATGGATGGTTGGGAGGAGTAACGCGACCAGGGTCGGTAGTGGTAGATTCGGCTGGTGACAGAGGAAGTTGATCTGTGGTAACGTCTGCCATGGGGGCAAAGTATGTTAGTGGTAAGAAATCGTCAAGGTTTATAAAGGAAACAAGAGTTGTTTGCGAATATTTCGTGAACAAGGGACAGCATTGTCGTAAAAGAAGAATCACCTGAATAGCAAAGTAGCTTGTATAGCAACCCTTGGCACAATGAGTGGCGCCGTGAATCGTGGTCGCGGTTCAAGTCCAAGTTTACAAATTCAAAGTCCGACCACGTGGTCGCGCACGGTTACCACGTGCTCACGCGTTCTTCAAAATTTTAGTTCAACCAAGTCATCATTGTTCCTTAATCATCATGTTAAGATAACAACAGCTCAGTCAGTCACACGAAGATGTAGTGAACAGCTTTATTAAGTACGCTACCTGTTAAGATAACAACAGCTAGATGAATGTAGCGTAAGAAATAGGTAGTGAATGATAATATGAATGATATATGCACCTCAGTCAGTCACACGAAGATGTAGTGAACAGCTGAGGTGCGTAGAGGGGCAAACGCCGTAGTTATAAGGATCGAAAGAAAGGAGGTAGTCTAAATATAGTAAGTAGGAATAACGAACGAGAAATAAAGAGAACACTGGTAGGGTAGGCTGAATCCTCGACACATCAAGCACCAGAGAAGATATATCTGATAAATATCAGCGACTCGGGATACCTTCTGTCCCAATACTACAGTAATCAAGAATCAGATCGGGACGCGAGCAACAAATTTTGAACAAAACCGGACTAGTAATGTTATCATGCTATACTAAAGGCATGCATCACTTGTTCTAACAGAGTGGCAGAAGGTGACCGGATGATACAACTTTAGCGCCGAGCCGAAAACATTTTCTGTCACAGACGTTCCCAATGCAGGGCGGATTCGGAAGGAAGGTTGTATCTTTAATCTTACACTGTTCTCCTTTTCCGGGCCTTGTTCGGAAATCTCTACGACATCGTCGGAACAGCCACTGTTCAAATTCGCCGAGCAGATCTCTCAGCCCAGCGGTTCATCCCATGATCGAATGAATATACTCTGTGTCAGCACACGAGTCTTCGAAGGCGCGCCAGAGATTCGGAGTACTCCAACGGGCGAGCGGTGGCTGTGAAACTTGAGGGAACTGCTTTTCCAACGTACACCTGGTAAGCCCAAGCTCAACATTACGTAGGGACAGTGCGCTGACGACGGACCTTCATACTCCCGAGATATTGCCGACGGCGCGTCTATCGATGCACTTAGCAACGGTGACTTCAGTGCTGTCTGATGCACTACGACTACCCGGTGGGAGACGCGAATATGTAGCTATCAAGTCCAATTTTTTGATATCCATTTGACATGTTCAGATGTTCAGATTTATTGCCTGTTGAATATGTCGCACATCGTCGCGCTGACCGCCTATGCTTCGATGTCGCCTCCGATGGCAACCCATCGTGAGGCCATGGATGATTGCACGCTACGTGGTCACTGAGCAAGTCTTTATATCAGTTTGTGGTATTCACTAGCAATTCTCAATCGAGGACCGTGCTAAAGAAGGAACAAGTCCTTGTCTCTCATCCGTCTTACCGAGGGCCCGCTATGCGATGTTCTGCAGAAGTGGTCACAGCTCTCAGTGATATAAAGCGAATGAACTTCGTAAAGTGCCTACTCGTCGTCCTTTGAACGTTGTATGCTGACGTCTAGAAAGGCAAGCAATCAACCGTTTGACGAGTCTGAATCAAGTAAAAATGCGAATCCTCGAAATCGAGCGGCAAGGTCAAGATGCACACCGCGCTCTCATATACAAGGGTAATAAGAAGGGAGGGAAAATATTATTCTCTTATCGTTCTCTTGATGTGATAAACATTGGCTACACGAATGAGGGACTATCCAGGAGGGAAGGATACCAGTTCTTCTAAATTATAAAGAAGATCGCTCGAAAGAGGTCTCCGATCAGCAGAAGTAAGAAAGCATTGACTGACGAGCTTCCAGAGCTCATCTGGCATTAAAGATGGTCGTTCCGGACGATTGCCTTTTGTGAGGACCTCATGGATGATCGCAGAGTCGTGATGAATGTGTGGATAGGGTGGCTTGCCTGTGAATATCTATGAGGAATAGGCATTCAGAATCCAATAGGATTAAGCGAGGACGTCAGGGAGCACCTCAACGGTAGTACAACCAAAAGCATAGACGTCCCGGGCAGCCAGGTATCGTGGATCAAATAAATGAAAGTCAAGGATCTCGGGAGCGAGCCATCGCAGAGAGCCGGAGATGCTGTTGCTACAAGATGAGGAAGATGGAGGCTCGACAGCCAGCGCGAGGCCAAAATCGGCGAGGCAGCATCGGAGGTCACTAGTTATAAGTATGTTTGCCTGAATATAAAGCATTCAAATGAGGGACATCGCGTTATTATTACGAGGTGGAACTCACACCTCGAATGTCCGCATGAACGATTGGAGGTTCGAGGGAATGTAGGTATGCCATTCCGCGTGCGACGTCAGTAATCTAGATGTTCGTTCAAAGTAAGCGTTGTGGAGTTCGGAAAGACCCTTACTGAATTTAGGCGATCGAGGCGAGGATGATGACGGAGAAAGGACATGATGTTTCCGTTGTCCATCCAGGGCGATATCAAGCAGAAACTTGGAGCAAAAAGCTCCTTATTGACGCCAAGGAACGGAAGTACGTTCGGGTGTTTTACGTTCCGCCATACCAGCGCCTCGCGGCAAAATTTCTTAGCGATGGAAGAGGTCAATTCACGTTCTGCCAGGCTAAGACGTACTCACTGAAATGATCGTGTCGGCGTTTTGCACTCCGTTGTTCACAAAAATTCGGAGAACTTTCAAGCATACCGGAGATCCATCATCCGCTTTCCGACCTTTCCAAATATCCTTGGACATGGAGTAATTCGTGCTGAGGTCGACAAGGGAGCTATTGAGACTTACCGAAAAACCTCCTGCGACGACTGCGTGGTTTCCCTCTTTGACGACGTTCATGCAGGACAATGAGGATGGTAAAATATCGTGAATTTTCACCAAATAAAAAAGGCAACGTGTGCAACGTGCTCTATATTGGTGGTTTACGGCAGAGTCAATCTCCTGGGGCCGACGTTAGCGGGCAATAACGTAAAGTATACGGTGGATGTTCTACCACCTTCTGAAGAAAGTCGACGACGCGATGAGGATCCTCTGAAGCAAAGTGCGCGATGTTTCTCCATGATTCTTGGAAGAGCAGAAAGTTTCGCATGTGCGACTCAAACGGATCAAATTTTACTTCCGAATTGTTGCAGATGCAGTACTACCTATTGCATCAATTAAGAGGTCGTAAATGAGAGAATGCGCTCACCAGGAAGTCGGCTTTCATTATCCGAGCTTCTTGCGAAATGTTCCACGCCGCGTTTTCTAGGACGATCGTTTCAAAGCGGTGATTTGCACGTTTGATATCATCGGACAGCATCCAGAGATACCTTTGACTCGATCAGTATCCAGACGGAATAAGATGCGGCAGCAACTTTACGATTGTATGTTCATGCACCCGGTAATTAGCCATCCACTGCGCGAGTCACCAGATATTGAGAGCACCGAGCTGAGAATTTGGCGTAGAATAAGAGCTGTGTTATCAAGGAGGTCGTTGGCACTCGTGCTGTGTCTTGTCACTATCTGGATTTGGATGGAAGAGTATCAATTTCCAGCTCAGATCCAGTGAAGAAGATAATCACCTCAAGTGAATCCAGTAGTTGGCAGACATCATCTCTCTGCCCCTTCATTTAGATGTCGATGTCGAGTGAAGAAGAGAATGAAAACATGTCATTGGTCCTTGACTCAGGCTGTGTAATTGGGATGATGGAAGGCACGGTGCCTCAGCGACGCCGGTGCTAGTTTTCCAGCAGAATCTGACAGAAGGTCTTCATATGACTGTCTTGGTCAAAACCGTCATGAGAAACGAACCACTGTAACTCCTCGCATGAATTGATAAAGGGGGAGCAAGGGGAAAGTGGGGTTCAAACGTTCGGCAAATAAACATAAAGCCGCATCCGCGGCCCGCCGGCAATCAGTGGTGTGGTGCGGTGTATACCGGCACAAAGTCTGAATCAGGAATGAAAACGTCCAAATCAAGCTTGGGCCCTCTCGCAGATGCTCTCCAGAGTCCGTCGAGCATTCGAGGACCAGGACCATTTATATTCTATCCAACTCTCACTAAACCAGAGAAACCACCGCCCGCAAGGCTCAGCCCTGCCACTCTCCGATGACTGGTTTCAAATTGCGCGATTTCCAAACCAACTTTACATAACGCTGCATGGATCGTCGCCATCGACCTCAGTATGTGTCGCATCGTCTTCGAGGCCCTCCCGTCAGATACTTTTATGGTCGTCCCTCTCGCAACTGTAGATGTC
This sequence comes from Armillaria altimontana, assembly GCA_022818075.1. Taxonomy (NCBI): domain Eukaryota; kingdom Fungi; phylum Basidiomycota; class Agaricomycetes; order Agaricales; family Physalacriaceae; genus Armillaria; species Armillaria altimontana. Next base: position 233,560 of record JAIWYR010000047.1, on the reverse strand, counting down.
TATAGGTCCCTGAATGTTGGTGTTTGTCCCGCGAGCGATCATGCATCATGCGTCATTGACATTAATATTCAGAATTTCTTATGATGACGCGCGTCACTCGAGTCGTCATTCGATAATCACACTGTCAACGTTGACGTTCAACACACAAACAACTGCAAGCAGAAATTCCATGGATGTAAAGACCAGCCCATTTTGTGACTGGATGTGTTCTCCCCTTTCTCTGTTCTCACCATGGCGCCCTTTCATTTCCCTCCCAACGGCGCTTCTGATTTGTCTCCTACCCCCGATGCAGCAGCTAACAAAGACAGGGAAGCCGGAATCGTTGTCGACGACAATGATGTTGTAGATGTCGCTGCAGAGAAAAGGTATGACGCTCATATTTCCCAGCTGACGCCCAGACTGAATGGATATGGTACCAGGTTACTCAAGCAGCTCGACCTTCGAATCATCCCAGCTTTTGTTGCAATTTTCATTTCTGCTGGCGCGGCTTCCGAAAGTCTTGTGCGTCCTTCCCTAACCATTAAGCTGCCGACTAACAAAGACGTCCTCTCCCAGGGAAACAGCATCATCCTCAACGCCGACACTGGTGACTCCCTTCTGCAGGTGTTACATATGACCAGGCGTCAGTTTCTCGCCGTAGCCTCTATCTCGCTGGTCTCCCGCGTGCTCTTCCCAATCCCATCGAATTATATGCTTAAATACTTCTCACCGCCATCTTGGCTCGCTTTTACCGTGCTTGGGTCTGGAGCAAGCCTTATGGTTATGGCGGCGTCCCAAAACTACATCACGGTGCTCTTTTTCCGTCTCTTAATGAGCGCCTTCAGCATAGGTACGCCACCAATCAGCTTATCAAAATCATACTTCTTATGGATTCGTCCTAGGGGGTCCGCCTGGCGTGGTCTACTTCTTCACATTGTACAGTTGCTCCTCTTTCTATGCCTTCCTCGTTCTCAGTTCCTTGTCCTCCCTGCAGCTGGTATCGCCTTCAAGAGCGCTCCCTGCGTATATCACTGATATTGGCATCTCTACCACTTGGAGCCGCATTCAGCGGATGTATTGCGTATGGAGTAAGCTGTTTGAATGGCATTCGAGGTTTGGAAGGTTGGCGATGGTTATTCCTCATTGAAAGCACACCACCATGCACGCTCGCAATCCTCGTATACCTCTTCTTACCATCTTACCCCGAGAATGCGATATGGCTCTCCAATGACGATCGTGCTCTCGCTGTCCGCCGCATGAAACAAGAGTCGTCCAAGTCTGTGGGACACGACAAGATAACGTGGGACGGCGCAAAATCTACCTTAAATAATGGACGGCTGTATTTGCACTACCTATTGACTGTCGCTTTCTCTGTACCTGAACAGAGCATAGGGCTCTTCGTGCCGACGATTGTTAGTGGACTGGGATACCAGGGCCGGGATGCACAGTTGTTGGCCGTCCCTCCGTTTGCGGCTGCGTTCATCGCTTCGGTGGGGTTATCGGCGGTCGCGGATAGGTATCAGGCTTGGTCGATGTGTACACTGGTGTCATTTCTATTAGCAAGGACAACGTTTATTGTTCAAGGTATGTCTCAGTGTATGCGTGTTCAATGAAGCTGAATGACGAAAATCATAGGTATGCTGCCGGCAACAGCATTTGTGGCCCGCTATGTGTTGCTCTGCTTCGCATCTACGTTTACTTTCATGCCCTATGCGTCAATGCTGACGTGGTTTGCTGGCAATCTAAGGCACACAAATGGAACAACATTGGCTATTCCATTTAATATGATACCTTCAGTGGTGGGACAAGCCATCGGTACGTTTCTCGTCTATTCCATCGTACTTCAAGACTTATCTTTATCAGGAGTGTATATATACAAGTCGAGAGAAGCGCCAGCATATCCAACGGGGCATTATACCAATGGAGCAGTGTTGTTGGTAGGCGCAGCATGTGTTCAGCTGCTGAGATGGATTTATCAAAGGAAGAATAGGTATCTGGACGTTGGACAGCATCCTTGGATAGTTTGATATTTCTGGGTTTTGCGCCGTGTTAAGTTTGCAGCTTGTAATACTAATATGTGCCAACAGTTTCCTGCATCCAGTCGTTTACAGCTCGTGTTCCTTTACTGAATCCCTAAAGCTCTGAGTGCGTGGTCTTTCGTTGGTCACTTGGTCCGGCTGAACAGAGAGTGAGATTCGTGTTCATACCGCTCCCAATGTTCAGATAGAATATATCTGCTATCTGCTACCCCAGTAAGCCAAGACGCGGGTGGTCTGAGATGGGATACCCGGGTCGACGGATGTTGTATTCTGCACGTAACCGAGACTCTTTCTCTGACGACGCAAATTTTACTCCGCGAATTTTCTCGACGAGCTCGTCTGGAGCCGCTGATATCTACTTCCTGGTGAATGGTATGTTTTATCACCTCTTTGCTCTCATGCCGCTTGTCTTACCCAGGCCCGTGGAAGAACGTTCAGACGAGGCAAGAAGACTCTATTGTGGCTGGACACTGTCCGTCTTTTTATCTACTCGTCTTCTCTCTTGCAACTTAAGTCTCTGTTTGATGTGCGATCGATAGAGACAATTTTCTGCAGTGGTGCCAACTTTGCGGTGGCGAACGCGGAGTGGTACGCCCAACTTCCTAGCAAGATACCGGGACCAAATAGATGGCTTCCAACGTCGCCGGAGGCTCTGTATTCCGTCTTGAACAGGCGAGGACGTGACTTTCATGGAACAAAATCTTGTTCAGCGATGAAGCTCTTTGGTGTCGTGTTGACTTACTGCAGAGTGCAGGATTTTTAAGTTCCTAGGCGAGGTTACGGGCTGATACATTGTACGCCAATTTCTTCTCGCAAGCAGCGCGTTGCTCACGTCTAGCGTTCAAAAGGATTGTCCCTGCGAGATCACAGACGATTGGTATAGTCGACCGTTCTGGCGCAAGCAGGTATTGGATGGCAGGAGAAGTGCCGGACTACTTGTCGCAGGGAATCTTCCGAGGCTACCACCGAATCTGTGGCAGAAGCGATAATTACCATCATGATCTGAATCCGTCACCTGCTGAACGTAACATTTATGTTTCATCTATGACATTGCATGAAGGACCAAGATGAGATGAAGCGACCCTGGCTTCTCCTAGGGCTGTCCCTTTCAAGGTACCTCATTCCCGCTGCCATCTCCCATGTCATCGTCAACTACGGCATCCCTCCTTGAGTGACGCTATCCCTTTACCTCATTCCTGTCAGTCCTCGGTTCTTGCCATTCGGGTAGAGTCGGAGACTACTGCCCTTCGCTAAGACTCATTTAAGGATCCAAATATGAAAGATCTGCTTTCAGTCGACAGGTATTCAATATGTGGTGTCTGTTGCATGAATACTTTTGGTACGTCAATGAAACCATTTATCGACACTTAGTAGCTGACCAGCCTTTGATTCAGTGTCTAGTTCACCATTCGATTCGTATACAGGAAACTACCCAAGCGCACTTGGTCCCCAGGACGCTAGGCACACCAATGAATACAGACGCTCGAGATAAATACAGCGGTCTACTATATCAGACTATCCACCGGCTCTGTCCTGCTTCCAGTGCCATGTTCCTCCTCGTATAGATAACTCCTAATACGCCAATGCATAACGCACTAACAAATGATAGGGCCCCGTTTGTATAATGTCCAGTAGGATATCCCGGTGCTTCACTCGTCTTGTAGATGAAAAGACCTGGTAAAAATTAACATACACTCAATCACACAAAAGGAACCGTAGCTCACCAGTTATCTGTCCTAACGTGCCCATTATCATATTCATAGAAATACCCATCGTCATCGCATCCGTACCCCGAAGGTTCCCCGTAAGCGAGGCCAAGAGGAGCGGCATAGCGGCATATAAAAACATCGTCGCTATACACAGCATTGTATAGCGCGCTTTGAAAGAAGTCGGTGGTAGTGCACCTGTAGGAAGTCAATCCAAGTGAACTGGTGATGTGAAGTTCACATACCTTGAACGAAGAAAGATATTCCGCTAAAAACCATCGATATGAATGCAGGCATCCATCTGTTTCGATATCTAGCTACTACCCATGATACCGAGACTGAAGCCGCAATCGCGAGGACGAGCGGCGGGATCGTAAACAGCTGCGCATTTAGACCCTCATATCCCAGACCACTGACTATGGTTGGTGAGAAAAGCGACAGACTTGAAAAAGTGGTGGCTGGAGCGAAGAACGCTAAACAATGCAGATAGAGCCTTCCGTCTCTCAACGTGATTTTGGCGCCTTCCCACGTCAACTTATCGTGTCCTGTGGACTTGCACGTTTCGTGTTTTAGGCGACGGATGGACAGATCACGGTGTTCAGACGATAGCCATGAAGCGTTCTCCGGGTAGGACGGCAAGAAAAAGAACAGACCTATGGCGAGGAGGCAGGATGGTGCGCCTTCTACAATGAACAGCCATCGCCAGCCTTCAAGACCCCGGGCTCCATTCAAATGTCCTACCCCATATGCGATGAATCCACTGAGAACCCCTCCAAGAGCTGGAACCCCAGTTATCATACTCATGCGGACTGAACGTTCTTCAATACGGTACCAGCTGTGAAATTATTCAGTTGCAATGTAGTAATAAAATAGCGAAACATTCGTACAATGTGAGCAAATATATGATTCCAGGAAAGAGGCCTAATGCATAGATTAAAAGGACAACTCAGGTGTAAGAGATTTCCTACACACCTGTCTCAAATGCACCTAGTACCACTCGAAGAGAAATCAGGGTTCCATAGTTCTGTGATGCCGCGATAGCCATATCAATCGCTCCCCACCCGAGCGCGAGAAACGCAAGCCAACAGGGTGGTGAGAAGTATTTTAGCATATATGTTGATGGCATTTCGAGCAGGATACACGGAAGAAAGAAAACCCAAAGCGCGTTGAGAAACTGGTGGTCCGTCATATGTAGGACCTGGGGAATAGAGTCACCAGTGTCAGCGTTGAGGATTCTAGCATTGCCCTAGAATGAGGGATGTGTGTAAACAAAAGATTGAATGTCAGAAGGACCACGGACTATATTGTTACGGGCAACGATGTTGAATACGTATAATAACACGACGCTGGGCATGATTCGCAAGTCCAGACGCCGAAGTAATCTGGTGCGAGAGGGCCTCAGTTGAGGATTTTGACAGAAGATGATCAAAGATACCTTTTCTCCGAGACTGGGTCAATTAGATCATCCTTCTTGATTGCGAGCTCCGATTCACCGTCTTGCTTCTCATCCGCAGGAGCTGCAAAGATGGAAGGACCGGCGGGCCGTCGCTTAGAAGAAACAGAGTCGACGCTGTACGTTGACATTGGAATGTGTCGTCGTTTCACCCGATATCTGGGATATATATATCGTTCTGCATTGAATATAAGTAAATCTGAACGAGGTTCCAGCAGTGTTCGAGTGCATGCTTTCGTGTGTCGCAGTGTGCTCTGATAAATGGAACGTCCAATATGATTATAGCGCGGGCGAGCATGTATTAGGCATATAACTTTTTTGCCTATTCATTGCAAGGCTCTGATGAATATTCGCGCCTTTACTTATAACTAAGAATTCATAGTTTATTTTAAATGACGAACCTTCTTGATTATGCTAGCATGCGTTTGCCACCTGAATGATGGCGAACGCAGACCGGAAACTGTAAAGTCGAAGGGACTCATTAATGGCTGTCATAGTACCCTTCCGTTTCACCTCATCTATGTCTCAGCAGATTCCCTCTTTCACGCGCGGAACGTGGATTCAATTCGGGGAAATGGATAATTTGACCCATTGCCTTTCGGTAGCAACGTATGCATCTATGCCGGCGAGCAACCCCAACGGTCCTACTTTGATATCCTAGCCTGACATCTGTACAATAACCCAAAGTTTTGACCCATGTTAACTTTTTCCAAGCGCCCACCGATCATCAAAAGAAGACTTTCATCACGCCAACCAAACATGTGCATGAAAGCTTGGTACCCGTTGTTTACAGCATGGACGACGACAAGCAATAGCGTGGATACAGTCTTCAAAGGACTGCGTACGCCCTTCTACCATCTCCTTCCAACGTTGGAGCTGAAAGTCACTCTCCAAGGTGACGATGGACTGCGGACTGCCGGCTCTGATCTCAGTGCCGGTCCGTAACACGCACATGGGCCACTTGAACTCGCAACATGTCGATTTGACATTGACGCGTACAGCCAGATATGGAAGTAAGGGAGAGAAGCTCGAAATCCTCTGTATTGGCTGGTTCTTTAAACTCTCCGCATTCTTTCGAACAACTCAGTTCATATTACTCCCCATCCATCATGCGCATTTCCATCATCATCGCCATGGCGCTTTCCACATACGCTCTCCCAGCGGTAAGCAAACATTCTCAACAAAATTTCTTCCGGGTTCATATCAGTCCACCTCGCTAGGCGCCCAGGAAGGCGGTAGCAACCCTCCATCAGGTGGCGGCGGACAAGTATTCAGTGGTAATGGTGGTCCTAATAGTGGTCAAGGACAAAGACCATCCGGTAATAGGCATGGCGACCCCAAAACGGTCCACAAAACGGTCCACCTGGGATGTACGGGGATCAGGGTGGCCATGATAATCAATCTGAAGGACAGCGACTCGGCTAGGGTCCTAAAAATGACAGCCAGGACCACGGAATGAAGAGAACAGCCCTCCTGGGGCCGAAGGAGGTCGTGTCAAAGCTCGTGGAGACTTGCAGCCAGGACCTGTCAGTCGGAATAGTCTCCCTGGAGATAACAGTGGTCAAGGACCGAAAGGAGTATCGGGCGGCAACTGCCAACTCCAGTGCAACTCGACAAACGATCACGGAGGACTACAGGACCGCGGCCTTCCCTCAGATTGGATGCGACGGACCCTGGGCAGCAGAATGGCGACAGACGATAATGGTAAGGGTGCTCCGTCAAGCCAGAGTGGTAGCGTACGCCGACGATGTGATCGGTATCCTTAGTTGCCGCAGTTTAACTTGTCTTTGCTCAGCCCGGTTATACTAACGAGGCTGTCGATGATTCTATGACCTGTTTTCCCCTTTGGTCTGAGCGTCTCGGGAAGTAAGTGGGTACGGATAGGATGTGTAAGACGATTTTCAATTGAGACCCGGGTAATGGATTTAGAAAAATAGAGTTGTAAGAAGTCTCGCTCATGTGCTGGGGATCAAAAGCGGGTCAGGGACTTATTATTGAGAAACGGGTTCATCGACATACCGACAATCTTTGCGCGACAGATGCTGCATCCATACCAGACCTCGGTGCCTGAAGTTGGTCCTCATCTCTAAGTTTTGTGCGTGGGGCAAGAAAGATGGCGGGCAGGTGTCCGTTTTTGTTTCGCTTGGCTGCGGACACAACCTAATGGTGACAATCGAGGACGAACGAGGTGGCGAGGTATCCAGATTGAACGACAACATGGCTGGCTTGGTCTGCAGAATCGATAGTTCTTTCTCTCCGACTGCTTCGCTCAACGATACTGATGAATTACGATCACGATGATACGTGCTGAAGTTAACTCCGTAACGACCTATTTTTAGCAAATCTGAAGAGAAAATTCAGATATGCTATACAGCAAAGAAAACGGCGTACCTTGCTAGCTAATCCGGCCGTGAAAAAAGACTCCACTTCCAACAACGAAACATGAACTGGTCATCCCCGAGAGCTGACACACATGAAGGATGGGCCTCTGTAACTTTTTCGCAGTGATCCCCGTAATGGGTTCCTTTTGCCATGGCAACGTATGAATTCAACAATCCTCATAACTTGCACAAAGATGGCGAAACACGTCCGAAGATAAACTGAGTCATGCGAAGAAGTCGTGTTCGGAATCGACCTTCAAAATAGAAGACGCATAGTACTCGGATCCGGCTAAACCATACTGGATTGGAACAAGAATGTGGCTTCTGGTTACGAGGAAGAGAGATCTTGAAAGGGGAAGATGCTGCCTTCTTCCCTTCTGAGCCTTCGACGCCGACGTCGCGCATCTCGTAGGTATCCCACGAGCATAATGACCAGAGGGGGATGGATCTGAATGGAAGGCGATCCCCTACTATGATGGGCGACGGCATTAAGTACGATGATGGTCTCCCGCCCCGCTGAGGACGCTTGTTTCTTTAGACGGCCCTACGTAAGCGACCAGCCACCGGCAAAGAAGAAAAGACTCACGTTCAGTCCGACATTCAATCCCGGACGGCAATATCCCACGCCTCAAAATACTATCGTCCACAGGTGTTGGACTCTGCCCAGTTGATCATCACGTCCAGAATGCGGGCCTGTGAGGTGCTGGGCCACATAAATTCATGCTGAAAGATAGATCCTTTCGGACAAAGAGACAGAAAGCACTGTGAGCATTGCATCGGAGGGTGCAAGTACTTCTAGACAACAGATGATTTGAATTCCTGATCCTCGCTATGTGCAGATAACAAGGTAAATACAGTGAAACGTACCTTGGTTATACCACACTCCACTTCATCGGCTTGGGACCGGTATCCATATCAACTCTCTCGACAGTCCTATTGGACTATTGATAAGCTTGAAGGCATCAGGGTGAACTTCGCGCCATTTCAGCAAAGACCTTGCATGTCAGGAAGAACGTACGAGTCAACGATGGTAGAAGAAACCAGTACTCGGCTGCGACAGAGTCATATCGACTGGTCCACACTTTCCTAACATGAAATTTTGTGAAAATGCCTCTTTCTAGCGAGCGCAACATCAGCTTTTTACCAACCGATAAGGATGGAACAAGATATACCATTTCTCATGGGGTAGAGCTTTGTCGGTGCTGCGACCACTGCAGCGAGGAATAGTCGTGAATGATATTGTCATGGTGGTGAACGTGAAGGAAAGAGTTGTGACGTGGTGTGACTGTGATTACCACCGACGGCCCTGATGTCCCGCGCCGGTCCGTCGCCTGCAAGGCTGTTTCTTCGGGAGAAATTTTATATACACTGTTGTGCAGCTATTGTGCGCCAGATAACTTCATTCAGGTAATAAAGCATATATCAGAAAAAGCAACACGCTTTAAATCCTGTCCCCGATTCTCCTTGAACTCTTCAATACCCTGGGAACGACAACACCGACTCTCACCGACTAGGTACTTATGGGGGTTTCAGTGGTCCAGGTGAAAGGCCCAGTAGCAAAGCAACTTGGGACAAACGCAGAAGAAGAAGAGAAGGATAGAAAAATGATATTTTTTGAAAACCAAGTGCCACAAGGTTCACTGTGAGAGGAAGATAAGGAAGGTCGATTTCACGTTAGTTGGTTTGAATCAGGACTAAACGGCGATGCGGTCCGAGTTCCGAGGTCTACGACGTTCTTTTTTCCATCGAACGGACTGTACTGCGCAAAAGAGTCACCGCCCAGTTCCGCCCGCCAAACTCATTACAAACCAGCCACGTCCTTAGGAACATCGTTTCCTAACTGCATAGCATAAAATGCAGCCTTGCTGTGTCGTAAAGGTCTCCTGTTCAGGCGGCATTCTTTGGCACGTTCAATGAACGTCCCAAGGCCGATCACCGACGCGCGATGCTTCTAATAATTCAATGTTATTTCAAGTCATCGTTTCGAAAGAGGGGTTTCGAGACCAAATCGTGCAGACGGGAATTTTGAAGTACCATCCGGTCCCGATTTCTGTATAGAACAGGCAACGAGGCAAGAAAACAACCGCCCTTGACCGCTCCTCCGAGTCCATGTGTACGATGCCCCATAGAACACGTGCAACTGTTGCCATAATATCTCGTGTACTGGAAGATCAATGATCGATACGAAAATAGCCTGACTAGACTTTTCAGCAATGGCAAAGCGTTTTTTTAAATTGTGATCATTAGCACTGCTTCTGGCAATCCCGAATTCTTGATCCTTATTTCGCGTTATCTAACGAATTCATGAAAGACGCCTTGAAGAAATCCCCAGAGGAGGGGAGAGCACAGGAGGCAGTCTTGGTTCTTGATCATCAACGGAAAGCTCCACCCGGGTGCACTGGATAGTGCCTAGGTCATTTACGACATTTCGGGGAAAGAATCCAGCTCAAGTTCTGATACGCATCGGCCTTAAGTGGGTTACTCGGTAACATGAGGGTCGTAGTATGTGATGAAGTCCTCACAAAAGCCAAGTCCATACGAATTCGATCAAAATGTGAATACCGACGAGTATGGGCGTATTGAACCTATGGCTGAGTTTATGTCGAAATAGACATCTGGAGTGTCAGCTGCACGGTTCCAACCAGTTCGTTGACGACGAGTGGCCAACCAGCAGGCCCAGTCAGAACGAAAAACTGGAGGTTGGATACTTGTCGATCAAAGATGTTCGATTTGTAGGAAGCTCGGCAATTTTGAATCAAAATTTAGTAGTCTTGTGCCGGGTCCGTGGCGCCGTGCTTATTACACCTCTCAGAGAACAAGAGTTCTGGCAAGTACCGAGTTTTTCTGATTACTGCCCAAGCGAGATCATTTTGATTTCCCCCGTGAAAGATGGGCTCAAACGGCGAAGATTACAATCTGCATTGATCTTACCACCATTGAATCACTTCTGCCGATGCATGTCACTAACTATCTGGAACGCGGTCCGAATTCACTTTCGACAATCGGTGCCTTCGTGAAACCAGATTGTGACGAGACTTAGGAAGATTGTGTTCCCCGGTATCGAAGCTGCCTTGCTGCGCGAGAGTTCGGCGAGAACGACGAGATTTCTGTAAGGAACTTTTCAGTATGTCACATGAGCCCAAACGGGGGACATGAAATGGGCAAAAGCTTTTACAAGCTAGTCGTAGAGCTAACGATACTGCCGTCGTACAGTGGCATATTAGCCCGTGTAGGATCTAAGTACGGAAGTGGGAAATGAGTATCAGTGGACACACAATGTGGTACCACTGCGGACAGGGGGACAGAAGAGTAATAGCTATCGTCGTCTCCGGAGCCATCTGCACCCAACCACGAGAAATCCATGTACTCGTTGTTGGAGGTCGAAGCTGACCAACAAGGATATGAACCGATGTGACCGTGAATGGATGCCCATACCCCTTCCCCTCGACCACAATTTCCAGGGTCAGGAGTATTTGACGAGGTGTAAAACGTAGGGGACGTTGGAGAGTCTTCTGGGGTCGAGGAGGAAGTACATGAAGAAGATGAATCACAAATAGTCTCTGCAGGGCTTTGACGGCAGTCTGCCTTGGAGGTTATACTACGCTCCTTAGCATTACGCCTTTTCTCGCGGGAAACGGCAGGATCATTGAGGAAGATGCAGGTTTCGTTGCGCGAGACACATCTCGAGCATGGGTACTCGAGGTCGCATTTAACTTTGGATGCAGCACATGCCTGTTAAACTGTTAACTCGTGCAATGGCGTCATGTATCGGTGACAAACCTTGCAGGACTTCTGTCTCGAGCGATTGGATACCATGCTGTTGTCTACGGTTAGCGTTCGTGTATTCATCATAAAGGACCATACTCACGGATCTTTACAGGTTTTCTTGTGACGCGAGAGAACATCGCTCCTCGTGAATTGGGCGCCGCACAGCTACAAGGATGATGAGCATCAGTAGGACGAAAAATCGTGAGGAGAGTTTCGCCTACGTCGCATTGATAGCTGCGCTCGTTTGTATCTACCGACTTGATATGAGTCTATGTCGCAAGGGAGTTAAACGAGTCTTACGAGAACGAATGTGCCGCTGTAAATGGGTCACCCTGGTGAACTTTGCAGGACAGAGCTGGCAATAGTTTGTCTGCGGTAGTGTCGGTGTATTCCCTTTGTGAAGTCGCTTTCGGTCGCTGACTGGAAATTGGTACATGGTTGGGTGGAAAGTATGGTATGACAGAAGCTGAAGTTAAGGGAATTCGACTCCGGTGACCAAGGAGTCGTGACGATCTAGGATCACGATTTGCATTGAATCGCCGGACGACTTCGAACCGCGTAAGTAAACATACATAGCGATACCCCTGTTTGATTTCGTATCCTGGATGATGTGTTCACCGGTGCGGGCTGATCGAATACAGTTCTCGGTTCCGGACTGAGCGTTGGCCAATGTTGAAGAAACTCGCGAAGCGGAGAAGCAGCCCATCATCCAAATAATGAAAACCTGATCAATCTTCGATTAGAGGGGGACGCCAATTGAATAGGAGCAGATTCAGGAAACAATGATGGTAGAACATCTTCATCTGATGTTGGACATGTTAGCTGTGCGAAACCAGGGGAAACCAAGAACTTCTTTCACATAAGTTTCGGTTAACCCTGGCCCGTGGATTCTGAAGTCAATAGCAGAGGCGACCTTTAGGACAACGTACGGTATAACAATCTGCCGTGACTAGCGCAACATGTAGGAGTAGTGCCCGAAAGGCAACAGGGTGTAGGTCAACCTCTTGAAAGGGTCTTATCATACTCATGGTCACGGGTAACGCCAAATTGAGACGAAGACGTAAACCCACAGTTCCCAGAGCCGCCAACATGCATCTAAGAACTTAGAGAAGGCTTGAATTCCACAGTAAGGGGAACGAACCGCAACAATATCCTGCCGACGCTACAATACGGCGGGCCTTCCGTAAATCCGGTACTGCAGAGATGGGTTAGGGCGGTTTCTTACGGACTGCCCGCTTACAGGTTGAAAATCTGTCATCCCCCTTAATGGGTCAGCACAAGCGCTGGCATGTGGCTGAACGCATGGGTCTTAGTAGTGGAAGTAGGCGCAAGCCACCTCAGAGTTTGGCCGTGCAATCATTGGACCCGGGTCTTTAGTCACGAATTGACGCCGCCCATGCGTAGAGAGTCTGAGGTCTGTTCTCGACAAGTTCTTTCCATGCCTTGATGGTGCATTTGTATGAACATCAGGACGGCTGCTTGTGGTGGGAATTGATCGAGCTTACCAGAAGGAAGAAAGATGTTTGGAGAACTCCTTATAAGTAGTTTTGACATCACGTTTTGCGAATTTATGGAAACGAATTCCATCGACAACCTCGTGTTGTGATCCAAGGCACCGTGAAATCAGCACCGAATGTGCTTAATAAGGAATTCGATGTCATCGACGACGTCAGAGGTTTGTCATAGGTATGTACATTGTTCAGAACATTAGAAGGGGACCCGAGCATAGAACCAAAGTGATATTGAACCTTCGTGTAGTAGATTATTGCATGTCAGGTTGACGCACATCAATATTAATCGTGACTTGTAATGATTTGATAGGAAGATAGCTCACCAGTCTGGCTTCCTGGATCGTGAAAAAAAAAGCTTGACAGAGCGTATTGATTCATCACGAAAAATTGCAAGACTTCATACAGATTTCCCTGATTCAAAATAGGGCGCACGTCTACGAAAACCATCTGTTTCAGCACTAACAAAGGTGAGGAACAGGGGAAAGCTTGGCCGGTATGTCATTGTGTTCGGCAAGGGTTTGAAAACAGGGAGAATTCGCCAGACGTTCCTAATCGTAGAGAGGGATTGGAGGGAAATAACCACCACAATTAATTGGATACGGGACGTTGATGCTGTTTTGACCGAAGTGATTTCGCAATCGTGTCCAAGTGACAGCCGCGTCGTACCAGCTTCGTCCCAGGCAAGTCCCAGGCTGGTGATATTCATAGGTCCGGGTCGAATTCCGATGCCAAACTTATCAGCACAGCTACTCCTTCGGAATTTCAGCCATTCTTGTACATACTTCGAGAGGCCGTAACCTTGGCAATGATCTAGTACTTCAAAGCCTTTTCCGGCTCCCATATACCATTGATTTTATGTAGCCTTTTTCACATAGATAAAGAAAGTTTCCAGTTATCGTCAAGTTACCGTTTGGTTAACGTTGTCTGAATTTTGAAAGCGTATTGAGTTCGACGGCCCGGACTGCGAATGCTTCTGACATTCATCAGTTCTCATACAGGCGTGGAAACACCTAGGCTCTTCTCAGGAGAATGACATATGTATAGAAATAGGAACTTCCCATTACCCATAAATCGTATGGATCGCGCGTTTTCCCCCCCGTCTATCTACGACAGGTGAGCATTACGATGCCAATCCAGCACCACTAGTTCATTTGTTTCGTCGTATACTCATATCGGATATTGACCTGACGATACAGGCAATGTTCCTCTTCTTCGTGCTTTCTACTATTAAGCATTTGGACGGATCAAATTCTTCTAGCAGGCAGTGGTGACGTATTTATACCCATGATAACAAGATGGAGTTGAAGATAGTTCTGCATACGATTCTTGATTTCCTTCGGTAATGTAAACATTCGACTGCTTCTCGAATATTTCTATCAGAAGCTCATCGAAGTCACAAGTTGGGCCTCGGAATCTGATCGCTTACGAAGAGCAATGATTGGACCCGCACCTTGGGCTATCATACGAAAGTACCTGAATGTCCTCACGAAATGACTTGTCGCTTGGTGATTAAATGCATGATTCTCAAAAGTCAGAGTCTCAAGAAGTCTGGCTTCGACGAAGTCACAGCAGCTCGTTGAATCTGAGCACGAATTTACAGCCATCTATTCACCTCTTCCCTGAGTTTATCCAGTCTATCATGCCAAATATGGTTTGCCCCATCAACGACAACGACGTCAAACATTCCCTGCTCTGCGCGCCTCTTGCTCTTCAGGACTTTCATCCACATGTTATACGCAATCCGTACTGGTGATAAAAAACTTCCGAGCTCGTCTTTGCCCATCAGAATGAGAACGTCGGCTCGTGCTTCGTCTCGACAGTTTTCCCATGAACCTCCAACGAGACCTTCTAAAGCACGGAAGTACCACCCAGTTCTGAAGAGACCGAGAACTGGAGAAATAGCGATCGGGTAAGATATTAGGATATATCGAATAGGGTTGAATACATTTGAGCATCGATCAGCGAGGTCTTTTGGCATACGAATGGTAGTGGCGTAGATGGCTCCACAGGAGTATCCCTGATCCAAAAATCAGAACAAGATACAATGTAAGAAGGACCACTCACGCAAACAAACAGATCGCAGTCGCGGGCAGAAGGGAACTCGTCGATGAATCGAACGACTTCTTCCCGGAAGATGTCCTGTTACTCAAAATTTGATACATGCATAGGGGAACGGTTGCAGTTGACGGCATACCTTGTAATCCGAGCAATTATCCTCGCCTACCCACGCCGGCAAACTAGACCATTCCGACCTTCCGCTGCTTTGACCTATGCCGCGAGCATTCCATCTAACAACTCGAGCACCCCACGATGTTTGGAGCGTTTCAGCGAGGACGGATGTGACTGGAGAATCCATTGTCCCACCTAGTCTGCCGTGAGCGATAAAGGCTAGCGCAGACGGTCTCTTATTGCGTGACTCAAGGAACACTTTTTCGAGGTTGACCATAACACTCAAAAACACTCAAGCCTAGAAGGTATGAAAGGGTTTCAGACGGAGCGCAGGAGCAGCCCGAGTAGTAGAAAGGAGGAAAGTCGTATCAACGAGCATCGTGCATCTGATGGTGCTGATGAACCCTGTACACGTGGTCAATGGCCCTTCCGGCGTTCGGGCTAACGTGAAAAGCCAAGACCACGGAGTCGAGATCAATGAGGCAGAACCTGTCGCATCGGTTTCTTCGCACAGGTTGAAGTTGTATACTAAAGGAACATCCATTTCCCGATGTTACAGGTATATGCCGCCCGACAATGTTGACGTTGATTGACGTTGACATTCGACACCGGGCACTGTCATACACATTATGGAGGAGGAAAGTTTTATTCTGATCACTGTCCCTAGTGAGAAGGAAAACAACCAGAGTCCGTACTACACGTGCATTACCTACCTAATACACTACGGTACGGTACCAAATGATGGTTGGGCCTGAGACCAGTGAGTTGTCGTTCACACAGAAAAATGAATAGGAACGCACCCGTGAGGTACAGCAACCGGTATTATGTTCATGATCTTTCGCCGAGACAGCATATGGCACTCGTTCGTGAATTGACCTTCCTTCAGGATAATCCATGTTTGGACTCTCCATTTCATCTGCTAGATTGGTTCTTTAGCTAGTGCTCGCTGCCCGAGAAATGTGAATCTACGTTGAGTAGCTTGAAGGACAGGTGGTTCTTGAATTTGGCGTTTGCGTCTCAGAATATCCAAGAGTCTGTCGAAATATGTATGACGCGACTTCCCGCAACTTCAGGATATAGGTCAGCTTTAAAAACGGCGCAGGGAGGGTAGAGTTACAAAGAACCTGGAAGTCTCAGTCACCGGAGAAGTCAAGAGAGAACAGTCATGAAGTTTTTCGGAAGAAGCTAGTATGTATCAGTGATCGGAAAAAGAGACATTACCTTTCTCTGGTCCGTCTCGAAGACCACTCAGAATCAATACAAGAAAAGTTGAAGAAAGAAGGAATTTGCTGTCAAAAAGACGGCCTACCTTCTTGGACTTCGGTGAAATGATCGCAGGAAGTAGAAAGATGGCGACACCCGTTCATATTCCTATCTATGGGCGTAATAGCGTGTAAAAAATCACCTAGGCGCAAGTCGTACTTTTCCAGTGGCAAGTTTATTATTGCCGACCAAGTTCACTGGAATTCTCTGACAAGTTAAGTCTTTTTTAAAGATTTTACACAAGTTAACTATTGGTGATACTTAGTCTTAGATGGCCGTGGTATTTGAATATGATATTGTATGGCACTTACGCCATTCAGCCTTGATTTGGCCAGCCAAATCGGGGTGCTCCAGAAATTGGAATTTCGTTCTCCACGCCTCACTGAGCTCAATCTTCATGTACTCGCAGTATGCAGACCATAGAGCCTTTGGATCCAAGGCTAATTGTCTGGACAATATGGAAACACATGCCAGATCTCCAAGAAACGGCATGCCACACCTTTACTTCAAAGCGTAGAGGACAGCGAGCTACTAACTTCAAATCTGTAGATGAAACGGAGAAGGGCAGTAAGCAAATCTGATTTCAAAGCCTGAGATAGGAAATGGGTAAAGCAAATTAGCAGCTGAACGAATGCAGGCCACCGCAGCAATGGATGAAATACTAAACCACTGAAATAATGTCGGCCCGCCGCTGGACCACCTCTCACCTCATGCCATGCCCGTCCGTGCCTCTAGACCTTATTGTAGCGGTGACTGGTGCTGATGCGAATATCCAAAAATCGCATAACTTGTGAGAGGGACGCAAACTTGTGCTCTTACGAGTAACTTGCGATCGAATAACGGCGACTTGTGCCCATCCGAATTTTTACACGCTATTACGCCCATACCTATCAAGCATCGGGAGAGAATGGCTCAAGACCAAAATGCAAAGCAAAGTCAACTTGGTGCCAGCCTCTGAGTCATTATCACGCCGAGAATAAGTATCTTAAAGAAACCCCAACAGAGTGAACCTTCTTTCGTCTTGCGGCCAAGTATTCAATCATGTCAGGTAGGATCTCTTTTGAGGGTAGTATTACACGGCACGGTCCAACGGGGAACGCCGGGCGTAGATAATACATGTTTGCTACCTAACACTCTAGCATAACAAACAAGTACTTAATTATCCACTGATACCTTCAACCAGACCAAAGGTCGAGCTCACGGTCAACTTTACGCTGCTGGGTAGAACCTAGGTCCGGTTGAAAGCCTCCAGGATCTGCTATCTGCAGTCCCTCATAAGGGTCGATACATTGGTAGCTTATACACATTTTTCAGTGCACGGTAGCAGTATTTAGCGGTTACCTTGATTGACGGACGATCAGCAAATAAAGATTTCAATAATGCTGTATCCTCATGGGAGTCGACCGGCAGAGTGATGTGTGGAGTCACGCGAGCAAGGTCATGCCAGAAGTCCGCGCGTAAGTCGTGCATCTTTTACATCACCTTCGCTTCTTCGCTACGATCATCAGCGGCTACTGGCACATCCTCGCCGTTTTCGTTCCCCACGCAGCGGAATAGCACATGCTCAGGTGTCTTGACGTGGGTCATGCATATTCGGCATAGCCTATTTTCACGGTCGATAGCCGGTCTGATCCACCTAAGGCGTTAAATTATGAGTTGACAGTGCAATCGAGACCATCGCGTCTCGGTGATTTGAAGTTGTCACCTCGAGGTAGTTTCGCATTTTCAGAGCTACCGTCACCGGCGCCTTTCCTTTCCTTGGCTCCTTACGTCCGTGCAGGAGTTACAGTTTTTCTGAGTTACCAACCTCGGTTAATACCCGATCCTCCATCGATCGCTGGACGGCCTTTCTATATTCCTTTATCCTTTCAGGATCCGTGACTTCCAGAGATATTGGTTCCAGGTCGAATTTCAACCGCGAGCCCGCGACATTGACATCTTTGAACCAGGAGAACTTTCCCGTCATTGCAAGGGATCGACTGCTTTCAAGAGCGGCTCTCGCATACTTGTCACAGTCTTTGCTCAGCAGATATTTGAGGTAGCCAAGGAGAATGAGGAAACGGCGCGGACAAAGTGGTATGATCCCTGTTTCGGAGTGCAGAGGAATAAGCATTGACTTCTTCCCTGGGCGGAGTACACGGCGCCAGAACTTTTTTTGTACATCCATCAAAGGTTTGACGTTGGCATCCACAGCATCAGGCATTAATTCACAAGCGTGAGTTAGGTAACAGTCAACGCGTGCGTTCTAAAGCAGTTTAATCTGAGCCGGAGTCAGCCGCCCAGTCTTATCCTGCAGTCCCATGATGCAATGTCCGCTGTATCGAGCGGCCTGAGCTCTCGTTCTATAGTGCTCTTCAAACGGGGCAGTGTTCTTTGCTTCAAGTTGGAATGTCACCCCCATGTATTTCTCCGACGCCACTCAGCCGACAGTGAATTGAGGGATCACTGCTGAGAGCGAGACTCCGTATACCATGACGACAGTTTTCAATCTGCTGACGACAATGAAGTGGGTTGAGCACCATGCAGGTAGTGCATCTAGTTTTTGTTGCAAACCCCGAGCTGAGAGGGAAAGGAGCAGAATATCATCCGCTTGCGCAAGCATACCCATAGCTAAACCACCAAGGACGACATCATCCATGTCTGGGGGCATCTTCAAACTCGACATGTATAGATTCCAGAGGGTCGGGGACGCTGGGACGCCTGTCAACAGGCCTATGAGGGACTTGAATTCATCCGACGTCACGTTGTTATGTCGTACGTGGTGTTCCATTCGTCGATATACAAATCTGAGTCAGTCAAACATAGGATCACCCATTCCCAGCTCGACCAGGCGAAGCCATAACGTATCCTGGTTTGTTGAGGGGAAAGCATTAGTGGCATCCACCAAGGCGACAAACAATGGCTTATGGTGAGCTTTTGCCCAGTCTATTGCACATCGTAAAATGAACGCATTGTTCAGCGTACGATATCCAGCACGAAAACCGTTCTGCCATTCTGGGATTAGTTTGTTGTCTACAGCCCAGGTAGACATGCGTGGGTGGATAATCATGGTAAGGACCTTTAGCAGGCAGCTCTCCAAGCAGATAACACGATAACTGTCCGGTTCCTCTTCAGGCTTGTTCTTCTTCAAAATTCCGACGATTATGGAACGAAGCCAAAGGGAAGGGGCGTCGCATCGTTTCAAGCATTCGTTACATAGCTTAACCAAGTCTTCATTCGGAATCTCCAATATAAAGTCGCAGTCCACACCATCAGAGCCGCAGCCGCTATCAGCACCAGTCTTCCGAATGTGCGCCTTTACTTTCCCGTTGTCATCGTCGCTGACATCACTGGAGAAGTATCAGCCTGTCGTACGGTCTGTAGTGACATCTGGTATGTCATTTGCTAACATTCTGTCGGATGCAAGACGAAACTTATCAAAATCTGCAGGCAGCACTTCCGGGGGATTCAGCCGCTTCTTGAATACTTCATACAGCTGGTCTGCTGTTACGCATCATCGCAAGATAGATGAAGGTCGACTCTGACGTAGGCACGTTGTTGAGATAATCATCGTCAATGCAGACGGTCTAACAATGACAATCCAAGAGAATGCGGTATGCTCTTTCTTTGGCTTCGCCCAAAATGCGTGCACTGGTGAGTAGAATAAGCGGTTCTGACTCAATGAATGTTGGCTTATTGCAGTACTAACCTTCGTTACTACGTGCTTTACCGCCTGCGTTTCAGAGCAATGTGGGATTCAGTGATTCACGATATCTTCGCATTATAACATCCCATGTCGATGATATCTTACTCTCAACCCAACAGTAAAGGAAACCTAGCAATGGGATTGGTGTTAATGACTGAGTACCGGAGCTTTGACTGACGTCGATACACGACATATCATGATACGAGACGTAAGAAATACGGGTACGTTACACAATCCAGGGATTCTGCCCGATTTTCAGTTCCCTATTCCTCCGCTTGTAAATCATCCGTAGGAGCTGGATGCAGGCTGCGTAGAAAAACATCATGCCCCCATTTGTATAATGGCCTGTTCGATACCCCGGTGCCTCGCTAGGCTTATATAAAAATACTCCTAAGAAAGGGTGAGTCCGTGTATAAACGAGAAGCGACGAGCGACCTACCGATTACACTGCCACCTAGTGATATTGTCGTAGCAAACGCAACAGCGAACGTCGTTGCATTCGTATCTCTTAGATTGGAGGTGAACCAAGTCGGTTTAGAGCCCACAGGCATGGAGCAAAACATGGCTCCAAAGCAGAGCGACACATAACGCGCTTTTAAAGCCGTTGGTGGTAGGGTACCTGAAATTTCCGCTGGATTGATTTGATTTGAAGACCACAAAGACTCAGGCCCACCTTGAACAATGAACGTCGCACCTGCTAAGATATATGATACCAGACAACACATTGACCACGCCCGATACTTGTCCGCCACCACCGACAGCCCTACCGCAGCTACATACGCAGCCGCAAAGGGGGGTACGGCAAACAGCTGTGCATCCCGTCCCTGGTATCCCAGCCCATGGACAATTGTCGGTACGAAGAGTCCTATGCTGGAGGACGAGACAGATCCAAAAACGCCCTGTAAATAATGCAAATAAAGCCGCCCATCTTTCAAAGTCAACTTGACACCGTCCCACGATATCTTGTCATCCGCCAAAGACTGAGACGACTCTTGCTTCATGCGGCAGATGGCGAGAGTATGCTCGTCGGGTGATAGCCATAATGATGTCTCAGGGAAAGATGGTAGGAAGAGGTGTACGAGGATCGCCAGGAAGCACGATGGCGCGCCTTCAATGAGGAATAACCATCGCCAACCTTCCAGACCGCGGGCACCGTTCAAGCTCCCGACTCCATATGCAATGCTTCCACCAAATGCGCTGCCAAGAGGCACAGATGCATACACCAATGCAAGACGAAGAGAACGTTCTTGACATCGATACCAGCTGCAAGACAGAATTAGGAAGAAAGAAGGGTGGAGAAAGCAAGACTGGTACAATGTGGAGAAGTAAATCATCCCAGGCACCAGACCTAGTGCAAATACATGAGTAATACGCTTATGATAAACTGCTGGCGACTTACCTGCTTCGAAAGCACCCAGTAGAAGACGTAGGAGCAGCGCCGTGATGTAATTCTGGGAAGCGGTCATAGCCATGAGGGTAGCTCCCCACCCAAGCATGAGAAAGGTGAGCCAATGTGGCGGTGAAAAGTACTTGAGCATGTAATTGGATGGAACTTGGAAAAGCGCAATTGTCAGGAATGACGCAGAGGCGACAGCGTAAAACTGGTGGGTCGTCATGTGCAATACTTGAAGGAAAGAGTCGCCGGTATCGGCGTTGAGAATTATGGCATTGCCCTAGTACTTTGTTAGCCGATGATCTGACGTCTGAGAGGGCTGGGTACTCACAAGGTTGCTGGCCAAACTCCAGAGAGTGAACATTAAAGCAAAAGCTGGAAGGATTCGAAGGTCGAGCCGCCTGAGCAACCTAGCACCACATAGATTCAGTATAAATGACAGCTGGAAGGTATACGCGTCGCACCTCTTTTCTGCAACGATATCTATGACGTCGTCGTCGTCGATAGTGATTCCAGCTTCACCGCCTTCCTTGTTAGCTGCCATAGCAGGAGTGGCGAATGAATAAGGAGCGCTGGCAGGAGTCATAGTGGGAGAAGAGAAAGAGCAAAAAGGTATCCCGTCGCAACATGGGCTGGTCTTTATAGCCATAGAATCTTGCTTGCGGTTGTTTGCGTGCTGGACGTTGACAGTCCGGGATCAAGAATCGCTAAATGATGACGCAAGTGACGCGCCTCCGAGCCGTCATAAACTGCCACGAACTCGCGAAGCCCAGTCTGTTCATCGGCCAATACCAGTACATGGCCTGACCGGCGCAGGGTATGCAAGATTTTTGAATGCAACAGCATCGCCGCGTCGCGTCCATACTGTTATCGATTGAAGCTTTCCAGTGTCCTTCATATAAGCTGCAACCAATGCAATCGGTTTTGAGGATATTTTTCCCTATAGAGCCGATGAGAGGCTGGCTGAAGAATATCCCCGGAGCCCCTATACATCAATGAGAGGGAATGACCTCCGCGCAGGTAGCGGACGTGCGACTGCGTCTCATTGGCTCTGAAATTTGGTGTTATTAGTAATGTTTCCTTTGATCAGCAGTATACGCTTACTAAAATTGCACCGATTTCCGCAGAGACGTATATAGCTGCATATCGGTGGACAACTACGACGCGCCCACGCCAATAGAATGTCATTTAAATCTGGACGAGTGACCTGGCACGCCGAACCAATCCGTTAAACCCTTGTGATGATGCGATAATTCGCAGGCGCCCGCCCGCCGTAACCAGGATTCCCTCATCGTCGCCACTAGTCGATATCATCGCTTGAGTGATATTGTTGACAACATGTACGACAACAAGGAATAGCATGGATATAGTCTTCACAGAAATTGCGAAGGCCCTTCAACACTGGTGCCAAAAGCCGCTCTCCGAGGCGACGATGTACTGAGAACATTCGCCTTTGATCTCAGTCCCGGTCCGTAACGAACATGGGCTGCCTGAACCCGCGACTCGACGTACTAACCAGGTATGAAAGCGAGGAAAACGACATCGAACTCGTCATCAAGCCTTCTGCTCTATCCTGCATTGACTAGTCCATTACAGATCCAGCCCTCCTTTCACTTGTTCCAGCAACTCGACCGAGCCTACTCCCCATCTATCATACGCATTTCCGCTGTTCACTTCATCCTCGCTACGGCTAGGCGCTCGTCAAGGGGATGTTCAGCTCCGCGGAAATAACCCTCCTTCGGGTGGCGACAAACAGGGATTCGGTGGTAATAATGGCCCTAAAGGTGGTCCAGGACAAGGACCATCGGTGATAGTCATGGTAGCCAGCAGTCCGACCAGAACGGTCTGCCTGAAACGAACGGGGATCAGAGTGGTCGTGATGTCATCCTGGAGGACAACCACCCGGACACAGTTCTCAAAACGGAAAACTGCGACCACAGAATGGACAGAACGGTCCGCCTGGAGGTACTGGTGATCCCGGTAATATTGGATCCAATAGTGATCGTCCTCAGGGAAGACCACAGGACAGCAGCGGAACACAACGGCCAGTACGCTCTGTTCCGCCGGGTCATAACGGAGACGTATATTAACGAAATGATTAGTCGATAGTGATTTTCCAGGTTCCGTGGTCTTCACATATAGTAACTTGCCCGCCCACGATTTTGTGTCCGTGAACTGCGTGGTCGTGGATTGTGGGCTGACGTCCGTCCTGAGGTCGTCCGTACCCAGAAAAGGATTAGATGACAGACGATGGTGGGCGATGCCAGGTGTGCGAGAGGGTGCCCTGCGTGCCTACAATCAACAGACCGTCAGGAACTGAGTGTGGAGAGATAGGTTCATCAACATACCAAAGGCATCCCAGACGACTGATGACGCCATTAACAGACATCAAAACTTGGAAGAAGCACATCATGATCTCCGAATCCATCGTGGCGAGTCACCGCCAAAACATTGACTACCTCATCACTTTCGTTCGTATCCAACGCAGGCCCCGTGTTTGACGAAAGGGCGTGCGGTGGGAGCTCGAGGAGGTTGTTGTCCAAGCAGTCGAATGACATGGTATGGAGGTAGGCTCAAGGTTCTGGGTAGAACACATAAAAGGATTGTTCTTCGTCGTCGCTGGGGCGTTCCAATCGATTACAGTCAGAATACACTCGGGATGGGCCTTTTAGGGACGACCCGCCACTACCAACCTGGAGAAATAATTAGCGTGTGCTTGGACACGAAAGAAGGCAATATACCTTAAACCGGATGGACCATCGGACGATGGCATGTTAACCAAGGGAAGACCTGGGCATACGCTCGAGTTAAAGGGGGAAGATGCTTCGCCGCTGAAGCTTCCTCTTGATGGCCTCTAAGCATTTGACTCTCCATCCCTTGGCAACAGGACGCCAAGGGATCGACGATGACGCACTACGGGGAAGAAACCCCTTACGCGCGTCGAAATACACACCAGGTCGTTCTGAGAATCCCGACGCATGAGACGGCAATCACAAGACAGGTTCCATTTACTCACTGTACCGAGTTCGCGTTCGTACCCATCCGACCCATCCTGCAATCAAAGATAGTGGCTTCCTGTTACAAGAATGCCACTGCTTTGAAAAGGAACCGACGACCACAATGATTCCTCTCGGTTCTCTATGTCACTAGCTTCGAAGCCCAGGAGCATCATGAACTTGTATCTGGATCGACAGCTAGCGCCTATTGCATGGACGTCAGCGTTCACTGTGACGATAGATTCGAGATTCAACTAATTCCTCTAGTGAGAAAAATGAACACGTTAGATATAGAAGACGCACCTTTGCCGCACTCCAGAGTCCATTGTTATCAACGACCTGCCGAGATTAGACAATTGCCATCTCACCATTCTCTCGCTATTGGCACTCGTCTACCACCTTCTCGCCCAAAGATTTGGATCGTGTCCTCTTGGCATTTTTCGCCGATAGGATACCAAGCCAGAATAAGTATCGGTCAAATTCACGGTCATCCAAGAAAGGGCCTCTGTCAGGTAAGCGTCAGAAGGATGGATTTCGCGGGAAGTGCCAATACACATGATTTGACAACATAAATGCCCGGTAAGGGGTATCGCTGGTATCATTAATGCCATGGTGGTTGAAAAGAAGAATGTCACTGTCACTGTGACATCCCGACGGCATCTGACGGCTCGCGCTGACTCATCACACTACTAGGGTCGGCTGCTTTTGTAGACCTAAAAACATAGCCAAAAAATGTCACGGCTTTCGATCGTCTTCTTGCACAACCTTACAAGCCACCCAACAGTGAACACTGAACACAGGTGACTGAACAGTGACAAACACTGAAGCTCCGACGCCGTAAGAAAAACAATCAGAGAGGCGCAATACCGACGACGAGGATCGAACTCGCAACCTTCGCCTAGATATTCCAAGTAGGAAAGCGACGCGCTACCATTGCGCTACGACGGCATACACTTTAGGACCTCGTGTAATAAATGACGCATTTATATCATTCCTCTCGAACAATGAAAAATCCTCATATCTCCTCACAGCAACTCACACTATCCTTCAATATTGATCATCAATGACACTGGGTTTTGCTCTTTGCCAGCCATGGTGTAAAATGCCAATGTCGAACACTCACACTCACCGGCTGGCCGCCGTTGCTGATTCGCAACATTGGGGAATCCTAGTTGGACGTGGATCCTTGAAGCTCTGCATATATGCTACGAACGCGCTGTCCACTGAACACGAACACGGCTATCTTCACGGTGCTCCCTGGAATGTTCTGGCATTTGTAACGGAGAACTCAAATTATTGAGTCTCCATCGAGTAGACTTCTAGAGCCGTTGCTAAGCTGCCAGTCTTCTGTGACACCCCGAGGCTTGTCCGAGTCACAGGGAAGTGTTCAAAGAACCGATTATTAGGTGCGCGCTCTGCGGTATTCGTGATCTCTTGTATTCCAACGCCGGCCTCCCCGGTAATACAGGCTATTGCAGATTGGCCATTCTGCTTTGTTGAAACCGGTCGGTGCTGTTAGACGTGAGTCGAATCGCCTCCTCTATATGTATAACGGTGACGCTGCGGCTCTGACATTAGACTTGGGCTGTTGGCAGACATTCTTCTAGCTCGTGCTGTCCACTATGCATTTTAAACTCTATCATGACGCGAATGTTCGAAAAGCTTTCTCTTTCGCTGGAACTAGCACATCAAAACAGATTTCGCGGGGCGCCTTTTTCCCCATGTCTCCTAGTGTCTTCTACATTGGCAAAGGTACGAAAATGATCACACTCCCTGAGCGAAATGCGCAGATTGTTCTTGATTGTAGTGGTTCCTCGATTAATACGTTCAGTCCCATCATGAGCTCACTAGATTGCGACTTCCTTCTGTCACATCCCACACTAAGATCGTCTCTACTGCCAACGAGGTATCAACTCTCCAAATGAGCGCCCCAAATACCATCGTTACGGGACAAGAGATGATTTTATTCTGCCATATCCTTTCTGAACAAGACGCACCTTCAAAGGTATTCTACATCTCCTCCTTCACGACCCGGCGGCTAACTTTCATCAAAGGTCAAGTCGTGTGAAAGTGATTCCAGTTGCTGATGATTCTCATGCAATTTGATTGACCGCAAATCTCGGACGACAGTTGCGGAGGTGTGTCGGCGATAGCGCATGCGACCAGTTCATTTGCCTCTGTTACATTCTCTCGTAAACATTTAAAGTAGATTTGCATTGCTATGAGGCATGGTTCTTCGTTCGTGTCATTCAGAACTACGAGCAGTCATGAAGATATGCTACGTTACTATCAAGATCGAAGCTATACCCGACACTGATTGGACCCGAACATCTTGTTTCATATTCCAGCGCTCGCCGCTTAGAGCTACCCTGATCTTCTGACAAAGAAGAACCTTCCGGATGCCGAGTAAGTGACAATATTCAGCGACCCTGTCTTATCGTTCTCAAAAGACACAAGGACCATCACTACGCCCATCAATGCTGTTCTCCTGGACCCACTGGGTCACATCATAGCCAAAGGGAATCCCATGCCTTCAAAGATCAATCCCCTTCTGTGTCTGATCATTCCACCTTCGTTCTCACATCCGTTCTCATGCATTCTCTATTCTTATACATCACTTTGTTTTCTTTCGTTCTTGCATCCCACGGCGAGCCGCGCAATGTCACCATCGACGACACAGATCCTATGATCTCATACACTGGCAACTGGGATGCGAGCAACAGCCATACTTCTACTTTAGACTTCAACGGTAGCCACGCGTTGAGCAGCGATCCTTTTGCTTCGGCAACTCTCACCTTCAAAGGTAATTTATTGTATTCCCCGCCCCAAGAAATTTCTGAC
Organism: Armillaria altimontana; assembly: GCA_022818075.1. Lineage (NCBI taxonomy): Eukaryota > Fungi > Basidiomycota > Agaricomycetes > Agaricales > Physalacriaceae > Armillaria > Armillaria altimontana. Next base: position 206,376 of record JAIWYR010000047.1, on the reverse strand, counting down.
ACCACAATTCTTCTGTCAGGTACTGCGGTGTATTTCCTCTCTCCCCGATGGCCGTACTTGGTGAACTCCACCGTCGTCCTTGATGGTGAAGATGCGACGTTCGTGAACCTCACAGACCCTGAGGCGAAGGGCACAGATGGAGGTCCAGAATCGGAGCGGTACACTGTTCACTGGTCGAGGACTGGCTTGGATAATAAGGCACATGAAGTCGTCGTGTCTATGGCCACTGCAGGACAGTGGGTTGTTCTAGATGGGTTCATGTGAGCAGGTTTCCTTTCCTCTGTCGCGTCTAGAGCTGACTATGGCAATAGATATACCGTTAATGATGCTACCGATGATACGGCGAGCGCAGAGGGCTCAACTGTACTGGCCACTGGGTCTAGTAGTCTGGTCGATCAGGCTTCATCTGCTTCTGTTTTTGCATCGGGTACAGCTGCCCCGAGTTCCGGCAACGACGCTAGTGGCGGCGTCAACGTTCTGGCCATCGGATTCGGGGTTTCTTTCAGTGTATTGGGTATGCTTGGATGCATCGCAATTTGTCTCATCTGCCGCAGGCGCCAGCTTCGTCGCGAAAACCAGATGTCTCCACCGTCTAACTCGTCAGCTCCAATCTTGTATGAGTGTCTGCCCCAAGCAAACACTACCTCTCGTCCCACCGCTCCATTTTTCGTAGTAAACCCCGATCCGGGGAGCCAAGGCTCCCTGATCGACAGGTATATGCATGAGAAGAGTGCCCAGCGCAGAGTCGTTCTGGAGGATGTGGTGGTACCTCCTCCTGCGTATTCTGTGTAATGACCCTCTGTTCAATCTGTCTATGGTTCCGGGATGGTACAGAGCATAGTTATTCTTTCGTTCTCTCCCTCCAGCGGGTTTATTTCTATTCTATCGTTTAGTTGCTGTGACGCTCTGAATGGGACTTGGGTCCGAAAGTTGTCTAGCCCGTGCAGTATCACTATGTATTATCAAGGGATGTAGTGGCTGGTCCTTTGCCTGATTTCTTATGCGATATACTTTGAAAATCAATACGATCTCTCAGTCTTGGTGAATACAAGTTATCGTTTGGCGCGGTGATGGATCCCGTCATAGGCTCATACTAGCGTTTGAGTGTCTGTAGCTATTTTTGGTCCTGGTATTGGTTTCCACCCTGACATACCGTTTCGTGAATCGTGATTCATCTCTAGTCAAACGGCTGTTATGGACTTGCAGACAACATTTACATGGAACAAACATGGAAAGTTGATGGAAAGGACCGAAGTATCGTTTCAGAATACATCTCCTTTCGCAGACGGGGATCGTAAGTGCCAAGCAATGGAGATGGACCAACCTCTCTATGGAAATAACAACATATCACGATAGTCGGTGTCCTCACTCGTCGTTTGCGTGTACAGGAGTATCGGTAGACCGGCACGGGACGGCCGATACGTCTACGCATCGGGACTTGAGAAGCCGATATGTCCGACGCCGGATGCGGCAAGCTTGGTTCTTCCCACCTTCAGCCGAGCTTCCTGATTACCTACGGCCTGACATCGACATTTCCTCGACTTGGGCTGGCGCACTACCTGTCCCAATGATTCCTTCCCTCTCTTTCGTGAACATTCTCTTCGGGTGACTCGAGATCTAACTTTCGAGTTTTCCCTTGGGGATACAAGCAGGACAAAGTCGAAATTTGAATTTGCACTGGGGACTCAAAGAACCTCGAAACGTGACTAAGGTTTTTACGTGTCCGAAGGGTGTCGCTTCGGGGTCGGTGTGGAGAAATTGGGATGCCCATCAAGATCAGATTCGGACAGTAGATCACCAACCGGCTTTCTACTGTCGATATCCTCTTCGAACGGCAGAGATCCAAGTGCGGTGCGTGCAATGAATATTACGTCATGCTCAACTGAATCAAGTAAAGACACATAGTGGGATATGTATTTTCCTGAGTGGTTAGACGTCCTCAAATTTGACGCTGGCGCTTTGATCGTTGCTTAGGACCAAGAAAAGATTTTTTAACCTTTCTTGAAGATCTCTCAACGAAGACAAACCAACGAAGCACCATAATCTCCTGCACCGTGTTCTTTGTTAATTCGTATTTTGAATCTTCACGACTGAATCAGGTCTGAGGGACTGATGGCACGGCAGTCATCTTGCCATGGGCCAATGACGCCTGGATACCAACTTTGTCGGCTCTGTTCCAATCTCAAACATCTTCTCTCATCATGTTATCATGTTGGTCGTCTGTTCACTCCAGAAAATACAAGGTCGCAGAGGGAAACGATGGCTCACCAACGGCGACCATTGCTTATTTACCGTCACTGGCCCTTGATCAGCCCCGTACATTGAATTAACTTTGGACCACGTGGCAGTGCCTACCTTGAAGCTGTCAACAGAAGCACGAAGCAGGGTCGTAGCCTCTCTGTTCTTTCGATATTATGTCCAAATCCGACTGATGAGCCATTCGCGGAGGCCCTTGTTGCTTCGCAATTTTTTCTCTTCTTCCTACCACCACCTCCTTCCTCTCGAACGCCTTTCCGTCCCATGGCGCTGCATACGACCGTCCCTCTGACCGCTGAGCCCATCCCGCACTCGTATTCACCCAGGCGCCCAAAAAGCGGGTCTCTCTCACCTTCGCATATTTTTCTGGATGACGGATCATCTCATTGGCTTCCACCGCCGGCAAATATTACGCAGGGAGGCTACGGGCTGAGCTGTGATACAGAGCCATTCTTGATGCAAGGGGGAGCTGCAGACGCGACCTCCACCCATCAAGGCGCGTACACCGTCGCGTCGTCTCCACTAAGCATGAATTTCGACTCCGGTACGACACCATTTACGCGAAGACCCTTGCAACTGACGACAGTATGTTTTCTGATCTCTTAACATAAACCTTTTCCTTAATATTTCCATAGGACTCGCAGTTTTACCCACAAATTCCCTCGACTGCAACTGCTGCGGTTGGATTTGCTGGTCTTTCATCCCACACCGAGTACGACATGGGCGGAAATTACGTTTCTCAGCGTGACGACAGCGAACGCGGATCGTGGCAGAACCACAATATCATACCGGCACCGACCCTCGTCCATGAGTACCCTTCTTATGGGGTCTCGAGTTTTCGTCTTGCGGATCCAACTGCCCGGTCGTCCCAAGTAAGTCATGGTTCCCCTTTTGCATTTCTTGTAGCTGACGTGAAATTAGTACAATAATTCTCCCCAGCAGCACCAGCTCCATACGGTTCCCAATCATCTGCACTTTAACTACACCGACGCCTTCTCTGAAGCGATCGCCTCACCTGTTCCATCCTTTCCTGCATCCATGAACAGCTTTTTCAATACCGACGCGCAGATTATGGCCGGATCGTCTTACCCTGGTCAAATTGAGTACATACCAGGCCCCATGGGGTGGTCGCCTAACACGAACGGTGACTCTCCGTCTCCTCCAGCGATGAATCTCGGTCGAAGGGGAAGTACAGGCAGTAACGTTGGTCCGCCGAACAAGTCCAGCAACTTGGCTTGTTTCTTCTGTAGAGGGCGCAAAATTGCCTGCGGGAGGCCCATGGAGGGCAGTGCGGATATGACGTGCAAGTAGGTGTCGAGTATGCTACACCCTATGCCAATGTTTACTGATTGACATTTCGTTTGTAGTCAGTGCGCTAGAAGACAACTTACGTGCGAATACCCTGCGGAGTCGAGGCGTGGTCAGCACAAGCGTCCGACGAGGAAGCAGCGCCCACCGAATTCGGGGCATGATGTGAATTTTGCGAATTGAAAACGTATACTTTTTCATGATTATAGACTCTTCGCCTTCCTTTTGCGACTTTGTATCTCTTTTCTCTCGGACTTCATCTCGCAAGTAGAACACGCACGGGGCTGTCTTTACGACCGTCTTAATATCGGCCTCTTTCATTGCTTACTCACCATTTCTATCTCCATGGCCCGGTTTTTCTTGTACGACGAACATTCTTTCGATCTTGTCCTTACTGTACGATAGGTTTCCTCTAGCCTGCGATGCTCCGTGTATTCGTCAAGTCGATAATCATGTAAGTAGTAATATCTGTACCATTATTCGTGTATATGTATTATTCTCCTTTGTAGCAGATAATAAAAGATAGCTCTTGGACTTGTACGTACCATAACTCATCGATCCGTCCCAGCGCCCTTCACTCTTTCTCAAGGGAATTAAACGGCACCGAGATGATTTGCAAGAGCTATAACAATATTTCATTCAAATCGCCGGTTGGATAATGATCACCGGATCGTCGACTTCTCAGCGTGTTTTGGATTTAGAAGACACGGCGACCTAAAGGTGTCAGGCACTTGCCGGAAGTTGATGAATCCGACAGGTGTGAGGGTTCTAATAGGGCACTTTAGCAATCGATTTAGTACCGGTATATCACTCCGGCGGGTACAAATCGAAGATGTCGATTAAGCTCTGTCCCGGCTACATAACGCTCGTAAATGTCAATTGGAACCAGCCTGCTTCAGAAGCTCAGTGCTCGATGCTTTTTACTTAGTGCTGTTGCTGTTGCGCCAACTTATAATCAACTTATACTCTGTACTTAGATGTTGTGACTTTTGTTGATGCCTCCCTTGAAATTTGATAAGTGAATGATGTATTACAGTGCATAGTACAATGATCGAATTTACAACGTTCGAGAGGACTACCACTGTGGAAGAGATATAAAGGCCTTAATAAATGAGAGCTGTCGCTTGAGCTGCTCAGCTATACGCATCAAAGAAGCTTTTGTTTCTTCTTCGCGAACAGTCAGGTGGCGCTGACCGCCCCACGATTCCAATCAACAAGCGCTATACCACTACCGGAATACACGTGTTGGGTCTCTCGGGTAAGGAAGTGGATGCCAGTCTCTGTTACAAAAAAGCAAGTGGCTCGAGATATGGACTCAAAGGTGGATTCGATGATCATTGCCATGCTACCTTCTGTTCAACGTCAGAGGTGGATATGCTTGGGAAGAAGGCGAGGTATACGAATCAATCGGATGAAAGTTAACCAATTGACATTAAACGGACCCACGGGGAAACACGAATCGGTGTCAGTATGTTGTGTAGATCCTCAGGAAGGCCTTTCGACGTGGACTAGCTCTCATGCCCCCTATTCCTGTCGAATGATGCAGGACGCCAGGGAGTGTGCTTGTAGAGAAGCAACGGAAGATCATACATAAGCCAGCGTCGACTTGTGTGCAATTGAATTCTGAAGCAAGAAGATGTCTGAAAGCCTTCACTCACACGTAAAGTTCCTTGATAGATGAAGACATGTCAATGGAGATCCAAGTAGCTAGAATCTGTCATTGAGATTTCTGATGTCCAAGACTTCAAGTTCATTACCTTTAACTAGCACATTATTCGTCGCCTGGCTGAAAGTGACCAGGTATTCATTGGGACCCTGTCTTTGAGTAGTTCAGGTCTTGCCACCGTTGAAGAGCCGCGAGTCGGCTAAGATGTAGTCGGGCGATATGATATCAAGTGCTCTCAATGTATCGGTTACTACATAAAGCGCAAGAATCAAAAGGGAGAACTTCCTCCGAAATATAAGGAATAGTACTAACGAGTTAATGACACTGCTTCCACAATCATGATGATTGACCTGGATTTTCCAGAGTGCCAATTTCCATCGCATTAGGAACCACTTCGGGACTGATAAAATGTACTGCAGTGCCACTTTTGAGATACTTGACAATGAAAGCGAAGTCTGATTCGACCTATTTCATTCAACTATCGTCGAGAGTCGGGCTGAGAGACCTCTGCGGCAACATTTCATCGAGGGAAACTACGTCAGCATCACAGTATAAATCAGAGTCACTGACGTTGACGACACCGCCTCATTCTGGCTTATGATGAGTTACCTCGACAGCGCAACTGCTAGTGTCTGCTACTGTTAGTTGCGATCCATGTGATGAAAGTCCCGAAGCTAAGATCTAGCATTAGAATCAGTTACTGCACCCTAGAAACTACTAAGAAGAGGAGAATTTGAATAATACGGACATTTTTTGGGCGCCGTCCGAGATAAAGTGTCCCGGCAATCAACTATCACCAAAGTATCACAGTCTATAACAGATCGCGACGCAATGCATGCTCTGGTAGCCTAAAGACATTTTATTTTTTCATACCACATGAAACGTGCCGTGAATGTGACCTTGAGGTTAATGAACGCTTGAGCATTGTCGCAACTCGCAGGCAATTAAAAAATTATCCCGATTGAGCACATTTGTAGCGCGGCACTCGCCACGAGAAGAAGTTTCAAATTCGAAACACAGCCACACAAATCCCTCTATGTTACACCTCGACGTCCCGCCCATAGTAACCCATTTCTCTGAGTTAGAATGCAGGAACAAAACTCTCCAGTTATGGGATGACGAGTATCGACTCTCATCCTGTCCTAGTGGAATGTGTGCGCTTGAGGATGAACCATTGCCGGTAGGCATTCATTCATACAAGGGACATCCGACGAATCGTAACTTTCACCTCTGAAAACAGTGCGCACCACTCGTTATTAGCAATGATTTTTCGATACGCTGAAACAAGGTGGGCGAATTCATCGCGATATGAGTTGATCGGCGCTTCGACAAGAGTTATGACAGGCTATGACGCATCCCGTCGATGTTGGAACTTGTTTTGGTGGTCAATATGGAACGACACGCGTCATTTCGATCATGATTCGCGATTACCACCGACTGTCAACGCAAACAGCTACAAGCAGGAATTTTGGGTATAAAGACCAAGCGTCGGGTTTAGACGACAGATTCTCCCCGCTTCGTCACCCCAATATGGCATCCACTAGCCTGCCGCCTCCGACCATCCCTGTTTCTTTGGACACTCTGGCCAAACAGGATACTGAAACAGGAATTCCTGATGAGGACATCGTAGATATTGCCGCTGAGAAGAGGTATGTATCCCTTATATTATTCTTGCATGAATACGGCGTAACCTACGACTTAGACTGCTTAGACGGCTCGATCTTCGAATCATTCCTAGTTTCGCGTTGATGTTCCTTCTGGGCTATTTGGCAGCTGCAAACATTGTACGTACCCGTCTACACGTTCCTCGTATCATCAACTAATGGAGGTATCTCTTGCCAGGGAAACGTTATAGTCCTCAACGCAGATACCGGTGACTCTTTCGTTCAAGTGTTGCATATGACTGAGCGCCAGTTTCTCGCCGTGGCCTCCGTGATATTTGCGACCGGCATGCTGTTCCAAATCCCGTCAAATTATATGCTCAAGTACTTCTCCCCACCATACTGGCTAGCATTTCTGATGCTAGGGTGGGGAGCAACCCTGATGATTATGGCAGCGTCCCAGAACTACATCACCGTACTCGTTTTACGTCTCCTACTGGGTGCGTTCGAAGCAGGTACGTCTTCAATCTCACTTGGGGTATGTTGCTCAACCTCACGCTAGGTCTCGTTCCTGGAATGATATACTTCTTCACATTGTACAGTTGTCCTTCTCAGGTCGGTCGCTCTTACTGATTACTTCGCTCCAGCTGGTATCGGCTTCAGGAAAGGTCCCTTCGTATGTCGCTAATAGTGGCGTCAGCGCCTCTTGGGACCGCATTCGGTGGATGCATTGCATACGGGGTAGGTCATCTAAACGGTGCTCGCGGTCTCGAAGGTTGGCGATGGCTGTTCCTGATTGAAGGCGCGCCGTCGTGTTTTCTCGCAATCCTCGTATACATTTTCCTACCTTCCTTCCCGGAGACATCGACATGGTACTCGCCTGATGACCGCGCTCTCGCTGTCCGCCGCATGAAGCAAGAGTCGTCGAAGTCTGTGGGTCATGCCAAGATAACGTGGGACGGGGCAAGGTCAACGCTCAAAGACTGGCGGTTGTATCTGCACTACTCGTTGGGCATCATTTTGGCGATACCACTCTCCAGCATGGTACTGTTTGCGCCGACGATTATCCATGGACTAGGATACGAGGGCAAAGTTGCACAGCTTTTAACCGTCCCGCCGTATGCGGCCACATTCATCGGCACCGTTGGGATGTCGTGGGTCGCAGACAGATATCGAGCGTGGTCAACATGCATAGGAGTATCGTTCGTTCTGGCAGGAGTGACATTCATAGTGCAAGGTATGCCCCGATCTCTTCGACTTCCAAAATGGCTGAGCTGGCCACAATTTGAGGTACCCTACCGCTGACAGCGTTCCAAGCACGCTATGCGATGATTTTTCTGGGAACGATGTTCTCGTTTATGAGTTCTCCGTCAGTGACGGTCTGGTTGTCTGCAAATTTGAGGGATACAAATGCGACAACATTGGCTCTTTCGATTGGCGTTGTACATGCAACTGTAGGGCAGGTCCTTGGTAGGGCATCTTTTATCATTCCCTTTTTGTGCGCATACTCAACGGTTTCAGGAATATTCATATACAGACCTAGCGGAGCGCCGGGATACCGGACAGGACATTATACTAATGCGGCTGTGCTGTTTACTGGAGCGATCATTATACAGGTCTTGAGGATGGTTTACAGTAAAAGGAACAAACATTTGGTATCCGGGGAGTGTCCTTGGGTCGTGTAGTATGTCTGTTCATGTATCATAAATTATAATTACCCAGGTCAAGGTTCACGATTTCTTCCCGGGGTTCATCTCGTCACACGCTCGGCCCCGGATAAGAATCTTCATTGTGAATGGTAAGATTGGTGACTGAGTGGTGCCAACTTAAAGAACAGGGACTATACAACCAGTCAGTGCCGGACATGCTTTTGATCAGTCAACAACGTGTCTCGTGGCGCTTGTAATCCCGCTGAATAGTTGCACCCCAAGCAGCTAGACAGACCGTTATATTTAAGTGCATTTGCGCAATAAATATTGACGCGTTATTTGACCCCGACAAGTCCGTTGGCTTTACCATCAAATTTGAGGGAGTCCCCGACACATTTTCCTGTGGTCAAAACCCTGTGTCAAGCTTTTGTCATTACGCCGTGTAGATCCTTAAGAAGGCCCTTCGACGTGGACTAGCTCACATATTCCCTAGTCCTGTCGAAGGATGCAGGATGCCAGGGTAATACGTTGAAGCACAAAAAGGTCATTGATGAGCCAGTGTCGAGCTGTGTGCAATTAAATTCTGAAACAGGAGGCTGTCTGAAAGTCTTCACTCACACATAAGGTTCTTTGATGGAAAGAGATGCCCGTATTACTCCGGCATACCAGTAAGCTTCGAAGAAGATTCAGAGAAATCATGAGGAAACTCGTGTGTCGAGGGAGATACAAGTAGCTAGAATCTGTCATTGAGATTCTCTGATATTCAAGACTTCAAAAGTGTTATTTAATTTCCATCGCATTACTAATAAAATCTGTGGCGGTCCCACTTTCGAGATACTTGAGAAAGATGTTGGGCCTATATGATTCAAACATCGTAGAGAGTCAGGCTGAGAGTCTTCGGCGGTGATATTTTCATCGAGAGAATTGTGCTAACATCACAGTATAAGACGGTCACGGACGTTGACGATACCGGATCATTCCATATGATGAGTTACCTCGACAGTGCACTCAGAAGTCAGGACTAAGAGCATGCCAGGCACAAGGGCATGTTGCTATACTGGTCGAAAGCATGTCTTGCACTTGCCGCTGACCAGTTATTCGGTCCCTGTGAAGTTGGCACCACCTCGTTGTCGAGGTCTTTCACAGTTCCAAGTTAATAATACTCCATTGAGCGCTGATACGCATAATTTATAGTACATAGAGGACACTGAAACGGACATACTACACGACCCAAGGAGACTCCCCAACTGCCAAATGACTATTTCTCTTGCTGTAGATCATTCTCAAGACCTGTATACCAAGAGCGCCAATGAACAACACCGCTGCGTTTGTATAATGACCCGTCTGGTGGCCTGGCGCTCCGCTCGGGGTGTATATGAAGATCCCTGGAACTTTTACATCAGTATGCGTGTGAAAGAAGAATGAGACATGCCGTACCGAGAACTTACCCTACAGTTCCACACGCTGCACAAATTGGAATAACCAATGTCGTCGCATTCGTATCCCTCAAATTTCCGGTAAACCATACTGACAATGACGGAGAACACATAAACGAGAACATCGTCCCCAATGAGAGCATCGCATACCGCGCTTTGAACGCTGTCGGCGGTAGGGCACCTCAATATTGCACTAGTTCAAAAATCTTGGATTCAGAAGCGATCAAAACATACCTTGTACTATGAATGTCACCCCTGCGAGCGCGATCGGTACTACTCCACATTTTGACTACGCTCGATATCTGTCTGCCACCCACGACATCCCGACGGTACCAACGAATGCTGCAGTATACGGCGGGACGGTCAGAAGCTGCGCAACCTGGCCCTCGTATCCCACTCCATGGATAATCGTCGGCGCAAACAGTAGTATACTGGAGAGTGGCACCATCAAAATGATGCCCAACGAATAGTGCAGATACAGCCGCCAGTCCATGAGCGTTGACTTTGCCCCGTCCCACGTTATCTTCGCATGACCCACAGACTTCGACGACTCTTGCTTCATGCGGCCAATGGCGATAGCACGATCCGCGGAGGAGAACCATGTCGATGTCTCCGGGTAGGAGGGCAAGAAAAGGTATACGAGGACCGCGAGTAAGCACGATGGCGCGCCTTCAATGAGGAACAACCATCGCCAGCCTTCAAGACCACGAGCGCCGTTTAGATGACCTACCCCGTATGCGATGCATCCACCGAATGCGGCTCCAAGAGGTGATGACGCCACTATTAACGAAATACGAACGGCTCTTTCTTGAAGCCGATACCAGCTAGAAAAAAGTAATTAGCAAGAGCGACCGAACTGAGAAAGACGACTGTACAATGTGAAGAAGTATATCATTCCAGGAACGAGACCTAGCGTGAGGTTAAGCAACATACTGCAAGCGAGATTGAAGACGTACCTGCTTAGAACGCACCCAGTAGGAGACGTAAAACGAGTACGGTGATGTAGTTCTGGGACGCTGCCATAATCATCAAGGTCGCTCCCCATCCTAGCATCAGAAATGCTAGCCAGTATGGTGGGGCGAAATACTTGAGCATATAATTTGACGGGATTTGGAACAGCGTGTAGGTCGCCAATGAAGCAGACGCCACGGCGAGAAATTGACGCTCAGTCATATGCAACACTTGTAGGAGGGAGTCACCGGTATCTGCATTGAGGACTATGGCGTTTCACTGGAATGAGACACCTTCATTAATAGTCGACAATACCAGGGCTGCGTAGGCGGGTACATACAACATTACCACCAGCTAAGAAGCTCAGAAGGAACATCAACGCAAAGCTGGGAATAATTCGAAGATCCAGTCGGTTGAGTAGTCTATCTTAGGTAAGGTTTTATTCTGGCGAAGAATGATAAATGAGATACCTCTTCTCAGCGGCAATATCTACGACGTCCTCATCAGGAAGACCTGCTTCGTTATCCTGCTTGGTGGTCGGGGAGGCCAAAGCAGCATGGGAGGATGGAGCCGGCAGGTCAGTGGATGTCATGGTGAGGTGAGGGAGCGGGGAGAATCTGTCGTTCCAACCCGATTTTGGCCTTTATACCCAGAATTTTGCTTGTAGCTGTTTGTGTCAACAGTCATTGATAATCGTGAATAATGACGGAAATGACGCGTGTCGGTCCATATTGACCACCAAAAAGAGTTCCAAGATCGACGGGATGCGTCATAACCTGCCATAACTCGTGTCGAAGTACCGATCAACCTATTTCGGAACGAGTTTGCCCCGTTGTTCCAGCGTGCCGGAAGACTCCGAAAACTCATTCATTGCTAATGCGCTAATGTTAATGAGTGGTGGACATTGTTTTCAGGAGTGAAAGTCACAATTCGTCGGATTTTCCTTGAATGAATGAATACCTACCAGCACAGGACCACGGTACATCCTGAAGCAATACCGCTGTCCCACACATTCCATTGAGACAGGAACGAGACTTGACACCCAATAAGGCAGACTGGGGAATTTTCTGTCTGTGTTCGCAGTCGGAGAATTGGGTTACAACACGGGCAGGACGTCGAGGTCGAGGCGTGAAAACAGGGTATTCGCGTGGCTGTGTTTCGAATTGGAAACTTCTTCTCAATCGGGACGGTGCCGAGGGTCACTTTCACGGCACGTTTCATGTTGTGTAGGCCCCGGGAAGCTGTGTCCAGAATTTTGCATATTTGAGGCCCTAAAAAGGCCAAATCCTTGTCCATAGTTTGCATATTTGACAGCTAAAATTTGGCCCCGTTGTCCGCAGTTTGCATAATTTAGGACTTTTTCGGATGATATCTGGCCAGAACCTTCCTCCGCGGATCTCCGGGAAAATTTTGGCCTACCAGGACTTACGGAACGACCGGACCGTCAAAACGTTTGCATATTTTACCCCAAATCTTTGCATATTTGAAGCCCAGAATCGGCAAAATTTCCGGACACAGCTTGGCGGGAGCTTCCCGGGGCCTTGTTGTGTTTAGGCCACCAGAACATGCATTGCGTCGCGATATGTTAATAGTTATAGAGTGATTGCTGGGACCTCAGGATCACCTGGCTTCATCAAAGCAGCTTTAATGATTTTATGAAGGACATCGTGATCATTTTACTAAGAGGACGTCCTTTTCTTAGTAGTTTCTGTGGTCCGATAGCTGATTCTAATGCTATATCTTAGCTTCGGGACTTTCATCACACAGGTATGTGATACGGCACAATTTCTTCTTATCGGTTGACCTTCTCTGAAATATAGCAAGAGGTTTCCGTCGCTAGTTCAATTGAGACGGGAATAAATTCCTCGTCGCCCGTGGCAGGCACTGGCAGCCATACTAGTGTCCTTAAGTTCCGTTTACATCTGAAGCCTCAAGTTCTCTTGTAGCTCACCGAGGAAATACTCTCAAACCACAAGCAAGGTCTCTCGAACAAAAAGTGTATGTCTTTGCCACGTTGCCTTTGTTGCCACTGACTTGAACATCCAGTGTCCGATTTGCTACATTTTTTTCGCCCCTCCCGCGTAGTGTCATCCTTTGTGTTTTAAGTTGGAAGTCTTCGTTTTCCTCCCGGAAACTGTACGTTCTACATGTGAAATCGTGTCAATCAGCCATTTTCTGAAGAACGTCCGATTGTCATAGACAAAGGTCCCGCTCGTTGTTGACAATGGGCCAGCTTCTACTCGGGCACTCACAATACAAGACAAAATTTCCCAGGATAGCAATACCAATGGCTTTACTTCTGGTGATTGTCTTTTTTGGCTTTGGCCGTAAACGACACATCTAGGGTCCATTCGAGCTTCGACTATCGAGCATCAAGTGTCCTAAAAAAGTCAATATTCAACGGATAACCAATTCTCGTACCTTTCACCAGCCGTTATAAGAAGCCTGCAAGAAACTCAGCACATCCATCCTCCGCCACCTTCTCACGACGTCCTCTTCTATAAACCTTTCTCTTGCCTCTTAGTCCGTTGCTATGTCTGACCAAACAACCTCAGAGTCGACATCAACTAACAATGATTCTATTGTAAGTCTCACTTACCATCACCTTGTTGGTCCTTGCGCCTATCACTGACACGATTCGCGTAGCGCGTGGCATGCCGCTACTGTGACAAGCACTTCTCCTGCAAAGAAGGCCGCAACCGTCATGCACGCGACAAGCACAGTGTTCAGTACGCGACTCAGTTTTTGATTTCCTGGATTCAGTCGTTGACGCGTTAACTTTCTGTAGGATCGCTGGTGCTCAGTTGTATATCCATCCACTGTAAGCTTATCGTTCTCCCAGTGGCGGTGATTCTCGTTTCTGACTTGCCGTACGATCACATTCAGCACCCGTATCAAATACTTCAAATGCACTACGCCAGGCTGTACCTTTACGCACAGAAAGCTTCGTGTCGTCTGCGATCATCGCAAGTCATCATGCTACGAAGTCCAGAGTGACAGTCGGCCGGAAAAAATCCCTACCCAGGCCAAAGAAACTATGCGAAGCGACCTGACATTGGGGCGGAGAATCTTCCCTTTCCTGTACGACGAGCCGGCTGGTTCGTCTCAATCGGTCTCCCTCTCTTTGAGGGACTGGGACGCGTCATTGGACAATCCTCTCGTCCCGGACTGGTGGAAAGGATACCTCGCACTGGATCCGGCCCCCGAAAACCTTGGAAGCGCGATGAAGTCCGAACAGCTGTCCGATACTTCGATGGATACATCAAGTGAGGGTATGGAAGAAAAGCTGCTCTCCCTCAGTAGTGCTGATCACAGCTCTGTCGCTCTGGACGTCGATGTCAAGGGTGAGGGTTCAAGCGCGAACGACAGAGTCAATGCGGCTTCCTCATCGTCAACGGGGTTTTCATTATCCTTCTCATCCTTCGACCTCGAGCAATCACAACCAACAACGCCGGGGTCAATCCTTGCACAAATTGAGGATATTGAAATGAAGCTGGAGGCAATCTTCGCATCCTAACCAGACCTTTGATTATTGTTAACTCTGTAACTCTTAATATCACGTTAAAATGACTCCATATATATGTTATAAAGCGCTCTGAAACCACGATTGTGGGGAGGTATCTCGTAGACTTTGGATAATCTGTGTCGTTCGCCGCTTTGCTCCTGAAACTCAGAATCATGTTGAGTAGTAAACCACCAGAAAATCTGACCAACTGATTCAAGAGAGTAACGTCAATACCTCAGGAATCACTGACATGAGAACGATACTATTTATGCAGTCCTTCAATATATCCCGTGATACTGAAGGAAAAAACGGTGAGCGACACCAATTTACGGAGACCAATCTAGATCTTTGAAGAGTGGAAAAAAGCAGGTATCGTTAGAGATCCGGATTCCGCCCCAAATTGTTACCGCTTGGGCGCGACCTCGCAACGATCGTGACGCATAACGCATTTCGGAAGGCAGCGTTTGGGTGGTGCGCATCCACACGTTTGTTGCCAACATATCTAGGTATGGTCAGTTTATTGAAATCTTAAGACAAAATCACCGACAGAATCTCTCACATCAATTGAGACTGTACCTGACTCTTGTAGCGAGAGTCAGGACAACCGTCCGCGTCGAAGTCTGATTTTTTTATTTTTAAAAAAGCTTGCTTTTGCCAGATCTAGTTTTACGATTGATTCTTACCTGCGCACAATGGAACGAAGCATATGACGTCGAGGACTTGAGCGAACATGTTCGGATATGAGTCGGCTCACCCAAGGCTCACCAAAGTGTTCGACGTAGGGATGCCCACCGTAAAGTTTACGGACACTTAACGGGTACGGGTCACCCGTAACCGTACCGTAATGGTCTTGCCAGGACCGCTCGACGGTACGGTACGGTGTACGGTACGGCCGTAAAACGGTAATACGGGTTATACGGGCAACCAGTTCCACAGGTCTGGTATGATAACCGTACTAGGTGATGTGTAATTAGTGCAAACGCCTCCCAAAACAGCGCGTCGATGGTAATCACCTTTCAAGAATGATAGCTGTCTTAAAATACTCCGAATCTTTACCAGATCAACGTTACAGCAGATTCTGAAAGTATCGCGTTGAAGTGTCCAGGAATTAGGAAGCAATAGATTGAAGTAAGGAGCCAGGATTCGGTGGTAATATCCAGTACACCGCAGTAAGGACAGGCTCAGATGGATGAAGATCACTTGAATGACCGAGGCAGGAGCTGAGGAAACGTTAATATTCTTGAAGTACAAGCCTTGAAGGATTTGTAAGACAGTATTGAGAACCAGGACAAGCAGAAATCGTATTATTCGTTGTAGATGTTGCGGGCCAGGCTTCAGAGAAGCCATTGGAGAGATAAGTAAAGGGACATCTACGAGACTGAACATGGTGGCAAGAAAGAGAATCGTACGTGGCAGCACAGCCACTTATAATGCTACCGTATTTACGGCCGTAAAGCCGTATTACGCTACGGGTTTTACGGGCCACACCCGTACCGTAAAGTAGCAGCCCGAGGCCCCGACGGTACGGGTACGGTCCCGTATATACGGTGACGGTGGGCATCCCTAGTTCGACGTCATCAATACGGTCCTATACGGTCCGAGGAGTCACACCGGGGATTGAACTCAGAATGTCACGACTGTCACGTTGACAGTCACAATTCTCATTTTGAACTACGAGCATACCCGCTGCATCACCAAGAGGTTCTTTTACCAGATATTTCTATTATCAACCCGTATGTATTCGTATCTCCCGTGAAAATCTCCCTTCTGATGCTTACCGACAGATTCTCTTTCTTGAATCACCGTGAATCACCGAAATTTATTCTGACTTGGTATCTCCGAAGAATGTGTGACGACGCGATCCAAACATTTGGGCATGAAAGTGGTAAACGGCTGCCAATGTCGAGAGAAATGCGCCATAGCAATTGTCCGATCTCGGCAGGTCGTTGATAACACCGTGTACGAAAGTGCGTCTTCGTGCATTTAACCTGTTTATTCTTCTCACTGGAGGACCTAGGGCTCGGCACTATGGCTCCCGGGAAAGAACACAAATCCAGTTGGGCGTTCTGCAGATATGCAACTGGATAGAGCCTGTCGGCAATATATCGCCTGATGCATCTCGTCGCGTTCTGTTGGGTGGCAGGAAAAGACATTCGAGAGGTGTGTTGTTTACTACCTCAGATTCGCTTCAACTGCTCACATAGATTCTGTTCTTCCAGTGAACGTTGATGTCTGTCAGGCCGTAGCGTCCGGGTATGGTCGACGCGCATAGGTTCATGACACCCTCGAGCATCGATACTTCATCCGAAGCGACGTAGAGAAGGAGACGTCAGTGCAGTCAGCGAATTCTTTTACAAGAAGCGTCCTTCTGGTAACCAGCAGCTGCTATCTTTCAACGCAAGATAGATTGATTTGATATGCACGCAAACTTAGTACAGTGAGTAAATCGATTCTGACCTGTGTTGCTAATCTCACACGTCGACGTTCTCAGGGCGATGTTCTGATGCACATAAGTATCATCTGCAGCCATGGCGCATCATCGTCGGCGTCTTTGCATCCTGTTGCCATGGCAAGGAGAGTCAAACGTGCAGAGATCATCAAGAAGGAGCTCCAGTGCTTCAGCTTCAGCGGCAATGCATCTCACCTTTTTTGGCTCGTGTGTACGCTCGGGTTTCAAAATTTCACTTGGTTAGCATGACGTCGTACTTGATACCGGTCAGCGTACATTGAGGTGCTTTGCCTTCTTTAGTGTCCAAGCGCCCGCTAATTATTTCTCCAGGTTGGTGGCGGCGGGTCCTTACAAGGCCGATCCGAGTGTATTCTAGCGACGACGAAGAACAATTCTTTTATGGTTTCTACTCGAAACTAGAGCCTAGCTCCATTCCCACTACGTCACTCGACCGCTTGGACGGCATACTTTTCGAGCATGCACTGCCTTGCTCTCTTATCAGTGGGGCGTGTGTTGGACGTGAACTCAATGCAAGTGATGAGGGGGTCACTCTCAACACGGTGGATTCGGACATCATGATGTGCTTCTTCCAAGTTTTGATGTCTGTTAATGGCATCATTAGTCATCTGGAATGCCTTTGGTATGTCGATGAACCTCCTCGATGTTCAATTCCTGACGGTCTGTTGATTGTAGGCACGCAGGGCACCCTCTCGCACGCCTATCGTCTGTCCTCTGATTTTTTCTGGGTACGTACAACCCCAGGATGGGCGTCAGCTTACAGCTCACGTCCACGAAGCAAGCACGCAATCGGCTAACGTCGAGTTACCATGTGCGAAAACCATGGAACCTGGAAAGTAACTACCGACTAATCGCACCATTGATTTACATCACCATTGTGATTCGTGACACGGCTGAGCATCCTCTCCGCTCTGTTCTCCGCCGCCGTTACCGTTCTGAGGCGGGCCGCCATCCCGTGATCCTCCCTGGCTATGTGGCGCGCCGGTACGAGAACGAGGGTATTGGACCTATACTAGACTAGCCAATACAGAGGATAAAGCACCTGGCTTGATAAAGCGTTCGAGCTTCGTTTCGTCGCTCTGATACCTAGGTAGTACGCGTCAACGTCGAATCGGCCCGTCGAGGGTTCAGGCGGCCCATGAGCGTGTTACGGACCGGGATTGAGATCAAAGTCCACAGTCCGCAGTAACATCGTCACTTTGGAAGGTGGCCTCTGGCGCCGGCTTTGAAACGAGCTCCACAGCCTCCTTGAAGAAGTATTTACGTTATTTCTTGTCGTCGTCGATGCTGTAAACAATAGTACCTCAGCTATCATTTTGGTCTCTGCGCGAAGTTTGATTGCGGCATGATGAAAGAGTCTTCATTACGGCCAGCGGGCGCTTGTTCTCAGAGGGTAGAGCGGATAGATTCGACGGGAGTACGTCGTCCCAGTTCTTGTTCAGATATAAATGACATTCTATGGATGTAGGCGCGTTGCGACTGTCCATGGATAAGTGACTACATATGTTAACATGCATCATGAGTAAGCGTGTATTCCAACAAAACAGTACTAATGACACCAAATTTCAGAGTAAAAAATGAGAATCAGTCAGAATTGTTCCCTCTCATTAATGCACGGAGGGACAGCGTTTTTCGCATGCGAAGGTCGGGATCGGCCCCGGGGATATCAGTCCAGAATGTCGGCCTTCCACCGACCCCCTCTGTACTGGTACTTTATTGGCAGAACAAGCCGACAATTGCTTCAATTGGGTAGAAGCCCGGAGAATGCCAGTGCGGTCAATGGCGAAGGTGACAATGTTATACGAAAGAATGTGGGCAGTGAAAGCGTTCGAGACGTTAAGGATAGACAAGTCCTGGAGGAGTGCCGAAACAATACCCTGCCAGAGCAGGACAAACACGACCGACCAGTTCAGGACTGATATTCTATAAGGTGCGGACCAAACGTGATGCTTTCCACACATACGGAATATTTGATAGATAAGCATAGATGTATAGATCAGAATGATTGAGGTGATCAATGCTGACGGGACCGCCATGCAATAGTCCAAGAAGAGGAAGCGACCGATGATAAATGATGGCGTCAGAATATGCATAATTTCATGGACCGTAGAAGGGTCGGGATGTCGACATTCGCACAGATCTCCTCTTGAACATGAGCGTGCGGCCAAAACTGGAATCCACATAAAAAACCAGTTCCTCGCCCCTGTTACAAGGAACAAAACGAACA
Organism: Armillaria altimontana; assembly: GCA_022818075.1. Taxonomy (NCBI): domain Eukaryota; kingdom Fungi; phylum Basidiomycota; class Agaricomycetes; order Agaricales; family Physalacriaceae; genus Armillaria; species Armillaria altimontana. Next base: position 187,310 of record JAIWYR010000047.1, on the reverse strand, counting down.
GAGCGGGGAAGGCAAACGGATGCTGGTGGTAGTGCTTCGCAAGAAGCTGGCGCACGCTCTCTTTACGCTGATCCACGGAGGATCTGCGAAGAGGCTGGAGTATGACAGAATTCATGAAATCGTCCTTTTCGAAGATAGCGGCCAGCTCATGTCGGGCGGTCTCAGGGAGATGTGCACAGGTCTGATAGACTGCAGAACGCACAAATACCTGCGCGGCACGACGACTGGCATCAATAAGGTTGCTAGAACCCACGATGACCATCCATTCTTCATCGAGGGTATACAATGCAACTTCACAGCGGCGCAAAGTTGTCAAAGCCTGCGTCAGCAACCCGAATAGGCTCGTCAATCGCTTTTGCTCTGGGATAGCCTCCACCTCATTGAGGGATGCCATTATCTTCCCGTCTAAAAGATTCTCCAAGTTCGCAGCCGTGTTGCTAAATCGAGGAAACAGTGACCATCTCCAATATCGATATGTGAGTATGCCTGCAGCGAGTGGTTGACATTCATAGTTAAATGCCGAGGATAGACCTCTGATATCGGCAGTCGCGAGATGGAAATTTCGGAGTGTAGTGACAAGGGAAACCAGATGAGAGGCGTGATTTGGGCGTCGCTGTAATGACTGAAGTCGCAAATGTGCATTCGCGGCAACGGAAGATGTGAAAATTTCCACACGATCGAGATATGTGCTGAGCAAGAATGACAAAAGAATCGTCGGACGGTTCGGATCATGGATGTTACCATAGCCGCATTGTATTACCTGTCCGAGGTGGGACGAAAAGTTTCCAAACACATATTCGAGGAGATCCTTCATATCAAGCTTGTGCAAAGATCTCACCTCTTCTCTCTCGACCGGAAACATCGAATCCCGCCATCCAATCAGCTCTTCGAGGCGTTTTTGATGCAACTGTTTTACGTGCTGCAATGACACGGTGTCACTGGATAAGTCGTTGGCCAAACGGTGTTGTATCTCAGTTATCTCGTTTCCACGTCGGACACGGGTGGCATCTAGTTCAAGCAGTTGCCTGATTTCCTTCCTCTTCCCCCACTGCTCACTGTGACATAGCTCCTGTTCAAGCTTCCCGCATCGTTCCTTCCTGCTCAAGCCCTCTCTTCGCTTGTCAAAAGAGTCGTTGTATGCTTGGGATGGGATTAAGAAGTCGACGGAAGATATCACGGCGACGCATGTCTCGATAAATCGCATATGGGACATCCATGGTCGCATTGGGTCGCACAGAACGTAGAGTTCTGTAGCTCGTATGGGTTTTCGTATGGGATAGGGAATATTGCAGAGCAGGGATTGTTGAGCAGGACTCCTGAGACGAATTAGGATGCGAGATTGGTCGGCCACGCGAACCAAAGTTTTTTGATTTTGATCGCCAGAGCGAGCCAGGAAGTCTTTTAGGGTTTGGTGAACCAGGGTAACCTGTAATTCATCTTTGACCCGGCGAAAGACGACCAAAATTCCGAGCACTTTCTCCAACCTTTCTCTGACCCTCGGGACGTCGACTATTGGCCCGATATTGTTGACCCCATCAACTACCATCGCCCTGGATAACACGGTCAGGGTCACCGACTGCCTCGAATAGACGATCCATTGGAGTGCCCGAATAGCAGTTTCGTTATCTGGTTCCCTATTCTGGCCCATCCTTCGATCGAGATATGCAGCGTAAAGATCATCCAATTCCTCTGGCGAACGATTGATCTCTTTTTGCATCTCCTCCGGTGTTAGATGTTTGAGATTTTCAACCTTGAGAACAATGTAGAGAAACATATTCCCTGCGGCACGTACAAGGTAATTCTCCAATTCGGCTGGGCCACCTGGATAATGGTCTTTCGATCCCACTTCCCCAACTTTTACGGATGCAAAACGACGGATATCGTTCTCGGTTGTGTCATTTTCTCCGACCTCTGCCCTCGGCCATCCATTGAGCCGCTTTTCAATGGAAACCTCCTTTCGACTCAGACAGGCCAGTTTCAGATTCACCCCTTCAGGTGGCGTCTGTAGCATCTGAATTATACCATTTGGGCCGACAACCTCCTCATAGCATTCGTCCAGAGCATCAATAATTATCCTGGAAAAGAGGTATCATAGATCATGATACTTGGTACGTGGAAGCCGCTTACCATGTCCTTGAAAATTCCTTTAGGATCACCATTAAATGCTTTACAAGCACCGCGAGAGGGAAGTCGAAGTTGAACCCCTTCGTCGCCATGTATTCGACAAACTCTGAGAAATATTCCAGATGCAACAGAGGACTTTCAATCAGTTGCGTAAGCAGAGACTTCACAATCGATATTGACGACCGTTTCATGCTCGATCCACTTCTGCTATCACAGAAGAAATACAACACGATCTCGGGAGAAGAATCGTTTGTCGCTGAACGGTTGATCTGGTTCCGAACAGAGTCGATTAGGAAGGCAGCGATGATGCTCTTGCCGCTCCCTGGACCACCGTGAAGCCAGATATGATCCGTTGTTGAATTCATCCATTTGGCTATCACCGGGTGAGCTATGGCCCACGAGCACGTATCGGCCAATCGGGCACTCCGAAGCGCCTCTAGGTCCGCATCGTAGGGTACAAGGTTAATTCTCTTGAGGATATCATTCTTTTTCTGATCTGCAATCGGTAATATCAGATCAAGGAGAACGATGTCGGAGCTGCATGCAATCACCTCTCAACGAATCTGTGAACACCATGAAATGTGTAATATTGATGTCACTCTGAAGACGAGCGGAAGCAGCTTGTAGGTCGGAGATGTTGGAGACACCGAATATCCCAAATCCTAAGACAGCTGAATTAGAGGGGGATGAAAGACGTGTATTTGTCCATACTTTTTCTGCCCAAAAACTTCGCCGCATCTACAAGAAATTTGATCATTCCAGAAAAGACTTGGTTGACAGCAGCATTATGCAATTCAAAGGACGAGAGCAGTTGAAGGGTAGGCAAGACCTTTTCGAAGAGGAGAAAAGTATCCGCGATCGCTGAAAGAATATGAGGTGGGCGATACTTGAATGAATGATGAGAGAATACGTACTTTGTATGAATTTTTCCCGAGTTGCATAGAACTAAACTCGTTTCTGGTAAGCGGTAGAAGTGGTTCAGCAGAATACATAATTACCTTCAGAATGACCGCGATTGATGCAAATACTATCGGGGCGACAGGCTGACCCGCACTGACGATGGGAGCTACCATGTCCGCAAATTTGTCAACTGCCCCAGCATATCGAGCCAGAATTTTGACAGGCTTCGTTCGCTCTTTGGGTATATTGTTAAGCAGCTTGCCCATCGCGTTCTGGACATCCTGCAACGATGCGCTCCGGCAACTGTCCTCGAATTCTTGTCGATCAGCCACGATTCCTGCAAGGGCAGATTTCAACTGAGAAACTAGGTCCGACGTCGTCTTATCGAGAGGAATAGATGCAACGGAAGATAGAGACGCCATAGACTTGCGATAAGCTTCCTACGAATTTCTGTTTAGCAGACCATGCTTCAGCTTTATATCAGGCTAAACTTGAACGTACGTTTTGGCGATGCTGTTTGCAAGGAAACCATGCTCGACAGGTCCGACTAATATAATGACACCAGACACGACCTGGACACGAGATGGGGAACAGCTTCCATCCTTACGGGCTGTGTGGCCCGCGTCATCAATGCTATTCCGTGGGCGTCGTAAGCCTGACGACCAGGCCCGGGGTAAGCCAGAGTCGGACTGATTAACATCTATTAGAATTCAGATCAATCAGATCTACTATGACGTGCAAGGGGGCGGTGCAAATAAAATCGCGGACATGACGTATATTTTCGTGTATAAGGCTGGGTAGACTCCCCCTCCTACCATATATGGATAGCTTAGTAATGTATTTCAATCAATATGATGACCCGAAGTCATCCCGAAGTTGCCGGCCGGGTTGTCGTGACTCATCATAACATGCGAAAAGGGATTGAAAAGGGATATAAAGCATATTGGATGCTTTAACACCCTCACAATGTATCCCATTAATATCAAAGTATCAATTTATGCCTACCTTCTTTGCCGGAATTTAGCCGCGCCTCCCCCTTGATGACGTGTTACTACTGTTGTATACATCAGATGCACCGCCTGATGGCCATGCTCGTAACTCAAGCACTGCAGTACGACTTTGGCGGTCCATCTTATAACATGCTGCCATCGTCTAGTCTTGTAGGCGACTCGAATCACTCCATTTCACCCTCTGAATTCCGCTCATCGTCGGATTTGCAGCTATTTTCTGCAGAATATCGTTATTATGAGCTTAGTAAGTGCACTATCGACATCGTATACTTTATTTCTCAATGCTCTCACTAGACTCTACGAGAAAACTATGATCCATCGAAACAGAATGGAATTCTGAATTATCTCAGATATTTACCCCGATTTTTGGTGAGTATTCAGCACCCAGTGACTGTCTCGCCAACTAATCATTAGAGTAGGATCCGTTTTCCTCCGCTGAAAATACAACAATGTCAGGAATTTGTTGAATATATCCGCCATGGAACGGCAGCTGATACTATTCATTTCAGGACATTAGCGTCGCGCCCAACTATATTTGGTAGAGACGATTGCATCGAGGAGTTTGTTTGCAGGATTCTTGACGGCACTACCCAGGCCGCAGCGGTGCTTGGGTCGCCGTTCATCGGAAAAACATCCATTGTTCGAGAAATCTTTTTCCACCAATCTATCCTAGACCGGTTCGACAATCGGTGTTACTGGGTTTCCTGTACAAAAATCACTTCACTAGAAGCATTCCTCGACAGCTTCATCCAGTGTTTGGGCCGACGGTCACTGCTCGGAAGACTTGTTGGCCGAAGCCCGTTTGCAGAGGTCAACATGAAGCACCAGACAGTAGTTGCCTTGCTCGCCCAGGCAAACGTCCCACAACTTGTCGTGTTGGATGGTTTCGAGGGCATTTGGGATAACAAGGAGCTACGAGATCGCGCCAACCAAATCCTATCCGATATACGTAATATCCCGCATTTGACGCTACTGTTCACCCTTCGTGGCACCACCGTTCCATCTGTAGTTGACTGGACTTATCACCTCGGTCCACTTCCCACACAAGGCGCTCGGTTACTTTTCCTCTCCATGAACCAAAATCATTCTGGTACCGAGCTCAATGATCTTTTACAAAAGGTCGACTTCAGCCCTACTTTGGTTGGAGTTCTCGCTCGCATGGGGGATGAACTCAACATGCGACCTGTGGACATGTTACAAGAGTGGGAAGACCATGGTATTGGGCTTCTCGAGAGGTTCCCAGATGAAATGCGCGAGTTCCAGTCTTCCGTTGAATTTTCACTAAAGGGCATTATGGAATCCAATACGGCCGTATGGAAGCTTCTCAAGATCCTTTCCATGTTTCCACACGGCTTGTCGCCCACTGAGCTACTTCGCATCGCTCCCGAAATCAATCGCATTGTCACAACCGAGTTGCCAATGCTAGATCCGAATCCCCATCTACTGAAACTGCATGCCCCGATTCGGTCCTACATCTTCCAATTCCACCCCCTCGATGACTCCATATCAGACATATATTCCTACATCTTCAAGCAATGCAAGAAGCGTGTGTCTCGACCTGGAGACGGCGAATTTATAAAGAATACTGCGTACTTGACAACATTTGGGAGTAACATCGAATTCATCCTTACTGATGCATTGGATCGCGGTTGCATCGATGCGATCGAGGCTTTCCTTGACTACTCGGCTCTTCTCTCCTCTAATCGTCCAAATGAACGAATCATGAAGAAAGCAACCGCTCTAGCACGCCAGTCTGAGCGCAAGGAATTGCTCGCTCGCTGTCTCCTATGTCTAGCTGAAATGGAGCGGGCAATCACTGGCACCGCTCGCGGTGCATACACGGAGCCCGTTGCAAAGTTCATGGAACTCAATGATATCCGCAGTGCAGCTTATTGCGAATATTATTGGGCACTGTCGACATTTCGGTCTGGTGACGACGGTGCTGAAAGACTCATAAAGGCTTTAGAGATGTTTCGTACCGTGGGAGACGAACAAGGCGAAGGACAGTGCTTCCTCAGCCTTTTTCAGATCTCGGGACGCCAACCCTATGATTATCACTACCTTCATAGAGCCAAAGCCATATTCACCAAATTTGATGATCAATTCCGTGTTGCTCAGTGCTTAAAGGAGGAGGCGGGCTGTTTATTGCGGCAGGGGAAAATCAAGGAAGGCATTACCTTGCTTTTGGATGCAGCCAATAAATTTACGCGATTCGAAGATGGATCTTCCACTGCGGAATGCCATCATCAGCTTGGCATATTGCTCCATTATTTGGGTGACGAAGAATCCTGCTACGAGTACATGGACCGCGCACTGAAGAAGTACCAAAGTCTAGGACGAAAACTTGATGCCGCATTCTGCATGAGGGACTTAGCTACACGATACTGGCCGGCAGGCCGTTTCTCCGAAGCCATCTCTCTCCAAGAGACAGCGGTTCCGATCTTCTGGAGTGTTGATTTTGTTTACGCAGGGGCGGAGACCAGGCTGGAATTGGGAATGTCACAGATTGCAGCAGGACGCATAGATGATGCCATCTTAACCCTCGAAATTGCGCGGAGGGAGAACCAAAGAAACGAAATACAGCCTGCGGTCCAAATCAGTGCAGCCTTCCTCAAATTGTGCCAGGAAGCACGAAGCGTTGCAGCTCGTTCGGAACTGCAGCAGATTGCCCGAGAAAGATTATCTAAAATGACATCCTGGGCATATGCTAAACCCCTTCTTCCATATCTCGACGTGGACGCGGTTAGCCATCTCCGAAAATTTAGCTGAAGGGATTGTGTAGTTAGTTCGTTGTATCATTCCGTTTAATAAGACCGAGACCTGGACGCGGTATCATAACAACTCTTCAAGAATGAGTTCGACAAGCGTTGCACGATGATTCTTCAGTGTGAAATTTGACGATGTTTACAGGCTGTAGAATTACGGAAGCTCATTAACACGACTAGGGGGAAACAGCTACGATTGCTGAGTGGAGATGCCTATAAAGACCAGGTAGATCAGCGAAGAAGAATATCGTTCTGTGCTGTAGCACATACCCCAATAGCACTGTCCGCTGTAATGGGTGAGGATCCATGCGATGAAGACTCCGGGAATCGAAGCGAACATTAGAGGTGGATAGTAGAGTATCGACACTAACGAGAAACAAGGTGAGCTGGAAGAATACGATCATTTTTCTTTTTGGCTCCTACCTCCGAGACACAGCTCTCAGATATAATAAAAAGACGGATCCACGCTCCAGCTGGTGTCGGTCCCCGTGGAAGGCAGAGAATTAAGCACAACCTCCGGTTATATTAAGTGTGCAGAGCATGCTCGCATGACAGTGATCTTGGTTCCGGAAACTGAAAACCGACAATCAAGCTCACAGTGTTTGGTCCAAGGCTGAAACACTGCACTTAATGATGAAAGTAACAATGATTTGATCGTCGGAACTAAGTAAACCGTCACGAGGACAACGGGCTATGAGATGAACAGCCATCATAACAATCGCGCTCTTGGAGCGAGCCTGCAAGGGCGGTTCAAGAAACGACTTGGAGCGTAGGAGTCCGAATGGTAAGAAAACCTCACGGCGAGAACATCAACGAAGACTTGAAAGAGACGCAAAGAAAAGAAAGAACGGCCCGGGAGTCACGTTGCGGGCCGTCCCGGGTGAGTGTTACAGATCCTAATCCCGATTTAGACATCACCGCTCTCAACTCGAACCACCACATCTTTCTCAAGGTGTTCAGCCTTTATGGTACTAGCAAGCTAACTACGCGTCGGATTCATATCCCGAAATATACACTTAGCCGGCCCTCGTGTATATCTTTCACAAATCCCTTGATACCGTCAATCGTCTCCAGTGGCGTCCCCGGCGATTGCTTCCTAAACGTATCGTAAAGGTACATAGTATGAGAGACTAGTAATTCTTACGAAATTGAATTGATCCATCCTTCTGCTGAGTGCCATAGCTCATATTCGCCGCCACGTTTAATTGTCTCGTCATCCGTTTTTTTCTCATCTCATCAAAAGGCTCACGAGCCGCCTTTATCAGCGCCGCCCCGCTGGGACTCTGCCATAAGCAAGATGCTTCGAGCACTGTCCTAATTTTTTTTTCCAGCTCATTCGATAGTCGGCTTCCACGATCAAAGCCGGAGGGGGGTAGCCACGGCTTTGCATCTTCCCCCATCCGGGTCATCCGTACCATGTCAGGACCACGATACGCGATGGGTGAGGGTATTCACATCGTCCTCTTCTTGATTTTCAAATCTCATGATAATTTCTGATTCACAGCTGGCAACATTCTCACCGCACCCGGAAGTCCGCTAGAGGTCGAAAGACTCGATACACGCGTAACTGGGTCTAATCTTCGTTGTGAATTTTCATGCTCTGATGCAGTACTTCTAGGCCGTTGGGGACCATCTTCTACGTGTTTTTACATATACGTGGCCGTCCTCCCGCGCATTATGGCTTCATGCAACAACGCAGCATGCAGACAGGATCGATGTCGTGTACGAGAATCAGAGGTCGGGGCTACCGACTTCAGCGAGCCTCGTTGTTTTTAGAGAGAACCCTCATGCCGTGTCATGTAACTGTGCGATTTCAGACGGCGAGTCCTTTTCTGATGCAGTGTTCTCAGTTTAATTTCGGGCGTAATACACGGAAGAGAAACCTACCAAAATAAATGTACCCCGTTCGTAGACATGAGTGTTGTTTGAGGACTGGCTCCTCGACATAGTGTATGTGCTTCTGAACATCTCATTGACTTGATATTGAAACCGTCGTATCAATTCGGAGTCATCCCTGTGTTTACTTCTATTCTTGTACGAGATTGTTAAAACTCAGTGTCAGTTCTGCGGCAATGCACTGGCCGTGAGTTATATACATCCCCAAATTCCCTTTCATTATTTTAGACGCCCATCAAAGCAAGGTGAATTTCTGTTGTTCTGGTACATATATACCGATGATATAAAACCCCGCGTCATCTCTTTTCCCTGGTCATCTAAATGAATAGGTCGTCTAGCCACATTTACCAATTTATGCGTTAGTGTGTTGATTGAGCTGCTGTCCATGAGCTAGCTTATAGGTAATATATGTACAACAGCTCGTGGTGCTGAGAACGAAACTTGTATGGCGGGAAAACTCGAATGAGATATAAACAGATGCGGAGAATAGATGAATAGTAGGCATGGCGGTCGTTACCCAGAAACTATCTGTTGCCCTGGAGTCCCGTCTCAGAGAAACATAACGATCAAGTGGGATATAAGGTTCCGGAGATTAAAATTGGGGCTTCTCATGAGCAATTCAAAGAATCGGTGGAAGGATCATAATCATAAAACATTAGATGCTGGCAATCGATGAGATCAACTAAATACACCGCCTTACTATGGCCATGCTGAAATAATGCGGTACAACTTCGGCAGCCCATAGTTATAATGGGGCCTGATCTAAGCTTGATCGTGTTGGCGACTCTTCAATTTCAGCCTATATTCTGCACATCATCGGATTTCGAGGTTTTGCTGCGAAATATTACTATGAGTTTAGTGAGTAGTACACTCTTGTTATCTTGGACTTCATTTCTGAGTATTTCACTAGATCCTTCGAGACAACCCTTCTCCGTGGCAACACAATGACCTTCCAGGATATCTCAGATATCGGCTATCCGGAGTTTTGGTAAGTATTCAGTACCCAAATCTCCTCTCATTCTCATCATTAGAGTAGGATCTTTTTTTCCCAGATGAAAATCAATCATTGTGAGGAATTTGTTGACTTCATCGCTCGTAAAAAAAAATGTTGACGGTGTCCATTTCAGGATGCGAACAGCGCCCCTGCCTTTATTTGGTAGAAAGGATTGCATCGAGGAATTTCTTCGCAGGATTCTTCACAGAACTAGTCCCACTAGAGTCGCGGCGGTGATCGGGTCACCATTTATCGGGAAAACGTCCATTGCTCGAGCACTTTTTGTCCACCCATCTATTCTAGAACGGTTCGAGAATCGCTGCTACTGGATTTCTTGTGCAAAGATCACCTCTCTAGCGGCATTCCTCGACAAGTTCATCCAGTGTTTGGGCCAGCAGTCGCTTCTCGGAAGATTTGTCCCCCGAAGCCCTTTTTCAGTCCAGCCAGTTCTCGACGTGAAGCAGAGGACAGTAATTGCTGCACTCGCGGAGGTGGCCTTGCCACAATTTGTTGTGCTGGACGGTTTCGAGGGCATTTGGGATAATGGCGAGCTGCGAAATCGTGCCAACCGAATCCTACATGATATACACTGCATCCTAGATTTGACGCTACTCCTCACCTTGCGTGGGAGCACTGTCCCATCTGTGGTTGAATGGACTTATCACCTCGGTCCATTGGCCACAAAAGGCGCCCGCGAGCTTTTCATCCACACAAACCCGTATTGTGCAGGTGCTGGCCTCAACGATCTCTTAGAAACGGTTGATTTCAACCCTACTTTGGTTGGAGTTCTTGCTCGCATGAGCGATGAACTCGAGATGCGACCTGAGGAGATGTTACAAGAGTGGGAAGACAAAGGGATCGGGCTCCTCGATAATTTCCCGGAAGAAAAGCGCGAGTTCTGTTCTTCTGTTGAATCTTCTTTGAAGAGTACCATGGAATCCAATCCAGCCGCATGGAAGCTTCTCAGGATCCTTTCCATGTTTCCATGTGGTTTGCCGCCCACCGAGCTACTGTCCATCACTCCTGAAATCAAAGACATTGCCACAGTCGATTTGCCAATGCTAGATCCAAATCCCCATGTACTGAAATTACATGCCCCGATTCGGTCCTACATCTTCCAATTTCACCCTCTCGATGACTTCATATCAGACGTATATTCCTATGTCTTCGAGCAATGTAAGAAGCGTATGTCCCGACCTGGAGACGCCAATTTTTTAAAGAATGTCGAGCATTTGACGATATATGGGGGCAACTTCGAAGTCATCCTTATTGATGCATTGGATCGTGGTTGCATGGACGCGATCGAGGCTTTCCTTGACTACTCAGTTCATCTCCGCTCTTGTCGTCCAAATGAACAAATCGTGGAGAAAGCAATCACTTTAGCACGCCGGCGCCAGCGCAAAGAATTTCTTGCACGCTGTCTCCAATGTTCGGCTGAAATGCACCGTGTAGTCAATGGAAGTGCTCGCAATGAGTTTGCAGAGCCGATCGCAACGTTCATGGAACTTAATGATACCCTCAGTGCCGCTGATTGCATATATGACTGGGGACGTCAATGATTCGATGTGGCTACGATGGTCTTGGAAAGCTCAAACAGGCTTTAGAGATGTTTCGAGCCTTGGGAGATGAACAGAGAGAAGCCTGGTGCCTCCTCAGCATCTTTCGTGCTCCGAAAGGAGGCCGTCCATTTGATTATCTTCACAAGGCCAAAGACATATTCATAAAATTTGAAGACCAAGTCCATATTGCTCAGTGCTTACAGGAGGAGGCATACGTTTTATTGCATCAGGGGAAGATCAACGACGGCCTCACCATGTTTTGGGATGCAGCCGAGATACTTGCCCGAGTGGAAGACGGATTTGCCACTGCAAGCTGTCTTCAACGCCTTGGCATATTGCTCCATGCTTTGGGCGAGAGGAAAGCATGCTACGAGCTTATGGCTCATGCACTAGAGATATGCCAGACTCTAGGACGTAAACTTGATGCTGCATTCTGCAAGAGGCACTTAGCTGCACTATACTGGTCAGCAGGCGACAAGTTCGATAAAGCTATCGATCTTCAGGAGTCAGCGATTCCGGTCTTCTGGAGCGTTGATTATATTTTTGCGGGGGCGGAGACCAGGCTGGAATTTGGGATGTCACAAATTGCACAAGAAGAGATTGATTGTGCCATCTTAACACTTGAAATTGCAAGGAGGGAGAACCAAAGAACCGAAATCCAGGCGGCAGTGCAAACCAGTACTTCCTTCCTCAGACTATGCCAGGAAGCACGAAGTGATGCAGCTCGGTTGGAACTGAAGCGGATTGCCCGAGAAAAAATATCCAGAATGACATCCTGGGCACATGCTAAAGCGCTACTTCCATACCTTGATGTGGAAGCAGTCCACCATCTCCGGCAATTTAACTGAAGAAATTGTACTTAGTTCGTTGTATCATTCCGTTTAATAATAACGAGACCTGGGTGAACCGTAACAGCTCTTCAAAAATGAATTCGACTGGTCAGACCAGAGTAATGCATGATGATTCTTCAGTAGGAAATTTGACGATGTTTACAGGCTATAGAATCACGGAAGCTCATCAACAATTTAGGGAGAAGCAGCTATGGCTGTTGCGTGTAGATTCCTATAAGCGCCCGGAAGGTCAGCGAAGAAGAATATCGTTATTTGCTGTAGCACGTTGCACACACCAACAGCGCTGTCCACTAATATCGACGGGCGATGATCCACATGACGGAGGCTCCAAGACTCAAAGCAACATCAGAGGTAGGTACTAGAATATCCATACTAATGAGAACAGAGCGAGCTTCAAGAAAGAATACTGTACGGTCATTTCTATTTTAACTCCTAGTACGTCCGAGCCGCAGCTCCCAAACACGACAAAAAAGATGGACCCTGCTGATTTCGGTCACTGTACGGAGCGGAGAATTAGGCACAACGTTCAGCTATATTAAGCGTGCAAAAGAAGGACGGACCTACTTCCCAGTGAAAGGACTGTTGATGACCTCCATACAAATTGCCAAGTTTGGCACGAGCTGTATTGCGGAAGCAACTCGTTGCGCGTCAGGGTTCGGACTTTCAGTCATGCCGATGCGAATGCTAGAAAATGTCTTTGGTTACGCGGGGTAGCTCTACCGTAATTGAACCACCAAAAAAAGACTCCTTCCTCTCCTCGATAAGCGCCAGCGATGGCGAAGTTGACACAGGCTGTAGGTGACGTCGTCAAGTTCGTTATCGCCAGCAACCGGACTGTTCTTTCCCAGCGGCGGGATATCTAGGGCTATGGAGGTCCTCGTGTTTACTTTCGTGAAGACCAAAGATGCGCAGCCTGTCCCAAGTCATACGCTTCATCTTGCCCCGCCGATCAATGGGGGAACAAAAGCAAACAACAAGAAGTCATCAGAGCCTAGGTGCTTTCATGATTCGTAACGTATCTGAAATGTCAGATATCTATATCTTTAGTCTCCAGATACGAACTGCCGCCTCAATCATTTTTGCAGTGAACAGCTCAGAGTCAGCGGTCACTGAATCCGTTTCAACAGCCAAGGATCACATCATGACACGATGCGTGCTGTAGTCTCTCAGATATAGTCTCATGAGGATGGACGTGACCTTCGGTATTGTCGCAGGCGATAAAACGAGCGACTCGGACCGAAATCTCGTATTGTGCGCAGATCTGCGGGCCCGTTCATTAAATTCGAAAGACAGCCGCGCCACGCAAACGAGACGCCCATAATACTGAACAACATTGAAGCATTCGGTGGATCCCTTGTCAGTCCCTGGGATATCATAGCTCACATACAGGACCTTCCCTATGAAGATGGAGGAAGACGCGGACCCCTTGCAGATGTCGTGGTATGAATACCTGAGTCCTGATATGGACTACTTGATATTCATTTCCCTTCCTCGATCCACGGCTTCCGCATAAAGAAAAGTAAACGGCGAGTTGCCTCCCTTTCGAATAACGTAATACTCACCCGCAACTAATGTCTACACGTCTTCTACAGGGGTTTCGTTGTATATGGATCCGCCCTGGCTTCGGTGAACAATCTTCTGTGATATAGGCGAGAACACCTCCAAAAGGTAGGATGATCGCGACTGGTGTGATATTGGTGCGTCCCCTTAATCTCCTTGGTGATCAAGTTCGATCCCCGGTTCGTACATTCATAGCGCCGGCGCACTTTGGGGAGAAGGTACCTCTCGGTCTTGAATGCTGGATCCCCATGGCTTATTTCTGCGCTATCCAGGACTTCGAACGAGTCATTGATATGAGAAGCATGGTCCCGACATTCAAAGGAAAGTCCATCTACATGCGACGTTCATCGTGGCGGAAAAGAACAGCCGAGGAGCATGCACTCGAGGTCTAGTTAAAGATGTAAACGATTTATGTGGCACTAAAGCTTAGCGATCTCCCGTTCAGATGTTCTGGATCGTTAGTGAGGCAATTAATACAAAGGTGAAGTAACGGGCTTAACCTTACAAAATTCATGCAACGTCGGTACGTGATTGACACGGGAGAACTACACGCACAAATTTTAGAAGATTGCTGAATGTTCGTGAGGTCATCCAAGTGCAGCACGAGAAAGGGAATAGGGCGACGTCAAGGGTGAATGTCAAAGACTCAGGAGCCTCGGCCAAACCTCGGCACGTGTCCGGCGCGATCCGATTAGGACTGGACGCGTTTTTTTTCCTTTCCACCATACTCTCATACCTAATATCGCGTTTGGCTGCCCTGCCGTACCGTCTTGATTCTTCCACGTTTTCAAATAGCTTGTTTTAGGTGCGTGAATTCATTTCCCTTCCTCCGAGTCATCCCGCTAATCTACCCCATTCACCAGATAATCCCAAAACCCGTGTCCTCGCATCCATGTCCATTTTTTTCACTCTTTGACTATTCGAACGCTCATGATTGTATTTTTTTCTGACACGATTCTCCTTCAATTCGATGCAAGCGCACGTCTCATGTCTCTCGAAACCTCCACAAGACACGTATGACATCGTCGCAGACTCTCAGGACTTCATGCCGACGCCGCCTCGTATCTTGACTTGCCTTGTCCGTGGTTGATTGTGAAGGCGAGTGAAATCATTTTCTTTGCTATTATCGCTTAGTCGGAAACCTATTCGGTCTAAACAGCTATACTTGAATGTAAATCTTCGCTGCTGTTGGCGTCTACGTGCCAAAACGTCATTTGCGGCTTCAGTGAACATCGACATGGCTTTGGCAAGGAACGCACTATGGACGAAGCCGCGGAAACCATCCCATCATTTCAGAGGCGTCGATATTCTGGAATAGGGAAGACAACAAGTAATGACGTGGGCACTAGCAAGACACATGCCAATTACCTGCTGCCTACGTTTACCATCGTTCCAGGGTTGCAACCAATCGAATGCTTCCTTCCGCGTCTCATACCAATACTGAAAAACTGGCATGAACCATAGTTTTGGTGATTGTATTAAAACGGCAAGAATGTAGTCCCCTTGTGCTGCGCGACATCACGGTGAACGGCTGTCTATTTTTTAGATGCGAGGAAAAGGCATCGCATTGGCCAGTTTACAAGGGCATCCGAACGTTCGGAATTCTTCTATCTTTACCATGGTGCACAAACTCCGAGCGTCGACCCGTCGGATCCCCTGTGGATGGAATACAACGATATGTATCATCCAAGCACGTCGCCGCTTTGATTCGAATATTGCCGCTCAGGCAATCCTGGGAAATGAAGGCGACGTGAATTCGGCATACGATCGGCTGTTAGATCGGGAGCGAGTAGATGGACCATAGATATCTCGCAGGTCAATACGTATAACTCTTCATAATGTTTTTCTGACCTTCCATCTCCGCAGGAAATTCCGTGTATGAAACGGGGAGAAGCGACACCTTATCATACCATCACTTGGTCGCTGTCCTCTTCCTTTCCCCTTATTCCCGTCTCCCTCTCAAGTTTTCTCACCCAGGCGTTCCACGACATTTGATTTGATGGAATCAATTCGACACGTTCAAAGTCCCGTGGTTGCTGACAAGATTATCGTATTTGTGACTCGTAATGCTGCTTGAAGCATTGGTCTTCACCCGCCACCATCGACGTTGACGGCCAAAGTCAGAATTTTTCCTGGGTTGGAATTTTGCCGTTCGCTAAGTGTTACGTTAAACTCAATACCATTACATCTGATGATTACTTTGCATCCTGAACACATGAAGGCATCTTCGATGCCTCAAGTAATCAACCCATACTAGGACGGCCTAGATGCCCAATGTAAGCGAGTCAGTAGCAGGGAGAAAAACATCACACGGACCTTCGCCAGATGGTGTCTTGTCAGAAAAAGTGATGCTCTAAATCTCCATCTTTCGCCCCTGAGCTCCATATCAGTTATAGGCCTTACTCTCCATTGTTCAGCCGTCGTAGCGCAATGGTAGCGCGTCGCTTTCCTAAACCCAGTTGGTCGTAGGCGAAGGTTGCGAGTTCGATCCTCGTCGTCGGTAGTAATCCGATACCTCGCGTGACTTTTTAAGATCTGAGTTTCATTGAGTTCTAACTTTTTAGTTCTAATCTCTCAGTCTCCGGTCTTCAATCCTGACTCCTGACTCCTGACTTTCGGTGCAAACAACTGCCCCCCTAACATTAATGATAGGAAAGCCTTCAGGCTTCCAGTAGCTTCTCTCGTGATCCAAATCTCCGCGATTTCACTGTACTTCCCAACTACTACTGCTGCTACTATTACTTCCCTGTCGACGTCATCTGCTCCAAGTTCCACATTTTGGCGAGTTCCTGCATTGATAACACATGTTCGACGACTGTTCATCGGACATTTATTGTTCCTTTCGAAAGCGCTTATCCCATGGAGTGTCTTCTCAATCAGATCCTGATCGATGAATAAGTACTAGGCTTTGCTCCCGAAATTGTCTATTTCCTTACTATGTACGTCTTTAGGTCGTCTCTGAAAGGACTTCCTGATTGCGATCTCATTTTCATCGCTGGTACAGACTTCAAGAGTCGCCATGCCCTTCGGTTATCATTCATAATAGCAGGCGCACCTCTTGGGGCAACATACAGCGAGAGTATCACGTATGGTATCGGACTTATTAATGGCACTCAGGGCCTGGCGGTGGTTATTCATTATTGAAGGTGCACCGTCATGCTACCTCGCGGTCATCGTATACTTCTTCTTCTCCTCATACCCGGAACGAGCAACCCGGCAACCTTCTGAAGATCAAACGATCACTATTTCCAGGATGAAGCAGGAGGCGTCAAATTCGATGCCAAACTGCCAGGTCTGGTTGCGTACTGAGCGCTTTCTTGCATTACGTTTACTACTAAATAACTTCATTGTCGGCGATATCAATATGCAGTTACACTATCCAAGGACTTTGTCCGACACCCAGCTCTCGATTCCTCCTCTTATAGATGATCCTCAAGATTCCGACACCTACGGCACCTACTAACATTACTGCCCCATTCGTAAAATGTCCGGTCGGGTACCCAGGAGCCTCGCTTGACTTGTATATGAATATTCCTGAATATGCGTTCAGCTTCGTGAGCAAAACATAAATGGCGACTGACCTATCATTTGACCCGAGGCTCCAAAAGCCAAATTCACAGGAATAGCCAGTGTTGTCGCGTTAGTATCCCGCAGATTTCCGGTAAGCCATGCTAGTAGCGACGGGTTGCCAGCATAGGAGAACATCGTTCCTAGGCAGAGCATCGCATATCGCGCCTTGAACGATGTTGGTGGTAGCGAACCTGCAGACACACCTCCTTCAGCACCGTTCAGAGCAACCATAACTAGAGGCATACCATGAATGACAAAAGTTATCCCTGCCAGTACCATCGACACCATCCCGCACATTGACCAGATCCGATACCGATCCGCCACCCAGGACACCGCCACGGTGGCCAAGAACGCCACAGCAAAGGGCGGTACCGTAAATAGCTGAGCATTAAGCCCTTTGTACCCGAGTCCATTCACGATGGTCGGCGTGAATAGCGCTATACTCGAGAACGGCACCGACACAGAGATAAACACGATATAATGCAGATATAATCGCCAATCCTTCAATGCAGCTTTCGCCCCATCCCACGTAATGCTGGCATGTCCTAGAGATTTGGACGACTCCTGGTTCAGCCTGCGGATGGCCAGAAGACGGTCGTCTGATGATAGCCAGGCTGCCCTCTCAGGGTAAGAGGGAAAGAAGAAGAACACAATTATTGCGAGGATACACGATGGTGCGCCTTCGATGATGAACAGCCATTGCCAAGCTTGTAGACCTCGAGCACCGTTCATGAGCCCTACTCCGTATGCGATGCTACCTCCGAATGCGCCTCCGAGTGGTGCACCCGCGATGACATACGATAAACGGACCGCACGCTCTTGGAGTCGATACCAGCTGCAAGAACATGAATTAGAGATGGAGTAGGAGGAGTAGGAAGCTCGGTGGACGTACAATGTGAGGAAGTATATCATTCCGGGGAAAAATCCTAGAAAACTGTATCAGATCGGAAGTATTGGAGTAGAAGGGCTCTCGGACCTGCCTCGAACGTGCCCAGCAAAAAACGTAGACCAATCAATGTGGAGTAGTTCCGAGATGCGGCTATAATCATATCGGTTGCCCCCCACCCGAGCAAGAGAAAGGCGAACCAATGTGGCGCAGAGAAGTATTTGAGCATATAGTTCGACGGGGTCTCGAACAGTGCCAATGGGACGATGAACATTGCCAGCACCGTAAGGAATTGCTGATCTGTCATATGTAGGGTCTGAAGGAGGGAGTCGCCACTATCAGCGTTTAGGATTCTGGCATTTCCCTTCAGTGAGATATGAGATTTTGGACATGCTTCAGAGGGGACTACGCACGATGTTAGCTCGAGCTAGGAAGCTGAACAGAGACATCAATATGAATGATGGCATGATACGAAGATCAAGTCGCCTAAGTACTCTAGCAACGATCGCAACTTAGCTGAAATTCCGTTCAGGCAAGGACGAGCAAACATACCTTCTCTCCGCAATGCGATCGACGATGTAGTCATCATCGATGATTATCTCATTATCATCGTCATACTTGTCGACCGAAAAGGTTGGGGATGTAGAGGTCTCAAAAGCAGGACCAGGTTGCAAGCGGACGATTTCCATGGCAGGCGCTAATATTGTGAACGTCAGAGGCTCAACCGCCCTTATATGACCCCGTCAACGGCATATTGAGCAACGTGTTTCGTACTGAGGCTGAAGGAGGATAGCAGAAACACCGGCACATTGAAGCTGTCTGATTGCCACTGTTTAAGACTTATGCACAGGCGCCACGGTAAGGTGCCGTCACATTCGATGTCCTTTGGACAGGATACATTTCAGAGACCCTATACGAACACTGAGACGCTTTATCTCCTGCCCTTGTTCACTTTGCGCTATATGCTATCTTGTACGCCAGCAATCATGATATGTCCATGGTCTGGGTGGACGCTCCCAGCAGTTAGGAGGGTAGGCTATAGTAGAGGCGATGAAATAGGCGATGAGCCTGGATTTCCACGAGTCACGACTCCTCTGTTATGCGTATGACATACAAGGGTAGTGCGGGGACTTGAGAGATATATAATGGGCGACGAATATAGAGTGATGGAGAGTCGACCCATCATGACGCCAGCAACTGTGCGCAAAGGACCAAAATTAACGGGTGTATTGAAAGAGATAGCATGTTTTAGCCTATGCCTTTACAGGGTTAGTGAACCTTCTGGAACACAGGTATGGTCAAGCATACTTGTTATGGTAGCATTGATCATGTCAGTTGATAGTTGATGGCGCGCGGCACTGCAATACCCATCTTTGTACAAGCCGCGGGTATCCCCATATCGGCGGGGGAAAGTATGTATGTCGCGTTCGCGATATGTGCATCGGAACCAGGCGCCGAGCGCCGACGCAAGAGCAGAGACCGATCTGCCCGCGCGAGGGGAACAGATACTGAGCATCGCCCACCAATCGAGTAAGAGGAGACTCGAGAAAAGAAAGACGCACGAGAATAACTCCGACGCACTCTTACATCAAGCGAAAAGACCGATTGGTTAATCGATTCCGAGTTGAAGGGGTGTGTGTTTCGATGTTTGGTCATTAGTGAGAAGAGCGAAACGAAGGCGCAGGGAGGCGCCACGCCCAGCTCTCAGATGGGCCGCAGGAATAACTTCCAATCGGCAGCTATGTCAAAAAGCGCATACGTAGTCCCCCATTGTTGATTTGACGTCGCCGCTGTTTTGCCTGGTGAGATATAGTCAGAGAGTCGTAGTATTGAAGTTACGTACTTATTCCGCTGGTCTCTGGGGCTTGGAGAGGAGAAATTGCTTGCTGAAACCGGGTATACTGCCAGTATGTCTGGATATCCAGTATGCCCACTTATGGATAGCGAATGATGAGCCGAAAAGAGAGGTCTTCATTGTTGCTGGCAGACTCGAGAACTGTATTATATGTGAGCCCGCAGAATCACTGCCAACGTCGCGGCCGCACCTCTTTTGCCTAAACTTGATCCACAGCTGTGAAACGGAACATCCTGTTGTGGCATCAGCAGATTTAATCCACAGTTACTGGAGTGCTGGCCCTTTATTTACATCAAGCCCTTATTTTCTTGGGAAATAAATCGACTTTCCGAAAGGGGACGCTGACCAATCTACGGCGACACGGCACATGGCGGCCTCAGTCTGGCCCTCTGTCAAGCCTCTGTGATTCTCTAAGTCTGATGCAATTCACGCTCTGTCATCAATTCAAGTACAAAGAGAACCTGCCGTTTCTATCAAGCTTCTCCTTACCATATGAATGAATCGGAGACCTGCTCGCCATTGCTCTGTAAGTTACGTATCAACCATAACAACCGTCTTTGCTGCTCCGGCGCATATAAAAATCGGTCGCAAAATCCCGATTCAATCCTATCCTTCTTGAAATACTCCATGAGAAGGCCATCGCTTATCCCCACGCTTTTTCTCAGTGGACCTGCGTCGATTTCTCGGTTTTGTCTCTGATACTCGTGTAAGTGACGCGATACTGCTGCTGATATTTCACGCACCTTTGGGTCGACAACTAGCTTTGCAATGCTGCAGGTATGTGAAAGGAAACCAAGCATTGAAATATACTTTGTTATTCATCGAATCGTATGAAAGGTAAGACCTGATTGAGATTAACGAGCTATTCCTAGCAGGGTGGTCTGTTGCAGGCGTGGTGACAGCAGCATCGAAACAAAGGTCAGTATATTTTATCTCATAAGTACGATGAGCATAAATGACAGGTATTAATTCATGTCCCAGAGCACACACTGCACGGGCCACATAATACGCGGAACACGTATAATATCTTCTACACACCTGAACAGGTTCGAACACACGTCCATCAACGCAGAGGTGTCTGTATTATAAGAGTGCGAGTTATCGAGGAACATTCCTTCACGCTCAGCATGCCGTCTCGTACCACGAAAAGCGATCGTTCGCAGTTTGATACCTCCCGCGATCCGTCTGCTAAGCCTGCTTGTCCAATCCTTCCGGATGATAAGAAGGACGGTGAAACTGGGATTGTCAATGCCGAAGACGATTTCTCTTCAGCTGCTGAGAAGAGGTGGCTCCAGTATCTTTGTTATCCGCATATATCAACTGACTCTTGCCTCCGCCAGGTTACTCAGGCGCCTCGACCTTCGATTCATCCCAGGCTTTATGTTGATGTACACGCTTTGTTTCGTCGCTGGAGCCAACATTGTAAGTATTCAATGTAACATCGATAAATCGAGAAAGCCTCATCTTCCTACTAGGGAAACGTCAGAATCCTCAACGCTGACACCGGCGACTCGCTTCTCCAGGTCCTCGAAATGACGGATAACCAATTTTCCCTTGCAGTAATCAATACCACAGTCGCATATGCGCTGTTCGCCATTCCGTCTAACTACTTGCTGAAATACATGTCTCCGCAACGCTGGCTTCCATTCATCATGTTCGGATGGGGGGCTACGGAAATGATCATGGCCATATCTCAGAACTACAACACATTGCTTGGTCTACGATTCCTACTGGGTGTGTTCCAGGCAGGTGAGTGCGGAACATTCCTTGTAAGAAGCACCTCCTGGACTTGGACCGATCCTAGGTCTCATCCCTGGTATGATATACACTTTCACAATGTACGTTCTATGTTCCTGCCGTCTACGCAACTGCTATTCAATTCCTCGGCAGCTGGTATAGGCTTCGAGAACGGGGTCTACGTCTATCGTTGATCATAGCAGCTGGACCCCTCGGTAGCGCGTTTGGGGGAGTCATCGCATATGCTGTTGGATCTTTGGACAGGGACCGGGGTCTCGAAGCTTGGAAACGGTTATTCATCATCGAAGGCGGACCGTCATGTTTACTCGCGATAGTCGTTTATCTCTTCTTGCCCTCCTACCCTGAGAAAGCAGGGTGGTTATCTTCAGATGATCGCGCTATACATCCAAGTCACTAGGACATGCTACCGTCACATGGCAGGGGGCCAAATCCACGTTGGGAGACTGGAGGCTTTATTTGCACCACCTTGTTTCTATTCTTGTCTCCGTCCCGATGACAAGTGTCGTTGTCTTTACGCCGACGATTGTTGATGGGTTGGGGTATGAGGGACGGGATGCGCAGCTATTCACTGTCCCGCCTTTTACCCTTGCGTTTTCTATCATGGTGACGATGTCATGGGTGGCAGACAGGTACCGAATGTGGTTGACATGGTCAATGGTATCAATGGCTTTCGCTGGAATGCCATTTATCGTTCAAGGCAAGTCCAATTGACTGTCTCTGAAAGTAAAAATGAAGAAGAAATCATCAGGAGTCCTACCGCCAACGGCCTTCAAAGCTCGCTACGCCATGCTCTGCTTGGGGACAACCTTCATCTATGCATCTTATCCATCGTTTCTGACTTGGTTTACAGGGAACTTAAGGGATACGAATGTAACTACGCTTGCTATTCCAATGAATTTGCCTTCTACGATGTTTGGGGAGATAATTGGTACGCCTCTGAACCCCCTCCCTTTGATAGTCATTTATTTGTTGCAGGCATGTTCATATACAAGTCAGTTGAAGCTCCGGGGTACCCGACTGGGCATTTTACAAACGGTGCGGTACTGTT
Source organism: Armillaria altimontana (assembly GCA_022818075.1). Lineage (NCBI taxonomy): Eukaryota > Fungi > Basidiomycota > Agaricomycetes > Agaricales > Physalacriaceae > Armillaria > Armillaria altimontana. The sequence continues at coordinate 164,534 of JAIWYR010000047.1, read as the reverse complement.
CGCAGGCGTGATCTGTATAGGAGCGCTGAGGGTGATTAATAAGAAAAAGGAATAGAGAATTGGCAGTGGGAGAGTGTCCGTGTATAGCCTAATTATATGGGCAATGTTCCCTGACTATTTATATCGGGAAACAACTGTTTCTTGCATAGGACTCGTAAACAACGAATGCCATTCGTATACAACGTTCGATACAACTACAAGTTACTAAGGGTAGCTGTACGTGCAACTAAGTGGGTGAAAATCACGATCCAATCTGGAATACTGGATGTAACGAGATACGAATGTTGTGATGGAACCTTGGTAGTTGTTGAAAGAGCGTATGTCGAAAAGCAGGCCTGCCCCGTGAAGCCAACGGTGAGAAGGCAGTGACTTAACGTATGAACAGAATGGGGGACATTTTGGGAATTGACGCATAATTTTAGCGTCTACCAAGATTTAAAGGGCAGCACGAATCCCATCATAGGTTTCTAGGACAGGGCTGGAGAGATGACCGAGATGGTAAGATAACAACTTTCTGAGGCCGGACTAATCCGAGCGGGGAACTCGAAGACGGTAGTCAGGCTGATTAGCTTGGCTCTAGCTGACAGTACAAACGTAGGTTACAGCAGGTAATGCTTCGACGGTTATTTCGGTGTTACTAGCTGAATACTTGTGTGCGACCGTATATATAAATCATAAGAATGCTACAAATATTCTCACATAAAGGTAACGTACTCATACACTTCCATCAAAGTATAGCACTGTGGGTATATTAATTGGAATGACAGACGTGATATCCTCCGTGCGGTTCCGAAACGAGAACGATGGAACCAGAGAAAGAAAAACACTGTACAAAAATGAAATGCTTCGTTATCTTTGCTATGCTCTGTATTGCCAGGATGGGTTTTCCGCTGACTGATTCTCGGTCTTTGAATAGCTCTGATCCGAGAAAACAGAATGCTCCACTGTGACGTGTAGCGCGGTTCGTGTGTGAAGCTCATACGACGAATCCAAAGTGTCGGTCTTCACTTTGGCACCCAGCCCCACGCGGAAGATGATCAGTGCCGGTGCAATAGCCTGTCCAGATAAAGGTCAACGTAATTTCAGACAGCAAAAAAATAGACATACGCTAATCTGTCCGAGCGAATCCCCTAAAATAATACTAATCTGCGGCTTGAGATTGAAGAAAACGAGAAACAGCGTAGATGTGAAAGCGGATATTGCGCCAGACTCGACAATCATCCAAATAACGTCCATGTAGGGTTGAGACTTTCGACTTAGTTGCCAGGATCCTGTTCTTCGCGTCATCCACCAAATACGCGCCACTATCAGACCCGTGACGCAAATTTGCGTCGCCAAGGACAACGACCAGGAAGCCTGGAGCCATCGATATAGAGTGTGCACGGATTCCGGATTGAAGGCGATGAGGCTGGATAGATGATATATAGTGATGTATCCACAGACTGAAAGTCGCGGGAGTGAGGAAAATTTGAAGCGAAAGAATGAGGTTCCATACCACCAAAGGCTAGAACCATGAGAGCCTGGAAATACAATTAGCCCAGTCTCATGAGGTAAATCATATGCGTGAAAATATCACATACGGGAAAGAGAGACACAATCAAGCTCTTATCCCAAATCACGTATAATCGCCAGAGCAACACCACGTCGCCGACGATACACTAAACCGGCGATAACAGTCAGGATGACAAGGGTCGGACATCAATTCGGACACGACGCACATTCGTGATGGTAGCTGATTCTTGAAGGACATTGACGAACCGAGTCTGATTATTCCAGTACTCTGTGGAACCGTTGGGGTCCTTGAGCCAGATAAAAGCTTCTATCAGCGAACGCAGGCCCGCCGCAATATGGACGGTTGAGATGACAAACTGGACAGTCGCGCTGCCGAGTAAGATCCTAGAGGTGGATAAATTTAGTAAGGAGAGGCTCCCCAGAATCAACGAAGATCAGGGAACATACCACCTACGCCTGGTAAGCAGGCTGACGCAGCTTAGATATAGAACTATACTGAGGCATCGTTGGAATCATGACCTCGGTAGTATCTAAAGTAGATGGGAGGACTCACTGGATACCTGGGAGAATGGTAAGCAGCATTCTACTTTGAGGGGTAAGAACGAACCATATAGGACCGTCGTGCACCAAAGACCCACAAGAGACGCAAGATCCACGGGGAGGTCCTGCATTGTGCTTCGCTCCTCTACACTTTCGAGTGGGGCTTGTCATTATATAGACGCCCTCGAGCCCGGTCCCGTGCTGTTCTGGAACTCCTAGGGAGGGTTTTAAGTTCATCAACGGAGAGAGCCATAGCATTTCGGAACATGACGAACGACGGGCATAGAAGTGAAAGGTTCCTGAAGAGAAGCGTGCATATTTTTGGCAGAACTGACAACTTGAACGGAATATAGAACGCAGTCGCGGAATGACTGGGGAGGCGTGTGTGCGAGATCAGTGAAGAATAGCATTGACTCCTCTGACGTGGATAAATGGTGAAGGGGGTTCCGGATGGTCAGAGAACGGCAAGAATGCTATGATTGGAACGGTGAGCTATCACAGCACGGGAGACTGAAGCCTCCTGATTCGATCAAGCGTTCTTTTTTTGGGCATGTAGAAACGTGAGTTGCGATAGTCGGTTGTACCTTGTTGGTCCCTACGTTCCTGGAATCCAGCCCTACCGCCACTAGCGGGTGAACATATTTACAGATGAAAAACCGAGTTTTACCCACAAGCTTGTGGTCGCGCAATGATTGATTAATGTCGGGTGTCTTGGTTTCAGCTTGGGAGAATGGGTCGGAATGACAGGGCGCTGAGCTAACAGCCGGCCATTCCACGCCCGGGTGATCAACTGAGGGCTAGTGAGAATCAGAAACGGAATGGGGCACAAAATGACTCACGGCATCTTGACTCGGGATAGGCTCGATGATTGATTTTCGCGATACACGTGGCAGCCAATTGAAATGAGATTCGGATTTGCCCTAAATTCGCCCCAATATTTACAACTTCGTTTACTCATCTAGGTTTGTGTCCACGAGATAAATTTGTTTTCGGTAGGATCCCACAGGGCAGGAAGAAGTCTAGCATCCCCGTTCTGTAATTCGGACAGGATACGCAACCGCTTCACAAGCCGACAGAGCCAGGACTGAAGATATTCGCGTAGTAGCGAAATCGATACTATCTTGATAGGCGGTCTGAGCATGGTATCTCCAGGAAGGCTGGAAGGTACTGTCCACTGATCCTGGGAGACAAGACGAAGACCTCTGTCTCCACAATGAGGGCGCTCCGGCATCTGTAGCCCGGCAAGATCAAAGTACACCCGGCAATCAGATCACAAGCGCACGCCGTTCAGTCTAAGATTGAAGTCTTGCGTTTGGTGAAAAGAATAAAGGCTTGATCGTTAGAAATATGTGCCCAAACTGCATGACAATGATTATGCGGGTATATCCAGACGAATAGCAACTGCACCAATCAGTGAATACTTAGGGCTCTGGAAGCCAGCCAGCCAGCAGGGTGATTCAAGAAACGGCGAAGAGTAGCCAGTGTTATAATAAAAACGCTGCGAAACGTCACGATGAGAAAACTAGCGAAGACCCGTCAGCGAAGAGATGATGTCCCAATAAGGAAGGGCCGTCGGCTGCTGTGTTGAAAAAGAAGGCACGCCCGGTCATCATACGGGCCGCCGGTGGCTGTGACGAGTTCAATCCTGATTTAGTCATCACCGCTCTCAACTCGAACCACCACTTCTTTCTCAAGGCGTTCGACCATTACGGTGCTGCCAAGCTAACTGCGCATCGGATTCATATCCCAAAAAACACACCTAGCCGATCCTCGTGCATATCTTTCACGTATCACTCGGTGCCGTCAATCGTCTCTGGCGTCCCTGGCTACTGCTTCCTAAAGGTTCATAGTATGCGAAAGTAATAATTCCCACGAAGCTGAATTGATCCATTCATCTGACTGATAGTGCCATAGCTCATATTTTCCGCCGCGTTTAATTGTCTCGTCATTCATTCTTATCTCATCAAAAGGTCCACGAGCCGCCTTTATCATCGCCGCCCCGCTTGGAATCTGCCATAAGCAAGATGCTTCGAAGATGGTCTGATTTTTCCTCCCGGCTCATTCGATAGCCGGCTCTCACGATCAAAACCGGAGCGGGGTAGCCGCGGCTTTGCATCTTCCTCCATCCCCACCATGTCAGGACCACGATATACGATAGATGAAGGTATTCACATCGTCGTCTTCCTGAATTTCAAATTTTATAATAATATCTTTTCGCAGCTGATAAAATTCTCACTGCACCAGGAAGTCTGCTAGAAGTCGAAACACGCGTAATTGAGCTTAATCTTCATTATGAATTTTCATACCCTGATGCAGCATTTCTAGGTAGTCGAGGACCGTCTTCTACGCGTATTTAAAAATCTGTGGCCGTCCGCCCGCGCATTGTGGCTTCATGCAACAAAGCAGCATGCGGACAAGATCTATGTCGTGTACGAGAATCAGAGGTACACGTTCCGAGAGATGTTCGAGAGGTCGGTGCACTGTGCTGCAGTCTTTAGGGAGGTTTATGGTGTCAAAAAGGGTGAGTATTGCTCTCATAATAGAAGGATCTTTACTTACCACCAGCGCTTATAGGTGACCGGGTCGTCATCTGCTCGAGGAACTTCCCTGCTTATTACGTCGCCTTCTGGGCCTGCCGTACGCTCAGCTATCTTTCAATATCTTCTATCTTTCATTAATAATAACATAGATCTACTGAGTGCGGTTACCTCCCTTGTCAACGCGTACGCCTTTTCTTCTCTTTTCTCTTGGCAAAGTCTGAGTTTCCGAGCTTCGGTATAGATGGCTTCCACTCAAATCGCTCCAACACTGCATCGCGCTGACAAAATGCAAGCTCATTCTTCTTGATCCTGAACGAGCGAACGTTATCGAGCCCATCGTCGATTGCCTTAAAGATATGGCAGGTGCATCAGGTTGCATTGTAATGGAAGAACACGAGGGCAAAGGTCTCTGGAAGGGCATGGATAATTTTGGAACAATATTCTCTCGCTCATTGGCAAACCCCGAGTCCGTCCTAGACGAACCTCTAATAAACCCGGAGGACGACGCTACTATTGTCTTCACATCTGGGACTACTGGACTTCCGAGTAAGATGCTGATCCTTTGCCCTGGTCACGTCTTTGCTAATATCTTATTTGTGTAGAGGGCGTACTGAGCTCCCAGCGAGCTTTCTTGACTATTCTTTTCACAGTCAGTCTTGTCCTCTACGTCAGGGTCGTGTTCCTGGGCTCATTAATATGATCTAGAGCGCGTTTATCGCCGGTCGAGAGGCGCTTCGGCGAGGAGAGCCTTTCCCGCCACCGCCTGATGCTGGTCCTCAGAAAGGTGCCTTGCTATCAACCCCGCTCTTCCACGTCACGGGTACAGCGGTTACGGTGAGTTGGTACACTTTCATGAAGACCATATTTAACATGTTCTCAGTTAAATGCCACAATGCATGGTTACAAAATTGTCTTACTGAGAAAATGGGATGTGCCAGAAGGTGCGTTTTTCATTCTTACATATGTGCTCGAAAACTGACTCGCTCTTTACAGCGGCAAGGTAGACCACGCGCGTTCATTGTGTTCCAGCTTAATTGACGTAGGTTGTGCTATCAGATTGTGTAGGGAAGAGAACGTCAGGACTCTTGGCGGGTTTGATCAATTATTATCTTCCGTCGTCACTCTCTAATTGTCGTCTTCTAGTATCCCACTCATACTAACCGATTTAGAGGGTCATTTGGCCGGATTCCCTATGGAGAGTATCACCGTAGGTGGGGCGCCTGTGGCTGGGTCTCTTATTGTCAGGTCGAAGGAAACCTTCCCTTCTACCGTCATGTAGGTTTATGTTAGTGTTCTGGTCGCACAAGCATCTTGATACATTCTCAGGGCAAATGCTTATGGGCTCACTGAAAGCAATTCGACAGCTATCGGTATTGGTGCGTGCTGTATTGCCTATGCTAGTTTTATTGCTCAATGAATGCTATTGCAGCTGGGGATGACTATTTGGCTCGGCCAGAAAGCAGGCTTGTCTTTGTATCTTTCACCGTCGAGTTTGTCTTGATATATTTTGGACCAGCGGAATACCACTTCCCGTCACAGAGTGCATTATAATGAAGAAAGATGTCGAGGCTGCGCCAGGTGAAGTTGGAGAGGTGTGGCTTCGTGGTCCCGGTATCATGAAGAGATATTGTGGCGATCGAGGTATGTATCCTCGCGTTGAATCACCTTTACGGCTAACAAATGATGATCTCCGTAGCGGCCACCGAGAAGGTGAAGATTTACGTCTCAACTAACGATTACAACACTAACAACTAGATCTAGGCACTGACACAAGATGGCTGGCTCATGACAGGCGATTTAGGATATCTAGATACTGAGGGATTTTTATTTATCAAAGGGAGAATAAAGGACATCATCATCCGCGGAGGAGAGAACGTGGTAAGTATTTCTGTTCTAATTTCCATCCGCCATTAACAAGGAGATTCTGCAGGATTGTGTCTCGATTGAGAGCGCGCTACACAATGAACCAGGTGTATTGGAAGCGGCAGCGGTCGGCGTACCCGATAAGCGTCTGGGTGAACTCGTAGCCGCTGTTGTTACAGTTAAACCATCGTGGCGTGGAAAGGTGAAGGAGGAGAAGCTCTTGTCCCTTGTGAAGAAGCTGTCAGTTCTCCCGTTACGCGTCATTCCTCGTCGATGGCAATAACATGGTATCTATCCCCAGGTTGCCCAAGTTCGCCGTTCCCGTCATGGTAATGGTGCAGGATGGCGAGTTTGGTGAGTTTTCGAGTATCTTTCTATCACAGGACGTGTATCGATTCTAGAACTACTATCACAGTGCATACACCTTCGGGGAAAATCGTGAAATCCACTCTTCGAATTGCGGCGCAGAAGGAATGGGAACGCCGGACGAGAAATTCTGATACGACCAAGCACAAGCTATAACACTTATTCATATTGATATCGTTTTTCTTTCCATATATCAAGCGGAACATAACATATTCCTCAGTCATAGTGTCTTTCATGCATACAATGTCGATGGTGGAGACGAACCTCAAATCTGCTTTGCCTCTTGTCATTGTTGATGGTATACTAGAAAGCGCATTAAATGTCACCGCCGACTAGTCGATGGGCTCGATAGCCTGGGATGCTTGGACTGTATCTCTAAATTTAATATTGAGCTGCATTCAGCGCAGGATAAAAACGAGTCGGGGTTGCTTGCCGTCAAAACTCGAGACCCAAATATCCAGGGAGTGTCCCAAAATCAATCCCTACATACGCCTAGTGATTCCCTCCAACCCACTACAAACACCCCATTGTCCTCTCCCAGAGTCAGTTCCGATTTTTCTCCTCTATCAGCTGATTCTCGAGATATTTGCGAGGGATATGGAATTCCATTGAATTATTGCACTGTTGAACGGCGGCTTGAAGGCGGCAGACACATCGCCGACCACGGTTCGATGACAGGTCCCAAAATAGCAGTTCGCCAAATGCCCTTCTCGGAGCCTATCTCTTCCTACCACCATGGTCCTTAGCCCATTTCCACAAAGTTTACGTCTCGCTTGCTCGCCTACTGGCGATGAGGAAGGCCGGAGAACTTGCCTGTTTAGCAACCTGAAAACATTGTATTGACGTTGGTGCGTCGTCCTCTCATTTTTTTTTCGTCGCGTTCTGATATCGGCTTCAGTCTCGCCCACGCAATACAGCGCACAGCTATCACAAGAAAAGGCTTGTATCTGACCTTGGGCCTCTCAGCTGCCTCTGTGATGACCTTTCCAGGCAGCGCTTGGCCTCGGGAGCTATCGCAGTGAGGATGAATTGTCGATATACTCGTGGTGCGTATCCATATGTTGGCTTTCCTTGAGGAGGGAATAAGCGAATTAATATGTTTTTACTAGCTGGCAGTATCAAGCAAGAAGGACCCCAAGGTTCTGCTACGCTTGCTGACCCTCCTGGCTCGCTCAAATGTACTGCTGCCTGACAATCGTATTTTGACTCCCAGTTGCCACACAGCCACTTTTCTCACTATTGTCTAGGAAGCGCATGTGTGACTAAGGATCGTGTTTGCAGCCTGTCGCATCCCGCTTTCCAAGCGTTCACGTACAACATCGTAGAGGCATAATCTTCATACGACGAATGCTTCTTAGGACTAAAGGCTTGTTGGAGGGACGTTGGTACGTTATCTGATTCTCCCTTCCTTTTTTAGTGCTTAGTTGTCATCTGTCCCTACAGAAAGTGATATCCATTCTTGCTCCCGAAAGAAGCTGTCGATGCTTATTGCCTATATGCGCCTTCTTCGCACCCAGAATCCTCACAACAGCATCTCGTTATGTCACTCCTTACTCTCGGAGACGACCCCAATATACACCCGACCGGTGAACACCCCAGATACGTTGTCAAGGCAGCCAGATCCACGCAGCCATCGTCTGCTAGGATCCATGTTTGCGAAGCCGACAGGATTTGCTGTCAAAGACAAGAAAGTTACGCGGGACAAGATGTTGTGCAATGCAATAGTACGTCTATTCTCCTTGTTTCTTGGACTTGTGTGTATGCGCTTATACATTGCGTTGCAGATATCCGACGCTCGTTTGAGGAAGGATATCCTGGAACCATGTCTCCACCGTGTATCAAGAGGACCAATGGTCGAAGAGAAGCTGCTAACGGGTTACGGGCACGCCGTCCGGTCTTAGGCGCAGCACCAATTCTAGCTGACAGCGGCCTAATACGATTGCGGTGGACTATCGCGTATAGATATGCGACTACCTTGCAGCATGCTAAAAGTCAGTTCCATTACTCCTCACGTCGCCACCGCTTCCTAGAAGTGTCATTACCATATGTCGCCTTCTGTATTATGCAACTTCATGTGACAGATCCGCTGGCATTGCACATTTCTTTCCGTGTCCCACCTTCAAAAGAGCTGCAGAACGGTACGAGAGACGATGAACATCCGTTGGATGTAACGCAACGTGTGTCTTTTTCGGCGCCAAATCTTCACAATCATGGCCGGCCTGCTATATTCCACCCATCCAACACTATTTACGGAACCACATCGCGCCTTATGATGCTCGTATGAAGCTATGTTGCGCTTGGAGTATGTTTCTCTGTGGTATACTGGGACGATAGCGAGTGAGTGACTAGCCTTCATCCAAATATGTTTCTTTACTCATTGTGCCAACGCAAGATGTTATATCGGCCCCGTGAATGACGACATTTCTATACAGAAGAGCAATCGAAAGCATTCTATCCTAATTCTTCTTTGTAACCGAGATCTTCCCTGAGGAATATGTCGACCAGTAAACCTTAATTCCGCGGTCATGGGGGGTTTTATCCTATTACGACAGACACCTCGAGCCACTGGGGCTGTTATAGTGCACATGTCGCAATTCGAAATCACGGCCATTGTCAATCTCGTTTACAATGAAGAAAACTGCTGCGGACCTTCCGCCGAAATGCACTCGTGTCATTTCGAATGATCCACCAGGCGTCATAACACATCAACGTGCTTCTTATCCGTGATGCAGCGGAGAACTGGGTCCTTTATAAAATACGAATCAGGATCGGTTTGACGACTTGTCGAATCCCCCCCACGGGTCATTATGCCTATCGTTGATACCCTTCCTCTTCTCCTCGTCGCCCTCACTTTGATATACACGCTCTACAGACGGTTGACGAGGGTGTCTATCTCAGATATCCCAGGACCCGAGTCTAAGTCGTTTTTGTTTGGTGCGACTATCGGTGATTCTTGTATATGCGCTCGAAACTGATCTTGACTCTGCAGGTAATATCACTGAGCTTCTCCAAGCGCAAGCCGGAGAGGTAAGGCACCTCTTTATCACTGTGTCTCAAGACCCTCATGCTCTCCAGGTAGACTTCAAATGGCAAAAAATGTACGGTGATGTGATCAGAGTACGGGCTCCTCTTGGGGTGTGTGCTAGCTGTCTGCGCCGGCTTCACGTTCTGACTGATCTGTATCTGTAGGAGGACCGTCTATTGATATCCGATCCCAAAGCGATACAATATGTATATCACACTTCAAGTTACGCCTTTCCCAAGCCGCAGTCCCGCCGGCAAATATCTGGGTTGATGTTTGGACGAGGACTGGGTAATGTCGATGGTGCGTACAAAGGTAGTGCGTATGAGAACTAGCTGATCTTCCTTGTAGGCGAGGATCATGTTCGGCAGCGCAAAGTCATGAATCCAGCTTTTGGATTCCCAGAAACCAAGTCGTACATTCCTATCTTTTCATCTTGCGCGGAGAAGGTAGTTCAGTGCTTGCATCTCAGGGTCCGACTACTGATGCCGAACATCGGTAGATGGTTCAAAAATGGATAGATCTCATCGCGGATGATAATGGTCAGTCGACTGTCATTGAGGTTACAAACTGGTTGTCCCGTGCGACGCTGGATGCAATTGGAGAAGGTGTGGTGCATTGAATCATCTCTGTCTGCGAGTCCATTCTTACCTCGTATCGGAACAGCTGCTTTTGACTACCGATTTGACGCTCTTGATGAACCCAATAGCGCATTAGTCAAAGCGTACAGCAACGTCTTGTATGCCTCCCCGCTGTGTAGTCCTTGTGTTAGCTATATTGATGATATACTGCAGCTTCGATGTGTTTGGCATTCCATCAAACTTCGGCGTACTCTATATGACTATTATGGACTATCTTCCATCCTGTGTTGTCTCGTTCATTCTGAATCATTTCCCTGCTGGAAGGATGGCACACGCTGCGACGACGAAAGATCTTTCGACGGAGCTTTCGAAGCAACTCATTGCAGAGAAGAGCAAGGATGCGCTCTCGGGAAGGGGGAACCGGGACCTGATGAGTTTGCTCAGTGCGTTTCACTTATGTAATACTCTTACTGCCTCTGATGTACCCTTGTCAGTCAAAGCCCACAACTCTTCGGATCCCAAAGCTCAGCTCAAGCTGGATGAGCTCCTTGCTGAAGTCAAGTGAGCACCGCGATATGTTTTACTGCCTCAGCTGAGGGTTGACTTTGTGCTAGTGTTATCATCCTTGCCGGCCACGAAACTACGTCCAACACCATCGCTTTCATGCTAACGGAGCTCTGCAAGAATCCCAAGATACAGGACAAACTGCGCGCAGAGATACATTCAGCCGAAGCGCGACTACACGAGGGGGGTGAGACGAGGTTCGGTCTTGCCGATTTCGACTCCATGCCGTATATGCTGGCAGTGCTGAAGGTACGTTCAAATGCCTTCTGGCTTGCAGCGAGGTGTTCACTTACATATCATTGTAGGAGACACTGCGCTTCCATCCTGTGGCGTACAACATCTTCAGGGTAGCCGGCCAGGATGACGTTCTCCCGCTGAGCTCTCCAATTACGACGACGTCGGGGAAGGTGCTTCATGAGTTGCCCATTCCCAAGGGTGTGCAGATCATGTCGTCGGTTGCTGCCTGTAATCGGTTGGTCACTGTCCATTTTTCCGAGGAGCTCAAGGTTAATTTATTGTATCACAGAAACAAGGAGATGTTCGGAGAAGACGCGGATATATTTAACCCGGATCGTTGGCTGCGTGAGTCTCAGAAGCAGAAGGTAGCCCTGGGAGTATATGCGGGATTGTGAGTGGATGTATCGTTGTGTCGTCCTCATTGCACTGAAGCGTCTTCGTTAGGTTCACATTCTCTGGCGGACCGCGTTCCTGTATCGGTTGGAGATTTGCGTACGTCTCGTCTATCCTTCATTAGGCCTGTGCTGATGTGACCTTTCCAGAGTGATGGAATTGCAAACCATGATCGTGGCGATCATGAGCAAGTTTGAATTCACTTTTGTCGAGGGACACGGACCTGATAGGATCCGGAGAGAGTCGTGTTTCGCTATGACACCGACATCAGCGGGCGAGGTCGAGAAGGGATCTAGGTTGCCGCTGAGGGTTAAATTGGCTTCAAGGAATGAGTGACGTTGAATATATACGGTGGTATATTGAATGCACAATTGAAGGAAATGAGGAGAGAAGTACAGGACACACCTTGGTTGAATAAAGATATGCGGCTAGGCCATTTACAATCTACCACGATAACTAGCCATCAACGGAGAACTTGTGGATTTGTTCGCTCTGAACAGGATAAAAAGTATTGAGATATTATATGTACCGGTCTATCATAAGTAGGACTGAACAACAAAGGATAGCAGAAGAGTGCTGATGAAGGTAAATACCATGATGCATAACTCTCGGTACCTGGGTTGCATATCATGCTGCAAGACAGTAGTGATCTCGGCCTTGGTTGACACCTTGTCGGTGGAGACTTCCTCATTTGCCTCGACAGTGTCTTCCATGAAGCTTCCTTGTGGCAAACGAGTCTCATTGAGCAAGTTCTGAGATGCAACCCAGGCCTCCGATATGGTGCTGCTCATCATCGATCCTGTTGTATTACATATATTTGTCAGGATGATGTCCACTGCAGTGACTGCACTCATATCTACTTACCTTCCATCAATTCAGGTGCATCAAACATCTCCAGGAGCAGCAATCCATAATGCCCACATACATCGATACTCCCATGTGCAGGATCAAATCCATACATGGCATTTAACTCTGGTATTGCTGTAAGCATTGACAAACTTGGCAATGACCATGATTTCCATTTAGTTGTACTGTACAATTTCAACCTTATCTTCATGGCCTGTGACATGTTATGCCACATCTTCAGCTGGGAAGATCTTCACAGATTGCTGTGACATGTTATGTACATCTTCATGTTATAGGATATACAGTCTTATTGTAGTCTTGTGGCTAAATGCTGTGACTGAGTAGTTAGGTCTTTAGTTCAACCCTTCTTGAATGTAAATTTTTGCCATCAACAATGTCATGAAAGGCTGGATTTGCCGAATGGGCCACAGAATCCACCTTTGAGCTGCCAGAGTGGAGTTGTCACAGCCACATCATCAAAGTTGTCAAAAGCTTCCTCCGCCTCCTCCAGTGACATCTCCAACTCTGAGTCCACACCATAGAGCCAAGAGAGGACAGGTGGGGACATCTTGTTGGTCTGATGATCAACAATGAGAGGGCATATAAACAAGGAGAGTATAAGAGGGTCCTCCACTATGAATGTGTCACAAAGACAAAAGCAGTCTTGTAACTCTGGTCTATCTGTTTGTTCAATAGAAAGTATCCAGTGCCCATCTGAATATATGCATCAGTTGACTGTCTGAAGGTCAGTCATGGTAGATGCCCACCAATCATATATAGATTATCCTTATCTACAAGACCTCCAGAGTGATGACAAGAATATAGCTGGGAAGCCTGTGCTATCCATGAGTAGACAGGGCTTGACACATAGATGTCAAAATAATAACATGCTACTCCAGCAAACAATAAAGGGGCAGTGCCACCTTCTGTTGAATGTGAACCCACATCCATTGATCCACTGTCAGTCAACCATTAGCTAGGACAGCCAGAAGCTGACATCATAATGGTGACAAACCCATAATAGAAATATTTATCAGAGACTTTGCATGACCTCCATTCTGCCTGTCATATGTTCAACTTATCCCAGACTCTCCCAACCAAATTCTGTCGAGGTGAGGTCAATATGCTACCTGGTGCATAAGGCTGAACTCCTTGATATGGAATTTCATCCAGCTTTGTCTGACAGTGTTTGTAAATAATTGTGTAAACAATATCAATATCCACCTTTTTCAAACCTGACATGAACATGCCCCTGTCACCAATCCTATGAGGTGGGAGGTAGCCCATATATTTCATTCTTTCTAGCATATATGTCAAATTCCAGGAGGTTGACAGTGTAGGTTTCCATTGTTTTTCTAGGTCATACTTGTGACATATACTTGCTACAACAAGTCTGTTGTGCTTATTGATATAGGTGTCATGTGGCTGAAAACAATATTTATATGCAGAAAAAACATTCATGAATTGCACTAACCTTTGCATCATTGTCCCAGATCACAGTGCTAGGAGGGTACAATGTTCTCAAATGATTTAAGACCAACTTAGGGACATCAATTCAGCTTCAGCCTCTGTGTCTGCAATGAGACATACCTCTCTATCATGGATCTGCATACAGAAGGAGGTTAGCCATGTTACTCAAGACATAAATAAAAAAACCCTTTACAAATTGTATATAGAACTGTACAAACTCCTTTTGAGGTATGCTGTCTAGGTATTCCTGAACAGGGATTCACTTCATGCCTACCCATGTGAGTAAGCTACTGCAGATCAAAGGCAGAAAGGATAAGAAACCTGACCATGAAATACAATTGCTGGGATAATAGGTGATCTGCATACATCATAGACTTGGGCAACATTTTTGTGCCTAGGCAGACAGTCACAGGCCTAATGTGAGTTTTATAGTCAATGAAACAGAGACACAAAGGCAAACTTTGACTTGGTGAGGGCATTGATATCATTATAAAGTTGCTGGAACATAAAATATATAGACATTGTCAATACTGTACAATTTCAACCTTAACCTCACATAACATGTCACATGGGCTTGTGAAGTGAAGATAAGCATACCTGATAACATGTTACAAGACTCAGTGAAGAGATGAAAGAAGCTTCCAAATTAGCACTCTTTTCAAGTAAGAAATAATGAAATACACATGTCTTAATTGTCTATGCATGTTCCCAGATGTTTTTGTTGTACCAGCAATTCAGTTTTGTGATGCGGCCTCAACAACTCTGCTCTGGGAGCTCAAAGGTGGATTCCATGTCTGTGACCTGTTCTCTTGCCAACAGTCGGCCTGTTTGGCAAATCCAGCCATCCAAATTGTCATCACTGGGAGTAAAAATAAGACAATCAAGGAGAATTGAACCCACAAGCTAGAAGTTCAGTCACAACACATAACCACAAGACTACCACAGCAATGAAGATGTATAACATGAAGATGACCATCACATATCACATCTGTATGTGAAGATCTTCATGGCTGAAGATGTGGCATAACATGTCACACCTCATGAAGATAAGGTTGAAATTGTACAATACTGCAGTGTTGTAATTTAAGACCTTAATAAGGGTCTGAACTCTGACTTAAGCCTTAAGATCATTAATAACAGTTATTAAGTACCAATTCTTAACATTATGTTAACATCAACCAAAATAGAAGAGTTAGCTATGAAAATCATAACCAGAGCCCTCTAATACACCATCATTCTATGGTTCATCTGAGTACTCTGCTTCCAACAACTCCATTAGCAATGCATCACAATCAAACTGCTTTCAACATTGTTGGCAACTATCATTATCACCTGTTGGTCACTTGGCTATACTTCCAAATAGCATCTCAAGTGTTTTTGGTAATTAGGCCTTTACCTGAGGCATATCTGATTGCACAAGGACATCACTCATGGGATGTTCCGAATCTGATTTTGGCTATTACATCATTGCAACATTATCGTAATTAATGTCAGTAACTCCTGGTCCTCTATGTACCCTTAACTTAATAATGATTTTAAGACTTAACTTAACTTAACCCTTAACATTAACTTCCAACACTGCAGTACTGTGGAATAAGTCCAAGCACTCACTTTCATTGCATCCTTTCCATTATTTGATAGATAGTCAGTATATGTGAAAAATCTTGATTTTATTACTGTTGTCAATGTTGCAATAGCCATCCCAGTAACCACAAACACATGGGTAAGCATAATCCAAGGACCACATTGGCATAGCACTATCAATGCACTTGGAACGACCTGCTAAACAAGGGAACTGCTCTCTTAGTTCAATTTCACCAAAAGCAACATCCCGGACCTGCCAACACTGCATGGAGAATCCAATATTTTGGCTTAAAATATTGAATTCTATAACTATTTATTTTTTCAATGTTGCTTTGAAATATTGAGATAATATTTTCAATATTTTGTTAATAAACAAGGATATTGAAATAATATTCAAAATAATCTTTTGATATTCCAGCTTAGATGTTGAAAAAAACAAATAGTTATAGAATTCAATATTTTAAGTTAAAATATTAGATTCTCCATGCAGTGCAATGGGTCATGTAACCACATGTATGAAGAATACCACAACAGCTTACTCCTTTGTAGTATCCCTTCTTATCCTGAAGCTTTTCCCAGATCTGTGTTGTATGTTCCCTAACTTCTCTTTGAATCTCTTGCATGTTAGACCTGAACTCTGGTAATCCAAACAAGAGCAACTACCAGCTGTCTTGCGTTCGGACAATCACTGATAGGAGTCTGTAGCATCTAGATTGCGAAGAGTCCTAACTAAGTCTCAACTCTGGGCGATGAGCGATCTTGTGTAAAGTTCAGTATGATTAAACTTTAGCTCGAAGCTGGGTATCTACAATGAGAGCTAAGCTACTTATATACTGTCTCAGTATAGTTCTAAATATAAGTCCGTAGCATGGATACATGCATGAAACAATGAAAACAAATGTATAGGTGAACAACAGTAGTGAGCCATAGCACAATTGCTGGAGTCATTCAGTATAGGCATGGCAACCGGTCCAGGCGCCTATAAATAAGATCAAGATAAGCTAAGTGCTGAAGATAAGATAGCTGCTGAGGTGCTTAGATAAGATAAATGGAAAAATCATAACATTGCAGACCATGTATCTTGTCTACAACATGATTAGACTGAGACTCAACAGTTGACATGATATATAATTGTGATGTCTCCACAGCCTCAGTGATCCTGGTGCTAAAAACATCTTGTATCACTGACACCTCTAACTGCAAGCCTGTGATACCATGAACCTTCAAAGAACTGGGGAGTCAGATATAGGGCTGTGCACCATCACCATATTGTATGGTGATACGGCTTCCATGTATGGTAATGTATGGTATACATACTGAAACTGTGAGCACTCCAAGACATACTGTACAAGATGGCCATCAATGGCCATAGGTGTGTGGCAGTGCAACAAGATGCAAGGAAGCACTTTTGAGCTCTGTTTTTGCTCTTGGACATCAATCTAACATGAAACTGAGTATATGAAAGCCATCTCCATTCATCTCACCATCTATCCCGGCCCTCAACAACTCAAAATGTGGCCTTGAGGAAACTATGATGCCATGGCATAACCCTTGAACTGACCAAAAGTGGCCCTTTCCCACTGAGGATACACATCTAACATGGTAAACTGTTTAGTACATCAGTATAGTATCCATTGTCTACCATACTAATGCATTTTTATGAGACATACTCTCAACAATCAATATGGCCATATATACAACCATGATGGCTGTAATTATATAGACAGACACCATGAGCAGCCTTGCCCATATGGTATATGGTATGGATACAGATGGTGCACAGCCCTAGTCAGATATGTATCTGTGGAAGGGGTGCCAATGCTTACAATGTAATCTGACTTGATATTGTTCATCTGTTGCTTGTAGTCATTGATAGTATCTGCCACCTTCCTTGCCTTCAGGGCCTTTAGGAAGCATTTAAACTGTTTACCCTCCAGGTTACACTGGGTGATATCCAGCTTCAACAGTAAATTCTCAAGATAACTGTGTGGAGGATTGTATCAGTACAGGCTTGAACATTGGCACACACTTTCTCACATCTGAAAGTCCTCACACACAGCTTGGAAGTGGGTCACACTGGAAATCCTGTGAACCTTGATAGTTTCTTTAACAATCCCTATGGTCATCCCGATTTCGTCTACTAGCACCTGAAGATCTTTGTCATTCTTTCCAGCTTTCTGAAACCCCTTCAATGACACAAGGTACAGCAGCGATCAACAGTACATACTTCTATTGCCTCAAGAATTATTACCACACATCTGGCAGCATCTTTTATATACATGAATGAAGCTATTTTGTCTGTGATAGTAGCAAACTTTGTGATTTGGATCCATTTGTCGATGTCAAGATTGCGAGGCATAGTGGTGATGAGGGAAGAAAAGAAAGAAGGGGTGAGGTGTCTGTACAGCCCTGGTTACAATTTATATCTCAAGTCTCGGAGCCTATCAAAACCTTACAGCAATGCAGGATTCTTGCTGTGGGCATGTGACAGGCTTGGGAAAGACAAGGCAGTGCAAGCGAGATAACAAGCCACAAAGCTTGAGGATTAGTTCACTGGGAAAGTGCTACCATAGACAAGGGGGTGGTGGAAATAAAATCACACACATGACATACATTTTCGTGTATAAGGCTGGGTGGACCCCTCCCCCTCCCCCTCCTGCCACATAGGGTAGTAATATAACCATATATAGAAGCTTAGTAATGATATTTCAATCAATATCATGACCCAAAGTCAACCTGAAGTTGCCAGCCGGGTTGCCATTACTCATCATAACATGCAAGAAGGGATTGAAAAGGGATATAAAGCATACTGTACTATTTCGACCATAGCTTCATGGGGTGTTACACATTATGGTATATGGTCAATTGACTAGAGGTTCAGAGCTCAGTGTTACACGTTACATTGAGGAAATTAGCTTCACAGGACCCAAGCAAGCACCATCATTACATCAGATAAGATTATGAAAATAATTTCACTGAGCTTGTACAATTGCAATTTTTGTTGCAGGGGAAACTACTATACAGCCCAGGTAGCCTGGGTCATGCTGGGTTGCTGGGTCGGGTGCCTGCTGAGTCAGGCTCAGGTCAGAAATTTGAGACCCAGGGTATACCCAGCTGTATTACTAATGTGTTAGCAAAAACTTAAAGTCAATTGGCTCAGTTGTTATAACACTTGTCTCTTATTATTTTGGATGGTCCACGGATGTTCAAATCCTGTGCCAACCAAATATTTGAGCTGTTAGCAGGGGTTATGATGTGCTTGGACATCTTGAAATCAGTTTTTGGGAGGTGCAACTACATCATAAATCATGTTCTAGGTAAAACAATTCAATTTCATATATTAAAAATTTAATTCTACATCTATTTAAATCAATCTGGGTCAGGTGACCCAGTAACCCATGTGACCCATAGCTTACCTGTGACCTGTGTGATGGGTACGGGTTTTTTCCAGGTTCGGGTCAGGTCAGAAAATTCAGACCCAGACCTGACCTGGGCTGTACACTAACCTGGGAAACACCCTGCTAGACTCAGCCAACATTCACCAACAATGAGTACCTATGATGCTTCAGACTGGATCTCCCAAGGAAAATTGTGGAAGGATACACCACCTGTGGTTCATAGAGCTGCCAAACATGACCGAAAAGTATTTTGGAGAGGCAAAAATCGCATTTTTTATACCTGTAGGCTACTAGCTTCATTGTCCATTGTTACGTGTTTCAATATACCAAGAGATTCACTTCATGAGCCACTGTTACACGTTATGTGGATTACCAGTCAAAATAGTACAGTATTAGATGCTTTAATCAGGTTTAAAACTTGTTTTATGCAAGTCTAATTGCCATGAGCACACAGAGTAAGGGCTTACCTCATACTTGGCTTGAAGGACCGGGATCCTCACTATAAACACCAATCACTCACAGCCTGGAAGTCATGGTTCAGAGCATTGGCAGCACCAGAGGTTGAACACATCCTCCTTCCACAGCATGTTGGCACGATCTACACAGACATGATCAGCTACCCCTTTCTTCATCATACTTATAAGATCTGGGGAGATTGGTGCTTCTTTTTCATTGCTCTTACACTCTCCCCAGGTCAGTCTTTTGCTTCATCAATTTATCAGGGCCCGCATTTTGTATTCTAAGCCTTAGCCTACATATTGCTTAGGCTAGGCTAGACTTATCCTACACTTGTAGCCTACGATGACCTATGATATCTCCCAACTGGTGGTTTAGCCTAGTCCAGTCTGCTTACACTATCACCAAGCTGAATATCAAGCCTAGCCTAGCCTAGCATAAGATCTCATTAATACTTTGCTAGCTATACATTTGCCTCATCAGCACAAGCTTAGTCAATCCTAACCAAGCCTATCCAATCCCAGCCCAGTCTAGACCATCCTAATCCAATCCTAGTCAAGCTTTTCCTCTCCATTTCTAGCTGGTCCCACCACAACCACGACCATGACCACAGGCATGTCTCGCACTATGTGCACTGCCACGACATGAAGGTGAAAGTGACCCTCTAGATGACAGCCTCTTGTGTTTCCGAGATGTGGCAATAGTGCTCTTGTCATCGCTTGAAGTCTCCCCATCAAATTTGCGAGTCTTGTCCTGGGAATTCATATCGTCCCACTCCTCCTCATTGTCATCTGGGTTGCTGTGCATTGTCTCTTCATCTTCATGCTGTATCCTTGCCTCTTCCTCTCATGCAAGTTCATCCTCCTTCTCCCTTGTGTGTCGATCCACTTCCTGATTTTCTGCAACTTTTACCAAGGCCTTCTCCCACTCTTTAACACAATGAACTGCCAATTTTGAGTGCATGTCCGCCACCTTGTATGCATATGCGGCAGCTCCGGTTGCAATATCACTTGCCTTCGCAATCTGTGACCAAGCATTGGCAGTTTTGCGATGCGAGACCTCCACTCTCTGCCATTCCTCCTCCAACAGTTCTACTTCTTCAGTCCAATGATCCAGATTGGCATGCTCCCACATCCATTTCACACATCTGACTACAACATTATGTGTTAGTGAAATTATGAAGATGAAAATAAAGCTATGAAACTAATGTACTTTCAGTGATCCATTCATCTTTGGCACCTTCCATCAGACCCTCTGGTTTCAGGGCTCCTCATAGCCAAGAGTCTGGCTTCATAGTGTCACCCAATCCACAGCTCTGCACAGCATTCTTGGCTGTGATATGCGCCACAGTGAGCTCCCGAAGATTGACATCCATGGGGGACATGCTGAGAGTAATCAGGTGTTTCCGGACAAAGTTGTACCTATGCATGCAATCAACTTTGTCAAGCTGAAAACGGCTGACAAACTCATGTGCATGTGTGTGCATCCGCTGACCATGAAATTTGGTTCAAACGATTCATGTATTGTAGCTCTGTCCGATGATAAGCTTGCATATCTCAGCCAAGATATCATGCACCTGCCCCACTTGCAGTGAGTACTCAACCAAAATCAGACCTTCCAGTCCGTAGCAGATGCATCTCTGTCATGGGAGTCAACTAGGAAGGGGAAGCCATGCTTTCTCGGGGCTTTGGACATCGACTTGCTGAACTGATGCACAGGCAGCTGGAAAAAACTTCACAAAAACCTGCAACCACTCAACAGTGTCATCATAGAGGGCTGCTCGGCTCAAGCAAAGACAGCTGTCCTCAGGGGTGGTTTGATATTTTGGATCGGGCTCCCTCTTCTCCAGGAGCTGTATTTGCAACCTGTGCACTACAGTCAGTCACCTTGGAGATAATCATAAACACTTCATACTGACTGTTTGTGATCCAAGCAAACCCCCTCCATGATGACCTGTGTAACACCCTCGGTCATGCCAGGAATGGGTGAATCACTTAAGATTGTGGTTTTCTCCTTTTTAAGTAGATCTGTTACCATACTTTGCATCGTAGGACAGGCTGAATAAACATTGTAAGCAAATCATACACAAGAGCGTTATCACATACCTATATTGTTGAAATTGCATTGGAAATGGTCGACTAAAGGCTTAGTGTCACACGTGGGCATGGGCATTTGATACTCTTCCTCCCATTGAGCAATGAGCTCAGGTGGATGTGTGGCAGTCAATGCGGTGAAACTAATTCAAAGTTTCTCTTGTTTTCGTATGGCTTCAACATATTTGCATTTCAAATGTGTTGCTACATAGTCAATGTTTGTAAACTAGATACTCATTGTTTCAACATCGACTCACCAAGGTGAACAACCTTACTCCAGTTCCAGTCATTGAGGATGAAGTCCAGCATGTCATGGCGGAGACCATGATTCATCTGTTTCAAGCTGCCACCTGCATGCTTGGTCCTGTCCCAGGCCAATTCTAAGACATCCCCACAACTCCAACAAACCCCTGGTGTATGCTTGAAGCAATAAAGCACCAAGCAGTGCAGGATATGGGCAACGATGTGTAGCTGGCCAATGTTGCCCTCAATACCAGCAATCTTCACCAGTTCTTCATTGGTCACATCGGGAAAGTGCTCCTTGGTGATTCACATCAAGAGATTCGGTAGATATTGGCAGACGAGGTCATAACTCAGTTGGATCCACCGCTGTTTTGTCTGATCCCTCAATGCTCTGATGAGACCTCAATCTGTGTAGTACAGTCTGACACAGCCATCAGCATCAATGTGCCAATATTACTAGTAAAATTACCTCTCTCCAGCATACATATCCACTGTTGTGTCTGGCTTGAACATGACATGGTGTACGCACTGGAACCCAACAATTCCAGTCACCACAAGGTTGACGAACTTGAGTAGATGGTTGAACTTTAATGCCCGAAGCTTTGTGCAATCACATTTCTGCCACAAGCATTAGCTAGCATGAAGAAGACTTCAAATTGAGCGCTCACATCTGGCGGATCATTTTCCACACAGGAAAGATATCGCTGGTATTCATGCTCTTCGACAACAAAAGCGCAACCAGAATTTAATGACTCCTCATTAGGGTCATCTGGCTTGTTGATTTGTGGAATGTTGAAGGTACTATCGCAGTCGAGAAACAGTGTGTACTTGTGTCTATAGCATCATCAGGCCAGAATACCCATGTACCAATTGTGTACTCACTTTTCACTCTCCAAAGCATTATTCAAAATGGCCAAATCAACATTCCACTCTGGCTCTGGACACATGGGGCAGTGCACAGCAATACAGTTCTTCTGTTGGTGTGTGATGAAGTCATCAATATTGTGCACTTGTCTGCTGCGTCAGACCGTTTGCAAATGTCGGTGGATGTGTGATGCTTGCATAAAAGTACGGTATGAATCCTAAACAAGTGTATCAGATATCAAGAATACCACTAGCACAGATAACACCCACCGACACATCATCTGGAAGCTCTGCAGCGGACATTTTTTGCAAAGCAGCACAAAATGATTCGGCCGACTTTGTTGACATACAATGGTGGACATCGAAATTATCCAGTACCTTGCTAGTGAAGACCGTTTCTGGGTGCTTCACAGTTGCCAGAAATAGCCGATGGCAAAACAGCTGTTTGGCCTCATTGAGTTCTCAATCCCAGCAAAAACAAAATTGGAAGTTGACATCATGATAGCCATTGATGTAGACGACAATGACTTTGCGAAAGGCAGTCCCCAGCTGATTTGGACAAGGGTAGCCACCATGACCCAGAGGAAACATGAACCCAAGCTGCTGAAGACTGGTCTTCTCAAAATATCGTCCAATCCACTTTTTGATTTGATGGAAAGGGAGATGATGGTGTATGACCTTCATGCATTTGCCACAACAGGGACTTTGCAGATAGCAGCTTTTGCATCGGTATTCAGATAGAGCACCAGATTCACAGGTGCAGAAATCATGTACATGAACATCATAATTTTCGGCGATGTATGTCAATTGAATGAATGGGAACAGTGGCAAAAAAGGTTTCATTTTCTCGCTTGTGCCCTGCACATGTCTAAGCATTGAGTAAGAACATCAGCACACCACACAAGGCTTCGTACCTGAGGTTGTTCTCTTCTCAACACTTTTAACGGTGAGGGTGGGGCCTCTGACGCAGGTAGATGTTCGCAGCCATCGTCATGCGACGGAGATTGATCAGCCAAAATTGCATCGGTTGGTGTGAATGTTGAACGTGATCCGACGATAGAAGCTGGTTTGCACCTACCAAGCTTCTCAAAGTTGGGTAACTTGACATGCATGGCTGAGAGCAAGGTCAAAGAAGCTGTGAGAAACCGGGTCAGACAAGGGCAAAAGCTCAGTGGCAGTGGCATACCCTTATTGTACGGACTTAGTTCATAGCCTGTTCATGGTGCACAGTGGCATCAGTCCTGGCTGGCACACTACTTATCAAAGGATATGCTAGACATTTCATAGGAGGAAGATTGATTGGTGATGAATACAAGGAATGATATCACTATGAAGTGCTTGTTCCCGAAATACAAAATATTTAACAAAAAACCAAAAATAATACATTCATAATAGGAAAGATATCTATATCATTCAATCCAGGCTAGACATATGCTTGAGTAGAAGGCGGCGAACATGCAAGCATAGGAGCACAACTGGGACATCTAGTAAGATGGCTGGAGTAAAGCCTGAAGGGCGTATGTCTGTTGCAATTCCACACCGGCTGCACTGAAGACCTATCAGCTACCTGAACAGCCCACATCAAAAGAGCACGACATACCTGGAGTTTCTGCTTTCCCAAAGTGTCCAACACACACTGATTTGATGCATTGTCACCTTGTTCAACGCTGAGATTGGTGACAAGGCACAGTCTTTCCCGACAATAACAGAATCCAGCCATATTACAATTGGGATAGTGCTCCTTGTTGAGGGCCTGGAGGCATAGATTGAGGAGCTTGTTAACATGCACAAATGCTGCCGAGAGCTGTTGAAAGTGCGAGATTGAATTGTATCCCATGAGATTGGGCATCATGTGAGGGAAGAGAGGACCAACGGGCATTATGACAACAGCAGAAGGTCGAGGATAGGAAGGTCGAGGTGTGTTAGACCCGAACTTCAATCAAAGATAAACAACGGCTGTCTCGCGTTCGGGCAGTCACCGCTGAGTTCTTTATTCGATTGAGAGTAAAGGCGTAAGTCTTTAGCGCTTAGCGATAGATAAGGCGATAGTTTTGGTATAGATTAAACGTTAGCTCAAAGCTAGGGTATAACTAGCGAGAGCTTTACTACTTAAATACTAACAGTAAGGGTCTAAATATAACCCGTTCGTGAGAGTGAAAGGCTCGAGCACGCAATATCGAAGCGATAGACACTTCAATCAAGCACATCGATGAACGATAAGGTGCAAGGTGAAAGTGGCTACTACGCCATGTAGTACGTAGTGTCGAAGCCGCTGCTTGGTGTCTGTATGATAAGCGGTCCGGACGGTCCGGTGACCCGGGTTATGTAAGTAAAAGAATAAAAGTGGTTAAATCGTAACATTACCCCCTTATTAAGGCAGGCGTCCCGACTGCCGTTAAGGTCCGCTCCAGTCGTTGGGGAAATCTTCTTGATACATTCCTCTAGCTTCTCCTCCATATGGGTCGTCGACGAGATCTTCGTCTCCGATTGGTGGCTCTCCGTCGTCGGATTCGTTGTTCCAGTAGTCTTGTAGGAGTCTTCGCCACTCAAAGTTGTACTGTTTGAGGGCTTTTACCCACTTCTGGAATCCGTCTGTTCGCTGGACGAGGTATCGAACATCGCCGTTACTGTCATATTCGTGATCGAGGATCATGGTGACGGCTTTGTTCGGTGTTACGATTTTGGTGTCCACCCTGTCAACGTGTTCTGCCAGGAATTCTTCGATCAACTCGTCGGCATCCATATCGCCCTCCCATACCCAGCTATTTGATTCTGGTCCATAGCCCTTCCATTTGACGAAATAATCCGTTGCGATTCTCGATGGTTCTCCCTGTCTTCCTCGAACGTTTCGTTGCCTGCTGTTCAAGACCTTTTCGACTTCGTAAAGTTCATCGCCGTCGATTAGGTCCGGTGGTGGTGGAGGCGGTTGTTCTTGGTTTGGGAATGCGGGTGAGATGTACGGGGTGAGTAGTGATTCGTTGAAGGTAGGGTGAATTTTCCAATTAGCTGGTAGCTTTAGGGTGTATGCTGAGGCGCCCTTTTTGTTTTTTATTTCGAAGGGACCTGTGCGTTTGTCGTCGAGCTTCTTTTTTGGACGGGGAAGATGGAGGTTGGTTGTGTCAAGCCAAACTTTGTCGCCTATTTTGTACTCGACGGCTGGTCGTTTGTTTTTATCGTACTGTGCTTTCATTTGTGACGCAGCCTTTTCGAGTGATTTCTGGGCGGTAGCATGGATCTCTTGCATTTTGGAGACAAAGGAGTCAGAGGCGGGGGTGCGGAAAGGGGTGGTGGATTTCATTCCAGGTAGTACAGCGGGATTGTAACCGTAATTGATTTCGAATGGGCTTTTACCGGTGGAAGAGTGTTTTCGGTTATTATGCGCGAACGCGGCAAGTGAGAGCCATTCTGCCCAGTCGGTTTGGAGGTGGTTGACGAACATGCGAAGGTATTTTTCAACCTCCTGATTTACGCGTTCGGTCTG
Source organism: Armillaria altimontana (assembly GCA_022818075.1). Taxonomy (NCBI): domain Eukaryota; kingdom Fungi; phylum Basidiomycota; class Agaricomycetes; order Agaricales; family Physalacriaceae; genus Armillaria; species Armillaria altimontana. The sequence continues at coordinate 138,481 of JAIWYR010000047.1, read as the reverse complement.
GCCATCCGTCTGGGGATGATAGGCGGTGGAGGCGTTCCCTTTGATTTGGAGGAGATGGTAGAGGTCTTTCATGAATTTGGATACAAATACAGTTCCTCGGTCTGAGATGACGACTTGGGGCATCCCGTGCTTGGCATATACTTCATCGCGTAGGATCTTTGCCCAGCCTTCAGAGGACAATTCTGTGGAACATGCAACCGGGATGATTTCCTTTGAGAAACGGTCGACGATTACGATGATGGCGTCGTGTCCGTTGCTCTCGGGTAATCCGGTTACCATGTCTACGGAGATGTGAGTCCATGGGCGGGACGGTATTTCATTGGGGTGTAGGGGTGCTGCCTTGGCCTGATTGCTGCTCTTGGCTCGCTGGCACGTTTCACAGGCTCGTACATAGGCTTCGATGTCTTTTTTCATCTTCGGCCACCAGAACTCTCGTAGGACGAGTTCTTTGGTCTTTTCGATACCTGGATGCCCGGCGGTGATGTGGTCGTGGGATCTAGCGATGATTTCTCCACGGAGTGCATGATCTCGGGGAACGTAGATTCTACCGTCGTACCAGATGAGACCGTCTGCCATTTTCATACCCCGGTCGTGGTCGAGAGAACTGGCGACAGCTCGATCCCAAAGGCGATTATTCTTTGTGGCGACTCGTACATCACGGTGGGTTTCTCCGATGGTGGGCATGATCATTGCTCTGAAATGTTCTGGAGCCAGGACTATTACTTGGTCATTATCGTCCTGTCCTTGATCATGGTCTGCGCGCCGCGAGAGGAGGTCAGCCTTTTTGTTTGCGGTACCGGCTTTGTGATGGAGGGTGAAATGGTATTCCGCCAGCTCGGTGATCCATCGGGCTTGGCGTCGATTTACTTTCTGGGGCTTTCGGAAGTACTGGAGATTTTGATGATCTGTCCAGATCTCGAAATCTTGGTATGCGCCCATAAGGTAATGTCTCCATTCCTCGAGAGCGAGCATGATCGCAAGGAGTTCCTTGTCATAAATTTCGTAGTTCCGTTCTGTGACCGAGAGTGATTTTGACAGGAACGATACGGGTCTCCACTTGCCATCCTGTTCTTGGGAGAGGACTGCGCCAATGGCTCCTTCGCTGGCGTCGGCTTCTACTCGGAATTTCCCTTCGTTCGTTGGTATCGCGAGTATGACGTCCTCTGCTAATTGCTTCTTTAGCTGTTCAAAGGCCTCCTGCTGCGCCTCTCCCCACTTCCATGGATCGTTCCCCGTTAGCTGGGTCATGGGCTTTACGATTTTGCTGTAGTCCTTGATGAAGCGTCGATAGAAATTGGTGAATCCCAAGAAGGACTGGAGCTCCTTCTTTTTGGTAGGTATCGGCCAGTCGGCAATGCCCTTGATCTTGACCGGGTCCATGCGGATGCTCCCTTCGCTGATGATGACGCCTAAGTACTCTGTTTCTAGGACTTCGAACTCGCACTTTTCGGCTTTAAGGAACAATTTGTGCTTCCTTAGAGTCGCCAACACTTCTCTTGTGATACGGCGATGTTCCTCCTTGGTTTTGGACATGATAAGGATGTCGTCCAGGTAAATGGTCACCTTTCCTGATGCGATGAGATTTTTAAAGATATCATTCATCATCCATTGAAAGGTGGCGGGTGAGTTGGTAAGGCCGAAGAACATGACCGTTGGCTCATACAGGCCACGATTCGTCCTGAAGGCTGCCTTCCATTCGTCTCCCGTTTTGATTCGGACGTTATTATACCCCCATCGTACATCGAGTTTAGAGAAATATTTGGCGCCGCGCAGTTTATCCATGAGTTCGGAGATTAAGGGAAGGGGGTAGCGGTTTTTAATTGTCATTTCGTTGAGCTTCCGGTAGTCTTGGACAGGCCTTAGCTTGCCGTCCTTCTTTTTGACGAAGAAGAACGGTGAGGCCATCGGCGACTTGGACGGGCGTATCCTTCCACTAGACAAGTTCTCGTCAAGGAATTTGTCGAGCTCCTCCTGCTCCGCTCGGTTGAGTGGGTATACTTTGCAGTCGAGGTTGGCGTTCGCGTTGGGGATAAGTTCGATGGCGTGGTCCCATGGTTTAGGTTCTGGTAGGTCATCAAAGTTTTCTTTGTCGAATAAATCTTTGAAGTCCCTACACCATTCAGGAACCATTTCTTCAAACGTCTTGGTTGCCTTCTTCGCGTTCACCTCGGCTGCTAGGTCATTGGCCACATGCCGCATTGCCCTAATGCGAATAGCTTCTTCAAAGCTTATCGCTAGGATAGTGTCACCTTCCTCTAGCTCTTCGTCCCATTTGTCATACGGATCTGCGTCAGGTAAAGGAAGTGGAATATGACGGCATTGGCAACGGGCGAACGTCATCTTTCCGGTTCGCCAATTAATCAACGGATTGTGCCTGATTAGCCAGTCATGCCCTAAGAATATGTCGCGATCTTTTAAGTCCGTGACGGCTAGATCTATACGCTCGGCATGGTCTCCGATGGTGATGCGTAATTCAGCGAAGGCAGTGATCCGTCCCGCACTATTTTTTGATCCGTCCGCATTGTAAACGGTAATGGGCGCTGCCGTGGCGCGGGTAGGGATGTTGTGTTTCTCCACGAATGTTCGGCTGATGGCGCTGCTAGTGCAGCCACTATCGACTAGGGCAGAGGCAGAGATTCGGGGAGTACGGCCGGACATTTCGATCTGGACGTCGGTCGTTAGGGCTTTCTCGCTTCCGCTTACTCGGCAGATATAGCGTCTGGGCTCCCGCAGTTCCTCCATCCATTCCAGCGCGTTGATGCGCGTGGCTCCCTTCAGTCCTTCTAGTAACCCATCCACCACCTCCTCTGCTCGTGCTTTATGAATCCAGTTCTTTAAGATCGCTTTTGCCTCCGATTCCGTTCTGGCGTTTTTAATTCCGCGTAGCGTCCACTCGGCTCCAAACGGCTTCAGCCATTCGTATGGGACCTTCTCAGCCTTCGCACCGGAACCTGTTGGTTCGGCTACCGTCGGCTGGGTCACCTCGGGAGCTACAGAAGGGGTTCGGTTAGCTTCTTGACTTCGTCGGAAACTCGTGTCATCCTCCTCATCGGGAATCTCCTCTAACTGTACCTGAGGCCCCCTTTTTACCGCCTGGGCGCTAGCAGCTTCCTCCCGTTCGGCTGTCTTGGTCGGGGCCGTTGCGCATCCAACGGTTTTTGCCACATGTGCGCCTTCGTTGGGATCGCCCGGGGGTGTGTTGGTTTCTAGCAGCAAGTTCGTCTTGACCGAGGAGTCGCCGCGAGTAGCGACGACGGGCTGCACTTGGACCGTAGCAGAATGCGGAACAGCCTCACCCTCCTCCTCGGGACTATGCGAAACGTTCCGCTCACCTGTCCCGGGGCCTCGGCCAACCTGGTCCCAGTCTTTGTCTTGTCGCTGGGTCGCGCTCCTGGGGCCCTCTTGTCGGGTTCGCCCGCTGCGCACGGTGTTCAAGTCGTCCTTGGCCGTAGAAGACCACGCGGTGTTCTCTGTTACCAGGGGAGGTTTCGCCGAAGCTATTTCCTCGAAACTCCCAGCGAGGCTGGGACCCCGTAGAGCCGCCTCAGAGGAAGCCGGTTCCTCTGCTTCAGAGGGGGCGTGACCCTTCGGTGAAGGCGCTTGTTCCCCTGTCCCATCCAGTCGCTTGTTAGGCGCTGTTACGACGGGTAGCACTATGGTGGGTGCCTTTTCGTTCGCCGCTTTCGCTCGTAATGAGTTACTTGCCGAACGCTTAGTCGGTGGTGATGTTCCGACGTCCTGTTTCGATTCTTCCTTAGTTTCTGTCTCGGTAGTAAAGTCGCAAAGTGGTATATTCGAATGCACGTTTGATACTACAGAGATACAATGAGCCTGACTAGCGGGCGACAAATGCGTACCGGATGAAACTAAGTCCTTGGCCGAGGCAGTCGAATCGTTTACTGCTCGGCGCTGTCTTTTACCTCCTCAACCTTCGATTCCGTCTTCTCCTTTGTCGCGACGTGGTCCCAGTAATACTCGACCCGTCGTAGATGTTCTTCCTTGGTTTTGGCGCGCTTGGGACAGTCCTTCTTGAAATGTCCAGGCTCCCCGCATCCAAAGCATTTCGCCTTGGTGCGTAGGGCGTCGACATCCATAGGCTTCCCTCCGCCTCCGTATGTAGTGCCAGTTCCGGTTTTCTTTTCCGGGGCGCCGGCCTGCTGCTGCTGCTGTTGGTTTCCTTTCCATTGCGTGTTCGGCTTCGCCTGCTGCTTCCAGTCCGCTACTTTAACCCCTCCGCTGGACTCTGCTTTCTTCGTCCTCCAGTTGTGATCGATGCGGAGTATACGACGCTTCCACTCGGGATAGTTTCGTGGAGGGTCCGCGTCCGACGCATAGATGATATCTTTGGTGGAGGCGCGGCACGCTTTCTTTACTTGGGCCACCATCATCTGGTCGATTCCGATAACTCCTGCTTCGAACGCAAGCGAGTCGAACTGCTGGAAGAACAAGTCGCCGTCAGGGAAGGTGCTCTGTCGCAGTCGTTCCCACTGTGCGAACTTGATCTCCGCATTGGCATCCTTCCAGAACCGTCGTCTGACTTCGCCTACGAAGTTCTCGTATCCCGGGTACAACTGATCTCCGTTGGCGTTCCTTCCGAGTTCCCTGGCACACAACTCCCACCAGACTTGAGCGTCTTTTCCGAATCGTGATGCACAGAAGATAACCTTGTGCGGGTGGTATCGGAAGTACTGGTTGAATACGGAGAAGTACATGTCGCACTGGGAGAAGAATCGGGCGATGTCATTGGAGTCGCCGTTGAAGTTTTCGGGCACTTTGACCATCTCGGGCTTTAACGATGCCCAGGGTCCCTGAGCGTCTTCAGCGAGAATCCAGGGAGCGGGTGGATCTGGTGGTCCTGGCGGCGGAGGATATTGCGGGGGTGCCCACCTCTGTGCTACGGGTGGGGCTGCTGGTTGTACGGGGCCGGGAAGTGGTTGTTGCAGCGGGCCGGGTGGTCCGGCGTTATCGTCTGCGGCAGCGAAGAGCCTGGGCGGCGCTTGCGTGCCTGGCGGTCCGTACCCCCGAGGGTAAGCGTAGCTCGGTACTGGGTAGCGGGGAAGAGGTATTTTGGCCCGTCGTGGCGGTACCGGTGGTTCATCTGGCATCGGTTCAGGATACTTGTAATCGGGTCGCTGATAGCGAGCGGGGACCTGGAGAGGTTGATCTGAATGGATCATATTGTAAGCCATATGGGCGAAGTGCCTGGCTTCTTCCTGGAGGATATAGTCATATCCGAAATGAGCGTAATCCATTCCGGCTGGGGTTCTGGCCCAGTCCTGATCCGCTAATAATTCTTCTTTGAAATGATTAAATAAGTCGAGTAACGTGGCATAGGCGAGTATTTCGGGGATTCGGATCAATTTACCCGTGGCGAGGAGATAGAGAGCCTGGGACATGGTTATCGGGGTGATCGGCCGGCGGAGTGGTTGGGGGCTCGGGAGGTGGGGGAGTTGGTGAGGCGGCGGGACTTCCCCAGGGATTCCCGTTGACATGCTCTGCCTCGGGGAGTACCTCTGTACTGGTTCCGCTGCTCTCTCCCTGGTTGTCTCGTGCCGTAGCGAGCGTAGACGTCCGTCTGAGCCTGGCGATGACTCGCTCTGCTCCTCGTCTCTCCCTGCTGTACTGGTCGCGGAAGGTGAAGGGGTCATACCCGACAGTTCCTGCCCTAGGCCTAACGGTATCTGACCGTGCCCAGGCATCGTCGATCCGGTTTCTCTCGGCTGAGGTAAGCCCGGTGTCTGGATCATACCCGACGCTGTCCTCTCGTCTGTGCCTCCTTCGAGGTGGGCGAGGTGGACGGGGTGGATGGAGACTTCCCTGAGTTGAGCTCTCTGGTCGCTGCTCGAACTCTGGCGTCGACTCTCTGGGCGATATTGGGGGAGTTGGAGGCTGCTCTGTGATCTGGACGGGCTGCTCCGGTGCGCACTCTGGCTCCGGAGTCCTTCGTCGATAGGGATTTCCTCTTCCGGGGTAGAAGGCCGTGGGTGGAAGGTTGACGTTGTCCCATAACTCGGCAAGACTGAGCGAGGGGCGGGCTGGTATAATCCCAATACTGTCGCTGGCAGGTTGCTCTGGAACTGGTGTTGCTCCACCGCCGTGTTCCCCCAGGCCGAGTCGGACGAGGTGCCTTGCCAGGATTGCTGCGGCAATAGAGGTAGCTGGTCGATGGGGATGGGGGGTATGGCCGGCAGAGCCGGTTGCAGAATCCTGTGGAGGAGAGTGCCCTGTTCCGGCAGCGTCTCTAGAGCTTCCTTCTTGAACGCCTGCTTCCATTTGCCCAAGAACGTCATCTTGCGCGGCTCGCCGGTTGAGGAAGCGACGGTACTCGTCGACTGCCTCGGCTCTTCGCCCAGATACGGGTGGGTAGACGTGGATCGGTGGTGGCTGCTGTGGGATGACATGGTTTATGGCGGGTGGCGGGTAGCGTATTTGGTTTCGTCGAGGGCGAGGGTATAATCCGTACTCATGCAATACTGCTAGCACTACTGCTGCTGCAAAGACGGCGGTCCCGACACCGAAGAAGACTGCGATTAAGATTGCCTCGAGTGTCGTTAACATAAAGGTTCGGTTTTAAGGAACCAGGGGAAGCTTTGAGCTAATTGTTAGACCCGAACTTCAATCAAAGATAAACAACGGCTGTCTCGCGTTCGGGCAGTCACCGCTGAGTTCTTTATTCGATTGAGAGTAAAGGCGTAAGTCTTTAGCGCTTAGCGATAGATAAGGCGATAGTTTCGGTATAGATTAAACGTTAGCTCAAAGCTAGGGTATAACTAGCGAGAGCTTTACTACTTAAATACTAACAGTAAGGGTCTAAATATAACCCGTTCGTGAGAGTGAAAGGCTCGAGCACGCAATATCGAAGCGATAGACACTTCAATCAAGCACATCGATGAACGATAAGGTGCAAGGTGAAAGTGGCTACTACGCCATGTAGTACGTAGTGTCGAAGCCGCTGCTTGGTGTCTGTATGATAAGCGGTCCGGACGGTCCGGTGACCCGGGTTATGTAAGTAAAAGAATAAAAGTGGTTAAATCGTAACAAGGTGGTGGTAGATGATCAATGAGTGCTAGCTGCAACATTGGACTAAATAGTAATGAGAACAATGCCACTTTAGCTGAACAAAGACATACCTTGAATGGGCCACAGATATGACATTGTAGAGATCAATTGTGTTTCACTAGCCAGGTTTTCTTTTTGTCCATCAGCATGAGTCTGAGTAGTCGTGACAATATGTACCCCAAATTCTAGTTCTGGAAAGAACTTGCAATATCTTGAACATCTTGACTACAGCTTCGAGGCAAAAGAATGACACCGACGCAAGGTCAAGTGCTCGAAAGCGACCCATGCGGGTCAGCTGAAGAAAGGTCTTGAATATCTTGATGACAAGTTGGAGGTTGAAAGATTACACCGACGCAAGGTCAAGTGTATAGAAGTGACCCATATGGGTCAGCTGAATGTGAATGAGTAGTGGAGACAAGCAAGAAGTGACGAGAGAGTATGCAGGGCAGACAAGAGAATCAATGTGGGTCCACAGCCCAAAATCGGACTTTGAATTTCTATCTTGGCACAAAGGCGTGATGACATGTGCAAGCACCTTCCTTCCAAAGTCCATATGGCATCAGAATACTATCTATCTTACCACCATGCAATATTGTCATGTCTGCCTACCCAATACATGTGAGTTCCATCATACCTTTATCTGTTGCTCTTTTTCTTTGGCTTGACCTGTAGAGGTCCGCCTGGCCGCTTGACATTTTGTTGGCGATGTTTTTCTCTTTATTTGACTTTCTTATTCTTTGGTTCTTGATATTAGGTGGATACAATGGTCCAGCTGGAAGAGCTTATGCCCACCAACATACATGCCAATCCACAGTTACTGCTTCACAAGAGTGTGCCTGAAGAACGTGAGTTGTTAATCCTTCCCGATGTATGGTGATACTGAGTGTTTCTAGCCCAACAGTTCAATGATGGCTTTCATGGTGCTGTCTTACCAAGCAGCGATTTCTTCCTGGTCACACCAAATTGCGGAGTTCTACAGGCCCCACCTTTGGGGGTGAACAGAGAGGTTTACATGCAACGCGACTACATGTATGGAGATGACGATCCCCTATCCTGGCCACAGCTTTACTGTTCTGAGTACCCTCACCTTGCTTGTATACACACTCCGCCATCAAACAGCAGCCCTTTCGACCTTTTCTACCCACTCTTCACTCCTGTCACTTGCTCCCTCTTCTCGCCTTGTGCTGAATACTCCATTGTACCAAATATTGGCAAACTAGCCGGTATGTACTTGGTGAAACTCAAACTTGCATGCGTTGACATTATGAAGGCTGCACGGCGCATCGACAAGCCGGATTCCCTTAGGCATTAAATTGGACTCGACTGCAACATGATTGACCTCTTTCTTGCATGTTTGGACACCCTCCCCATGAACTTTGAACGAGTATGCCTCACAGTTCAAGAGATGCAAAGAGTAACACATCTTTTATGTGCCTTAGTTGACTACATGCAGATTTATAAGCCGAGGATGGATGGGATAGTTGAGAGAGACCCCAAGGTCTGCGATCCAATGATAATGGGCACTTTTGTGGAGGATGCGATGACACTGCAGCACTTTTTCTGTGCTAGGATACCAGTTTGGACCATGCAGCCATTGGAGGAGGCCACACTGTATCGCATTGATGTTCTTACAGACATTGAGACTCCTGACAGTTGGCTAGTCTTGGATCAGCCCTGACTTAAACTGCAATCAGTGTACACTGGAGCTCCAAACAAGGCAAAATATACAGTGATGAACCTCTTCACAAGAGATCATTTGGGCTGGGCAAACCCGTTCTGTCTGCCAAGTCCAGTAATCCTGACATGACCCAATGCACTGCTAGCAGCATTGACTCAAGAGGATGTCCAGTTTTTGCTGTGTGAGATTTCATCATTGCTGGGTCACCAAGTCTCAACTGATTACTTTGAAGATCACAACCAAAGCCGAAGTGGGTGCAACAAAGTCCCCCAATCCTGCTCCAATGTGTCTGGTTTGACAGATCCTAGGCATGCAGATCTCTCTCCGACCGTTCCCATATGGCGAGATGCTTTATTGAAGATTGATGCCAATAAGAGTCATTGCCATTCATCAGCCAACATTGTCAGAAGTAACGGTCTCTCCTTCCCTCAAGCAGATCTATTCACAAGCATCAAAAATATTGACAAGCACACTGTAGCTTTCAGAACCTGGTTGAGGCTTTGAGACGCCATGCTGGCATGACTAGCTGTTTTGGAGTATGTTCTGGTAATGCTCTTGCATTAGGAGTGGCAAGCACTTCTGACTCTACCATACCTTTGGGATTCCGGCAATACCGAGACAAAATCAGCATTGGTTCATGAAAAGGTGCAGTGCCTCATGGCTGGATGCTGTGGTGAATTCGATGGAGGCATTAACATTGATGAATTGCAGGGCAGTTGGTGAGGGAAGGAGTTTGGAACACTTACTCCAAATGACAAAAAGGAGAACCTCTGGGAAACCTCAGAGATGGGCTTCCATCTGGAAGTTCATGCTCTTGACCAGCATGCCTCTGTAGCCAACACCGATGAGGAGACTCGCAACACTGTTATCGGGCAATGCTTTCCTCACGGTGAAGCTCATCCAGTCTGTGTTAAGTTTGGCAGTGTGAATTTTAGCCTGGCTCACAGGTCTTGGCTGGAGCAAGCACCATATCTTTTCTCCCTTCACAAGGTCATGCAAAGCTGGAAAGGAGACCAACCTTGTTTCATCATGGCTTCTAACTCAGATGGATATATGGAGATGGCCTATTTGGAATTGGAGAAGCAGGTAACAGCACATTACATAGACACTTTTTTCCTATACTTTGGTCATGCTCCAACTTTGCCTCGACAACTTGAGCATGAGCCTGATCCCTCATATGTTTCAGAAGTTCACAAGTGCATATCAATGTTGCAACAAGGAGTGTACAAAGACATTTTGGAATGGGAGAAGTGATATTTTGGAATTGATGTGGACATGGATCTTGCCTTGCCTAGCATACATCTAGTTTGAGTAGGCTGACTAGTAATTTACTGCTTGTAATAATATAAAAATAATGCCACAAGAAATAATGTATCCAAGATCATGAGATGAGCGGGGGGCATCATGATTGCCGGAATGAAACTGGAATGATGTGGAACTACTCAGAGACTATCCTTCTTCCCACCACCACCTTAGTGCTTGACTCACTGCCGCCTCTCATATCTCAATGGGTACTGACATGAATCAGTCATGATCTTGCACTTGACATTTCGTCGGTGCAACTCTTTATATTTTGTTGGTGTATCTGTATCCTGTGATGTGGACACTGTGAATTCTGGATGATGAGCTGACCTGAATCGGTTGTTCATATGCATTTGACCTTGCGTCAATGCTGTTTGGCCTTTTTGAATATCAGATAGACGATTACGCTGGTATGTAAATTTGTGTAACCGTCCAAGGACTGATGAACCGAGAAACATACAGACAAACCTCGATGGTGAAATCATGCCACACTTATGTATTGTTGGGTGATTTAAACAAGAGGACAATGACGCAGCACATGGATTAAATAACGGCGGGCCATAACTGAAGCCCCATCTCTCCTCGCACCTTATCACTCATCACTATGCCCAAACAACCAACGAAAGTGACACCCCAGACTCCACAAACCATGGCCGATGGCATTGGTCTTCCAAAGTCAAATTTCCGCAAGAAAGATCAACGAGACAGTAACGAGGCAGTGATCCAAGCCATTGCCCTCACTTTGGCGCCTCCCTGACCGCCAGCTCAGCCATGTCCTTGTCAGCTTGGAGGTACATGCTATGGCCATATTAGCATTTACACCGGCCAGTCAGCGGGGGTATTCTCCCTTGATGACCCTCACACTGTAAATTTTGCTAGTTGGCAGCAATGGGTGAGTGATCCAATTCATTGCTGTTTCAGCGACTAACCATGTACTCAGTGTATTCATGGCACAGGAAAGTGGCAGAAATTCTTGTCCCAACCAGTCCCCAAGGATGTACTCCGGAATCATCCAGAGCTGGAAGACAAACTTCATGCTCAGAGTCTCATTCAGGTCATCCACTGTCTTGAGCCATCTCAGGACAGCCATCCATAAACATCCAAACCAAAGTGACATCAGCATGTCTCGCATCCGCCTGGCTCTTCCCCTTCACACTCTTCCCCGCTAGTTTGCTTGCTCACCCACTCTAAACCTTTGCATGCACAGCCCATGAAGAAAATGGAGTCATTGTCGACTGTTGCCTCATCCTCCCCTGCCCAGTCCTCACTGACACCGCACTATCCTGACAGCAATGGTTTGAACCATGTCAACAAAAAGGTCCCAGTGAATCATCATATCCATCCTTTCCCTCATATCCAACCTCTCGACTTTGACACCAGCGATTCCAGTGACGATAGCGACATTGTTATATTGGACGAACCAGCTGCATCACGTCCATTAAAAATTGCTGTGTTGTCAAAATCAAAAATCCATGTGATTTGGTGGCTCAACATTAGTCGTTTCGATCTGACATTCCTCACCAACTAACTGGCTTTGATCAGGAGGGAGAAGAACCCACTCATACCTTCCATTCTGTCACACCAGGTGAGGCTCTGAAGCTAGAGTCACACCGGGCTGCTTTGGGTGAATGAGGTGTAGAGAAAATTGGCACCTTTGCATGATACATTCTCAATAAAGACAAGTGGAAGGCTTGTCCATGGCAGGATGAAATTTATGTCCAACCGGGTGAGACAATTGCTATCAAGTGAGATTCACTCTTGCATCTCTGGGATTGGGACAACTGGTTGTCTACATTATCTTCGTAACTCAGTAAAATATCATTTCAAGTTTCATTGTGTACCATTTCTACCATTTCTAGTTTGCTTTACTTTGAATTGGGATAGTTGGAATATTATGTTACATTGTTTTACCTTTGTTTTTACATTTCTACTATTGTCGGATGTCAGTGTTTTGACTGTGACAATGATACAATGTCTAGTAGCTACTGACCATAGCAGTTTCAAATGAAGATAATAAAAAGGTGGCATGTATTCCCTTTGTCTATCCAAGTGGGTTCAGAGTGCTTATGCCACCCTATAGCTTTACTTTCCACCACCACCACCACCATCACAACAGAATTCTTTTCTAACTGCCCCTGCAATGTCATCAATTTCCACAAACCAGACCACTCCTCCTGCACCTCTCTTAACTGCTCATGTCTGCCCCAACTGCCCTGCTCTCACAAAGGAACAGATGGCTTGGCTGAACAAGAACACTATCATGGGCTACACACAAACTGTTGCTGCAGCCCAGGCTCAGTCATCTAATAGTTTGCGAGTATGAGGTCCTGGTACCAAATATGTCAAAGAACATATTCTCAATGCATTTCTTGAGGAGTTCTGGACTCCAGATAATGAACTGAAAACTGTGTCGGTCCTGCTGGTAAGCATCGCATATTATTCTCCATGACTAGACGTACTGATTTGGTGTGTAGAAAGTCAGAAAGTACCTTGCAAACCATCATAAAGCCTACAGTGAGAAGTCTCACTTCGACCCTTGTACACAGACACAACCAGCACGACGAACCAACACCAAGGAACAGTTTTGATTGGCCAAGGCATGGGAGATCAAAGCAGAAATGGCAAAACATTCACATGATGTCCAGGTGGTGGACAACCTGGACTTATATTGTGACGTGTCCTCGGCTATGTGGAATGAGCATGCTATGACTATCAAGGAATATCAGGCTATGGCTGATGAAGCCAATGTGCATGCGGCTGAGCCTCTGAGCCTGAGTGAGATATATGGGTGAGTGAGCATGCCCTGACTGTTAGACGCTCATTAATAGTACCACTTCACAGAAACCAAAGCCTAATTGACCAAGCAATGACATTGTTACTGGAGCGTCTCATTGGATTTGGGCCTGGTCAGCTAGGGAAGGTTGCATGGATTGCCCATTGTCTATACAAGGATGCTGATGGCAAGGTCTGCGCGGTCAAGTGAGTATCATGTTCTTCTCTTGGATATGTCATCCTGAACCTTGCTGAACAGCATGAAAATCCATTCCAACTCGAAATCATGGTCGGCCATGCCTGATAACGATTTGAATTTGGATGAATATCTTGTGGCTGCGGTTAAATGGGCTGCTCAGGGATTTGAAGGTATGTAAGAACTTTTATACTAATGTGACAGACTGACAATGCAAATGTATAGGCGACCAAACCACTGTCCCCAGCCATGAACAAGAGGCTGATGCTGCCAAAGCCTGAAAGCCCAAGCTACATGCCAAACTGTCACAAAAATCCAACAGCAAACCGACAGCAAAACAAATATCTCACTCATGGAGCCCATCAAAATCTGGGGATGTCAGTGATGATGATGATGATGATGATGAAGATGAGGAGGATGAAACTGCAAAGGTGGAAGCAGCTCTCACCAACGCTGCAGCAGCCATAAAACAGAGGGCAGAGAAAGCACTGGCAGCAGAAGCAAAGCCTCCCTCGAGCGGAGATGTAGATGATGTGGATGAGGCTGAGGCCACAGCTGGAGACAAGGATGACTCAGAGGCGGAGGATGATGCTGAAGTGGGGGACAATGGAGATGACGAAGAAGAGGAGGATGAAACAGCCAAGGTGCAGGCTGCACTGAACAATGCTGCTGCTGCATTGAAATGCAAGGAGGAGGCAGCAAAGAATAGAGAAGAGAAGTTAGCGAAAGAAGGAAAGGAGAAGATGAGAGGTCCATGAGGAAGGAAGCACTCAGCAGAGGATGTTAGTGGGGAGGTCACCCCCCCAAGAGGCGAGGTCAGCCTGAGCCGCAACATGGTGCTCCATTGCCTATCCAAGCTCGGCATAGCTCACAGGCAGGTAAAGGTGAAAATACTAAAAACTACAAGCTCACCAATGGGAAGTATACGGGTAAATAAAAGGTATGTACTTTCTATCTACCATAGACTTTGGTGATTTGAGCGCTTACTCACTTGTAGGTACATGTTATTTGGCTAGGCTACAGAACGTGCTTTGGTAAGTAATTTATGTCATTAATCAACTAGCTAGGGTTGGAAGGATAGGTTAGGCTGTGATGAGCTACGCTTGGCTAGGATTGGCCTAATGTATGTAGAGGTGCACACAATAAAACCCTTAGCTAGGCTCAGCTAATCTTGAATGCAAGTAATGCACATGTTCATAAGCTAGGATGGGATAGGCTGAGAGTGGGATTGGCTGGCAGAAATCTTTTCAGGAGCCTGCAGTGGTAGTTTAAGCCTAGCCCAGAATAAGGAAAATATAGGCATGGGCTAAGCCTAAGGCATGCGCTGGTTGAATTTATAGGATCACTCTTACACTCTCCCCAGACAGAGTGGTTCATTCTGAGAGAGCTCTTTCATGTACCCGCCCTTCCCGTGCCCTTCTCTGGACATTTGTCTATTTTTTAACTTACAGCCATACTGTTCTATCCCGACACAGTGGCAACTTTCCAAGGCCGAGCAAGGCAATTAGAACCCTCACAATATATTCCATTGATATCAGACTATCACTTTATGCCTCGTTAGGGCCTCTCACAGTGCTGTATAAGGTAGGTTGGTATCATGTTCAAGGTCGGGACCCCTACCTAGTCTCTCATAGACAGACAGACGATACATACCTAATGACAGAGGGAGGGATGGTATGTATGTAGTCTGTTTTTTTCCCAGGGGGTCTTGCTATAACCATCGGTTCCGTTACATAAACATATCATGTGCTCAAGGAACACGTTCATTTATTCTTCCGTCTTGACGTGATTTTGCTCTCATTCCTCTGCTATCGACATGCTGTACCACTCATAAACTACTGATATCGAATTCTATGTTCTAAAAATGCCCTATAAGCCAACATCTTGAGTCGCATTTCCTCAGAACACTGGTATCCCTGCTATTTGCCTACTATCCCATCTGATGCAGAGCGAAATTCATTTTTGATACTGGATGCCATGCCTGAAGACCTTCACATAACTTCCAAGAAAAGGTTGAGGCCATGGTATGGCAAAGACATGAGAGTAGCAGAAATATGAGCGGTGCGACGCAGTAGTAGCCCTTGAGGTGGTGGGAAAGTCCTTCCAAAAGTGGCTGTTGATGTAACGGGGCCGATGGTCATAGCAAGGGGGGCGCGGTTAAAACAGGACTAACCCCTACCCTCTTTGCCGGAATTTAGCCGCGCCTCCCCCTTGACCGTAGAAGAACGATCACCAAGATAGTCAGATATTGCGAGAGACTTGAAGTTGGAGAGAGCGAACATAGTTTGTTGTGTCAATGGCCACTGTAGTTGGAAGTCAGGCTCCACAGCAAAGAAGCACCCGTATCAAGGAGTGACCACAGCTCGAATGGCAGAAGCTCGATGGTAAGAGAGGGAAAGGGTGCCATTGGACAGGACTCGCAGTGGTTGATACAAGAGTGTTCGGCCCGGTCACCCGGATCAACGTTAAGCATCGACGTCGACGAGGCTCGCCACGTTTTCTGGGCTTTATGCCCCTACTTTTATCGTCTTTGCTTCGTCTTTGACCGTCATAGCTGCTCCCTGGATTGCCTGGATCAGTATTCTTCAGGGAACGATGTTCGAGAAAACGATGGTTTGCCAATACGCCAACCGTTTACAGTATACATGGCCCTGCTGTGTATCAGGATCGCCTGCTGCTCTTTCCAAGCAACACTACTTGTTCAGATAATAGCATGCGGTAACTACCAGGGAGCTGGCTATACGTCGACGGAATACGCGCCTCCCTCAAAATGACGGGGATCCGAGCATTGGAGGATAGGGTCGAGCGGACCATTGCTGTTTGTGGTTCGGGCTTGAAGCATAGTACGAGCGTTTACCGTGACGAGGTGTCTATTCGTTCAGAAACTCTGTGAGTGTGTACTTCGCATTCTCTTGGTATCAGTTTTCTTATCAATAGCAGCTCACCTTCCACCTCTTTTTTACGGCTCTTCTCTTCCAATATTTGCAGACCAGGGATTATTGAGAATTGGTTTTCACGGCTCTAACGCCACCTTCTATTTATACCTATTTACCGCTTACTTTACACTTTGACATTTCGTACCTATCTCTTCTTGACTACGAACCACCACTGTCTCCGTACACTACGACAGAATATACCTGCCCTTCGAGTCAACCACGTCCCGTTTCCGAGTCGCTGCCACCTAAACTCCAACAGGGATAACCTAGGAAACGGTACCTAATTCTTTCTCCGTTGACCCCAATACGAGTTGTGCTAGTACAAGGTCGTTGCTAACAATCGGGCGGCTTCCTTTTCCTACCACCACCCCGTCAGTTCATTTCTCGCTTGCTTGGCCATCAATGTTCGCAGCGGAGAACCGAGATATCTCGCAATTTCGTGCGTCGCTTCTTCATCTCAAGGGCTCGTGCTGATATCCGTAGTGCGGCAGACCATGACAAATCCCTTGTCAACAAAGTAGTAGTCCTCAAAGAGGATCCAGCCCTCGTTGATGCAATATTGCCGTGGACACATGCCTCGACCGCCTATCAGGACCGTCAATACTTGAAGAGAAGCAACAATAAGGATATAGGCCATTCTTCGTACGCAAGCTATACGGTAATACAGACGGCCGCCATATATATACCGTTTCGTGCGGCGTGCACGCAATTAGGGAGGGTACGTCTTGATTCCTTATTTGCCCGTCCATTATTCTTATCCGATCCGGTTGGCGCAGCTGCTTTTGATTACCAATTCGACGCCTCGGCAGTCCGCTGTGAAAGCAGAGAGCATATATGAACGTGTTGTACGTCTCGTGTCCTTCTAGGCTGTTTAGCATAACGCTGAGCTTCGACGTGTTTGGCATCCGCGCCAGCGTTTTCTCGTTCGTTTCTCTGCTAGTCGGACGGCACATGTAGCCATAACAAAAGTCCTCGCAGCAAGGCTTTGGAGGAAGCTTATTGTTGAGAAGAGCACGATTACGCTATGGGGAGGAGGGAACGAGGACTTTAAGATTGTGGTGCTTTGCAGTCAAAGGCCACGATTTTTCGGATCCAAAAGCTCAGCTTTGATTTCGCGTGAGTATCGCGACCTGTTTATTCTAGGACAACTGAGGGTTGAATTCTATGTCAGTGTTTTCTTCTTGCTGGTCACGAACAAAGGCCAATACGATGACCAGCCTTTTCAAAAGACAGTATATGCTCAACCTCAAAACGGCTACACAAGCGAGGCGGGACAAAATTCGGTCGGGGTTACAATTCCACCGCGTTGTATATGTTGGCTGCCAACTTTACTGAAGGTACGTTTCAACGGTTTCTTGCTTGGACTGAGGTACTAATGCACTTCGTTGTAGGAGACGTTACCCTTTCATCACCGCATCTTTGGGAAGTCGCCAACACTGACGTCCTCCCAGAGACTCACCGACTACGACGGCATCCTTCAGGCGTGCAGATCATGTCGCCTCCTGCCATCCGCAACCGACAGGCCCAAGTTCAGTACATTGCTTACAGAAACATAAGGACTTTCACAGAAGATACACATTCTCAACCCCGTGTTCACTATGTGACGTTCTGAAGCAGAGGGATATATATGTTATTATAAGTGGGGTCGTCTTCTCTTCTCATTGTCCTCGCCATGCTGAGGAGTCGTTGTTAGTTTCACATTCTTGCTTGGTGGAGATTTGTGTACGTCTCATCCATCTATTGTTGGTTCTTCGTGTTGATGAGGTTCATTGCAGGTTATAGAGTTACAGGCCGTTTCATGGTGCTCATGAGCGTCTTCCGATTCGTCTTCGTTGACGGACATGGACCAGAGAGGATTCGGAGGCCAATAATTTTCGAATGACCTCGACACTGGAAGGCGAGGAGCTGGAAGGAATCGAGGTTGCCATTGAAATTCGAGAGTCACAAATTAGCTTCGAGGAATGGTCTAATGTCTAATATATAAATATACGTGTCCAATCAAAGGCATATTCAGCTGATGTAAGGATGCAGTTGAATGGAGACAGAAGGGCAGCCGTTGAACGTTAAGCGTTAACATTCAGAACGCGCGCGGAGATGAGAATGATAATATGTGGCTGTGCTACGTATTTTTGATCCCCGACCACCACCACTAAATCGACTACGATGCTTGATGCCCTCGCTATGTACGGTACTCCACGTGCACCCCGCAGAACTGGCTCTCAATCCCCAGGCATAATGGATCGGCCGTAGTCAACCATCGACCAGCCATCCGCCAGCTCGCGGCCCACCATCTTCTCGTCCCGCTCACGTTGTAAAAGGATTGGCACGCCTCTTTCTCTGATAGTCGGACCCATGGGTCTCTTTGGGTCGCATGGTGCGTGCCTCCAGCCTTCCAGAAAATGTAATCTGATGCTGTAGAATTTAGCTCGATGTTTCGTACGGAAAATACAGGGCTCGGCGTCGAATACAAGACACGCTATCTCAAGCTTCAATCACTGTTCCACGGGAGACGCATAGGACTGTGGATGCCTTTGCATTTGTACGTGGTTCCATCCTCCATCCTGGGCTCAGTTTCACCGTGCTCTAGCAGCGTCTTAATTTCGAGTAAAGACGGGCTGGCGACTACGCATCAGACGACACCACAAGAGCACAAAACTAGTGTGCAGATTTCGATTCGTATGATCGTTTTGTAGAGCTGGAACCTTTGGTGCGCTATATCATTATGCCCCGCGCCCCTTGACTGACCCTGACACCCAGTGAAAAGCCCGTGATTTGGGAGCGATTGGTATCCAGTGCGGTGGGTTCCTGTCGTGTACAAACGCAGATCGAGTTTGCTTTGAACCAAGTTGACAATGGCGAAAGCAGCCGAAACCAAGCCGAAACTTGCCAAATTAGTCAAGCGGCCATCTCAAAGCCATAGGCATTTCTAAGTGCATTTGCGCGCATACTCCTAGAAGCATTTCTACATCATTCACCTAAGTCAACGCGCGTTTATGTTGCTACCAGAATGACGGCCTTTCCTATGTGCTGCCCACGTTTCCGGGCCTCATGTTTCCGATTCTGTGTCACAAAATGTGACATTTGCCCTTTCTTCCTTACCATCACGTCGTTTCTCTCGTGTACCCTTTCCACTGCTTCCATGGACGATCTCTACGAATATCAATCACCTGCGCGTACAGCAGCTAAGTCGCATCGACCTGGCGTTCTTCAAGGCGACTCGGGTACAGCTCCCTACCATCCTTGCCATCGCCAAAATTACTTCACCTGGTAGATGAAGCGACCTCCCGGTCTGATGATGCTGCATATATGCGGGTTTGGCGAAGAGGTGGCGCGGTGTACCGTGTGGATGGGTCCTGGCTAATCGGTGTGTGATTCGTTCAATTTATCGTCCCACGTTGAACAGAAACCCTTTGTCAGGACATCGTTACAAACCATGCCTGGAATCTCCTTTGAACAATTCACAATCTGTCCGCCTCGCGCATAGGGCATGCACGCGACTGAGCTTTACTGAGTTGGCTTTTGATTCAATAACCCCTTCTATACTCATACCGCGTACCGTAATAGATTGGAATTCCCTGCGCTTCTGTCACCAACTGACGACGTGGTCTGTGATAATCTCTCCTTCTTCAAAACCCTGTGTCTAATCTTCCGTGTAGTGACTGCACCATCCAAAGGTATCGGCGAACATATGGAGTATTACTACGGGCCGCAGCAAGGTGGGACGAGCTCGTGGTGGGACAATCGGAAGAGTAAGGATTCGCCCAGTAAGCAGTGAACGTAGCCACAAAATGTGCCGTAGTGTACAGCAATAGATCAGGCTCGACTGCAATTGCTCCCAAACACTATCATGGGCCCTGGTATATTGGGGCTAATTTAAGCCTGTAACCGTAAGCGCACATAATGGATACAAATAGAAAATTTTCGTGTATTTGGACAAACATAGATTATTTCCACTACGATCACAAATAATCTATGGCAATCGCCCCCAAATCACGGGCTTTTCACTGGGAGGCCTGACACCCCGTCAAGTTCTAGCACTCCTGAACCGAACGCTGCAGATGGGGCTTAGCTCCAAAATTGCTGTTCTCCAGTTCTTCCTCCTGACCCTCCGGTTTCCCGTTACTCTCGACATCGCTTGTTCGCCCGAATCTGTGACAACTCCCTTCCCCTAGCACTACTTGCCCATCACGAAGCGGATCCGTCCTTTCACACCTCACTGCCGATTCGCGTGCCTGTACGCCATGCATAGTTACCCACGATGACCCGTTGCCACTGGAGAGGGCACCGCTATAATCTATGCAATGAAGCGTGCTGGAATACAGAAATTGCACGGGTATACTGCAAGACGCATCGTGGGAAAGTCACTCCGATTTCTTGGTACAACACGTATTCGGCTCCAAAGTCGGTCCTCAGCCGGAACACCGAACCCCGCACACCATACTCGACATCGATCTCATCGGTCTTGACCAGCTTCCGGGAGAGTCACCTTTGCCCTTCCCGACAATCCAACGAACGTTTCGACCCCCTTCTCTCATAGTTCAGCGAGAGTCCGACGGACTGTTCAACGAAGAGACTTTCCCTGACCTCCATCGCTGTTGGATCAACATGATAATCAAATTGAGGTCGGGATCAGATGAGCCGTGTGATAGACATTGACCCGGTGCAACGAACTCATGTCGGGAGACGAAAGTTGTGGTGTGGAGAAATGCTATGAGATGGGTGGATGCGCCTACCCCTCCGTGAATAGATTCGTCTGAAACATTTTTGTCGTCTCTGGTACGTGATATACTATTCCTACGCTCATAGGCTAACCCTTGCACATCCTTCAGCACTCCTCCATATGGCTGGATAACGACTCACCGACCCAGGCGTCGGCTCAAACTTGCTGCACCCAAAAAAACCCTGCGCTAGGTACGCGGTCGACCATGCTACCCGCTCCAAGCCAAGCAAGGCGACCTACTACTGAATGAAAAGGAATAGACGACGTTGTGGGTGATACTGTCACTTGCCTTACCCTCGACTAACTGGTCAGATACAGGTCAGACGAAACCATCCTTCATAGGGCAGTACCCCCGGCAATACTAGAGAATCGAAGAGTACTATTTGAGGAGTACGTCTCTGTTCCTTTTGTTGCGCTTTGTGATGATTTACGAAGTTCGTAGCGTCTCTGCCCATGATTGTTTACGAGGTTGCTTAATCACGAAGTTGTACGTGATGGCCGAATCTGGCCAGCGAATCCATGTTCATCATTACGCCAAGCTATGATGCCTACGTTAGCTTGTGCATATGTTTACGAAGTTCTTCTCTATCAAAGTGTTGTTGTTGTACCACGTTTTCGAAGAGCGCGGTGATGTCCCGCCGGAAGGCTCTCAAGGTCCGACCGCAAATTCTAGGGAGGCAACAAGTTCTCACACTTTACCCTAGGTTTCTCCTCGCATCTTCTGCAACCTCGGCCATATTTTTTTTGGCCAGACCAAGCTGGTGCTCTCTAATCCCGGACATGTAGTCGCTACATCCACTCTCGCCGATTTCTCCCCTACTATGTCTTATCCTTGTGATACAGCGAATGCCCGTAAACTGCACCGCATCCCCATCATGGGTGGTTCTTTTTCCGATTCTCCGTTTGAGACTGCCTACGTCGAACGAAATTCACAGATAAGAGCCAATCCTTCGTGGCTCCTTACGTGTCTACTCGACGGTGCGGGATAGAATCGGGCAGTATGGGCCCGGTAATTCTGATCACGAAGCAGCTGCGAAAGGGTAGCTTAGGGGGTATGTGCTGCTGCTGCTTCTGCCTGATACACGTAGAGCACTGGCCGCAGTATTTGCAGAGATGCGTGATAGAGCGCCCGCTTCCTCTGCCCACACCTATTGATTGACTATGCACCGTCTATCGCATTGAATCCCAGCTTCGGTAGGAACATGTTCAGAAAGCGAAAGCCTTTGTAGAGTGTGCAGGAGATATTGGTGTTTGAGGGTTAGTGCTTTCGTTTTTTACATATATGCATCGCTGAATAGTTGATTGTAGGAGACGATGGAAACAGTTTCAAGCTACGGGGCGCAGCAATAGTTTATAATACTATCTCTCGCGAGATAGGTTTCATGTCGTTCGTTAAACGTTGATGGCGATACAGGTCGTGCGTGTACAAGGTCATTGCTTATTCTGAGAGACGACAGTCGGAGAACAGCTGTTGGGAGGGAGGAGCCGAGACTTTCCGACTGTGTTCTTCCCTCTCTACAGTCTTCTTCATCTTCTGATTGATACAGTCCAAGCCCATGATTCTTCGAATCCGAAAGCTCAGCTCAAACTGGACGAGCTCCTAGCTGACGCCAAGTAAGTACGTCGAAATGTTTATTCTAGGCCAGCTGAGGATTGACTTTCATGCTAGTGTTGTTTTTCTTGCCGATCCGCGAAACTGCCAATACGATGGCGAGCTCTGTCAAGAATCAGGATAATATAAACTGTGCACCATGATACTTTCAGCCTCCAAACGACTACACGAGCGGCAAGACGAGATTTAGTCCTACGAATTAAAATTGCACTGCGTCGTATATGTTGGCTGGCTGGTACGTTCAAACTATTGTATCTTGGACTGAGGTACTAATGAGCTTCACTGTAGGAGACGTTGCCTTTTCGTCACAGTAGCCAGCCAACATGACGTCCTCAGCTATTAAGATGAAGTCGGGGAACCTTCTTCATGAGCTACCCATTACCAAGGGCGTACAGATCACGTCGCCCGCCGCAGGTAAGCCAAGTTCGACTCATTGTTTGCAGAAACATGAGAAGATGCGCGTATGTCAACCCGGATCGTTGGCGTGACGTTCCGAAGCAGAGGGGTATACACGGGATTGTACGTTGAGTCGTCCTCTTGTTGTCCCTGCCGTACTGAGGCACTATCGTTAGGTTCACATTCTTGCATCTGCGGAGGATACGGGTCGTGTTTGTCAAAGGACACTGCTTATTTTGAGAAACGGTGCTGATCATCCTCTCTGTTTGTTTTTAGATATACGGCGATGGACTAGAGTACGAGTACACTTGCAGCGGAATCCCTATTTGCCTCATAGGTGAGCCTTGAGTTTGAATCAACGACAACTCTCTTGGGTCCTGATTTATCTCTGCAGGATATATATACCTACCCTGGTCTGAAAGTTTCGTTTGTCATCATGCACTGGCCCCTCGCGTAACCGTACCAGAGATGACATGGACACCTGGCCACTCAACTGGATTGTAATCCGCGGTCTGGCAAGTGGGCGGTAAACCCATTTTTACATCCTTAGAAAGGCAAGGCGTTCTGATGATATCATTCTCGATGCTCCGGCTCACGTATAACGCAGTAGTAACTATTCAAATGTTACCTATTCGATGGAGTCGTTCCCTCACTATTCGGACGTCGTCATGGTAGTATCGAATATTCGTGGATTGTGCATACGGGTCGGCAATATCAAGGATGGAATGTAGTCCTCCGACTCTCCGGTGTATCACTACAGCAGGTTCGTCTTCCCATCTCGCTGAAGCACCTTGCCTGACAGTTTCAATGCAGTGACCTCGCAGCAGGGTCCCGATTCCATGCTCGAGGAAAGGCACAAGAAAGCTACGAAGATCTAGGCTGAAGAAGAGATTCCGTACGTTGTGTCCTCACTTCGGGACTCATGCTGATATATCGTGTCCCAGATATCTGTAGTACGGCATTTCATGGAGGATTCTCCATCAATATCAGTGCCTGCAATGCGGATACGGCGCCAAGTACACCTCAAAAAACCAGCGATTGAAGGATACAATGAATCTTCTGTGAACACCAGGCATTTCGGATGGACGAGCTACACGGCAATCCTGGATAACGGCGTATAGATGGATAGTCTTGTGCGATGCTGGATGCAATTGGTGTGTCCTGATTCCTTGTTTCCGCGGTAATACTTACCTTTCATTAGCGTAGTTACTGCACCGTACTGAGCTGTGCGCAGCCTCGACATGTTTAGCATCCGCTTCCGGTCATACCCTCAAGCATTTTCTTGTTCATTTTGAAACGTTTCTCCGATGGAAGGATTTTCCATGCAGCCAACCTCTTCAAGAATCACGATGAACTGCGCGCCGAGATATGGTCATACTGGCACGAGCGTGGCAAGGAGAGACTCATTCTTGAAGATTACAATCCCATTGCGCCTTGTCAGTTGACTGGCTCTGCCGAGGGTACCTTCCAACGATCTCTATCTCGAGCTGATGTACTGATGCACTTCCTTGCAGGATATGTTGCGCTTTCATCCTGTAGCACACAACCACACCGGGTAGCTGGCCAAGACGGCGTCCTCCCGCAGCCGTCACTTCAGATATTCATCAGCTCTGTTTATCTTCTAAGGGCAAATTTAATTTCTCATCGTAAGCAATATAAACCAAATATGAACAGAGTACAGAGATGTGTTGTATATACATCTCTTATTATTATCAATACAAGTAGATCTGAACAATCAATGTCAGCAGAAGAGTGCTGATAGCAGTAACGAGCACGATGAAGAACTCTGAGTATTTTGGACGCACGGCAGCGACGATCTTCGCCTTGGTTGCCGCCTCATCGGCATCGATTCTCTCCAGGGCCATTTGCGTCACATCCTCCTGCGGGGAACCTGCTAGTGGTGCCTCTTCACGCAAAGTCTGTTGTGCACCATCCAATATGATCATTGACGCAGGCTCCAAGGACTCGGATACAGCGTCGCTTGTCGTCCTTTCTGTTGCATGTTCATCAGTGACGACATCCATCGCACTAGCATCTGCCCACCTTCAAGTTCCATAGACTTGGACGTGTCAAATAGCTCCAAGAGTGGCCATCCATAATGCTCGCATACATCAGTACCTTCCCTCGCCGGATCGAATCCATACTGAGCAAGTAGCTCGGGTATGGCTGTGAACACCGACGAACATGGCGACGGCCATGATTCCCACGAAGTAGTAAGCTTGAAGCCAAAGGAATTCTCTGCTTCTTCTAATGATATCTCCGAATCTCCGTCGTAGAGCCAAGAGAGGACAGGCAAGGATACCTTGTTGCTTCGGTAGTCGACAACAGGAGGACGTATAAACAACCAGAGCGCATGAGGGTCTTCCGCCATGAATGTGTCGCAAAGATGAAAATGCTCGCCGTGCTTGTCCAGTGGTTCGATGCGAAGGGAGAATCTCCCATCTATGTATCCATATAGACATCAGTCCATTTTTGGTCAAAAATATGGATGCTCACATATTTGATAAAGGCCGTCCTCGTCTATGTACTCTCTGGAGCGAAGGGAAGTATCTAGGTGGGAAGCTTGTGCTATCCACGATGTTGAGATATGAGCGTTTGAACGCAGATAAATATCTAAATCATGAGGCACTGTTCCGGCACATAATATAGGAATAGTGTTTCCCTTGAATTCCGAAGTTGGATAAGGTTCATCTGACCGATGAACATGAGGGTCTATGACAATTGATCCACTGACAGTCCACAATTAGCGGGGAAACCAAAGGTCAAACAGGCCACAAACCAGTCTGTAGACAATAAACAGATAATAATGAAGTTGTAGGGGTTTTCAGAAGAACAATGTGGTCCGCTCCAGCGCACGTTCCACTCATATAACCGTGACCTATCCCGAACCCCACCAACCAAAGTCTGTCCACGCACGGTTAGTATACTCCCTGGCACATAATGCTGACCTTGCTGATACGGCATTTGAAGGTGGTTTTTCCCAACATAACGGTAGATAGCATAATAGGCCCATGTCAAGTCCACCCTTGGCAATTCAACTGAAATGTATGGAAGTCGTCCTACGTTCCGTGGCTCAGCGATTGACTGATTCCAAAAACTATTGAAAGGAACTATACCCCAGGCGTAATCCCCCATATCCAGGACGTATGTGCCAAATATACCCACGACTAAGAGTCTGCCGTGCTCATTGATGTAGGCACCAGTCAGATCCTTCTTAGAAGTCGGAAATTTTAGTATGCAGGAAAGACAACTCATGAATTCACTGACATCTATACGATTTTCCGGGCCGTAATACTCTGCCAAATGATTTGAGACAGACTAGGGAAACGTCTTGAGCTTTAACCTTCGGGCTCTAGCACGAGACACACCTGTATATCGCGAAGCTGCATACGGAAGGGGGTCAGCGACATTTCTCAGAATAGAAGGAGAGAGTATTGTACAAATTTAACGTAAAAGGATATGAAGTCTTGCACAGGTATGTTATCCAGATATTTGCCAACAGGGACTCGCATTGAACCCACTCGCATCAGTAAATTACGAGATGAAAGACAGCTTGGAAGGATCGAACCCTTACCGTGAAATATTATTGCCGGAAGGTTCAGTGATCGACATACACCAAAGACTTGGGCAATATTTGGGTGTCTACATAGATGGTCAAAAGGTAAGCCTTAGTATGTGACTATACAGACATGGAGGGCCGAACCTGGGTCTGAGGAAGACATCGATGTCGTGATCAAGTTGCTAGAAAACAAAACATGTGTACATTGCCAATCACATAGGATAGGACATACCCACCTTCATTACGTTCTCTTCGTTACCAATATGTGGCTGGTATATGCGAATAAGCTTGACCGTGTTACTGCCCTCGACGGTGCAGTAGCCATGGCGGTGATCATGAGGCTCCGTTTCGAGGAGGTAGATGTCACCTGGAGCGAGATCCCGGACCTGCGAACGAGACATGTAAGGGCGCTGCATGCAGTGCATCACGATAGCTTACCTCTCCTTTGACGTATCCTTTCCTATTCTGAAGGTTCCCAAAGATGCGGGACGTATGTTTCCTGACGTCCCTTTGGATCTCTCGCAGGCTGTGTATTTCATCGATGACACGACAAGATTGAGCGTTAACCGTGGACGTGATTCTTAAACGCGACGCTTCTGCAGTATCAGTGATCCTGGTGCTTAGAATATCTCGCATCTCAGGCATCTCAAGGCGCGCATCCGTCATGAGACTGACCTTTGGAGAATCGGAGTCAGATACATATCTGAGATTACAAGGGTCATTGCTTACAATGTAATTTGCCTTTATATCATTCATCCGTTGCTTGTATACGTTGATGGCGTCTGCAACTTTCCTTGTCTTCAGGAAGCGACGAAATCGTTTACGCTCCAGGTTATGTTGGGTCTTGTTCAGCTCCGACAGCAAATTCTCTAGGTAACTGTATGGATGGTCGTGTAAGTGTGAGTTCAATAATCCGAAGCACATTTGTACTCACGTCTGGAAGTCTGCGCATATATCATGGAAATGGGTCGCGCTAGTAATCCCATGCACCTCGATGGTTTCTTTAATGATGGCCACAGTAGTCCCGATATTCTCTGCCAGCCCTTGAAGGTCCTCGTCATTCTTGCCAGCTTTCTAGAAATGTTGTTCAATGGCACGAACTACTACCACAAAGATTAACAGCACGTACCTCTATCGCCTCTAGAACCATTACCACACATCCGGCAGCACCTTTGATATATGGAAATGGTGCCATTTCACCTGCGGCAGCAGTGAACTTTGCGATTTGAATCCATCCATCGACACTGAAACTGCAAGGCATGGAGGAAGGAAAGAAAGAAAGGACGAGGCGCCTGTACAGCCCCAGGTGTTACTACTATATTTTGGTGCCTATTAGGATTGCGGTGCATTTATGCTGTTGTAACATAAATGGTTTACCCAGCCGTGAAGATTGCCGCTTGATTTTGACTTGCATGAAGAAAGCATAGGCGGCGAGTGAATTCTCGGCCCGGATATCCGGATCTGGGTTCGCCATCTCCCCTAATGACCATCATGAACGCGAATCTTTGTTTTCTCTCTCTTCGTCAGTCTGACAGTCTCCTGCTTCTGTCAAAGAAACCTGGAGGCTGGACTACAGTACTCTGCTTCATCACCTGACCCTATTGAGAGAACGAAAACCCGTAAACTGAGATGTGTCTTTCTATGACAGATACATATCAGGGCTGAACAATGTGTTCAAGGGAGTCAAAACTTGGTACGGTTTGTATCGTTGATCCTTCCTTGGTTGGCGCTCAGGCTATTCCTACAGAAAATACATGTGGGATCTTACTCCACAAGAGAGGTCACGATTACCGCCTGTGTGCGGCCTTCCATACCTGGAATCGTTACAGAATCGCAGGCTCGTTATATCTCTATATGATCCCCGAGATGACACTCCAATATGCGCCCGACCAGTCAAAAAAATTGTCCAGCAAGATATCTTGCGTCCGATATGACGTTATAAATCAACCACTGAGCTAGATACGTGGAACAAGGAGGATCAGATATTGTACGACGTAATGGTATGTCTTGTCTTCGAGTTTCTGAGACTAGTATTGATATAATGTATTCCAGAGAGCTATAGTGCGATAGATCTTGCGGTGGATTTTTGGGCGCTCACTGGCACCAGCATAGACCCGATGGACGATGGACGACGTCGGGCTATGTGACTATAACAGATCACTGCGTCTTCACTCCATACTTGAGATTTGGTTCCGCACCTATCTGCCTGCCTCATCCACCAGCTAGCCGTCTCGCCACCAACTGCGCCCACTATTGATCTGTTCCTTGGCTGCATGGCTTGCACTAATATGGAGTACATTAGGATGTGAAATCCGCGAAGCGAAATAGTGTCGCTTTGTGGATAGCCTCTGTCGGATTGTTCTGGTTAGGAGCAGAAGGAGACTGCGTCCTCACCCTTCTCTTTCACTTCCGGTGGCGAGGTCTTATAGGGCGGTGGCTCGAACTCCCTCAAAAGACTTGGACTGGTGCGAAGTCTCGTCTTCTATGGCGGATACGGGAATGAGAACGGTAATCTCAGGAAAATGCTGTTATGGAGTTGTCAGTCTGTGCTCAGTAATCCTTCGGTCCGGTTTTCTTGCGCAGACACCCTTTTTTCCACTCCCAGCTTTCCAACGTGACGGATATGACTCTCTTGGGAATGCGCTCCCACGTCGACCACCTTTCTTTTGTGATGAAGCATTTCACGAACGCTCACTTACTCCCTTGACTGGTAGCACGCACGAAACGAGTTGCCACTTTTGACAGTCTTCATCTGTCTACACGGATTCGTTCACGCACCAACATGGCAGATACGGCTTCCTGCTGACAGAGATGGCACAGCAATCAGGATGATGAAGTATCATGCTGGTACGGACATCACGTAACCATACGAGAGGATACCCAGCTGCCCAACGGGGTCGTAACTCGTGGTCTGGGTGATGAATCCAGCATTCCCTCCCTGGAAAGGCAAGTGGCTCTGGTCAAATCATGCTCGGTGCTGTTAGCTTACATCTAACACTACTAGCTATTCATATGTAACTCATCCGACAGAGCCATTCTTTCACTATTCGGGCACCGTCATGATAGGATGAAACATTCATAGACTGCCCATGCTCGTCGGCCATACCGAGGAATAGTCCTCAGACTCTACAGCCGATGCATCGTTATATCAAGTTCATCCTTTCACCTTGCTGAGACATCCTGCTCGGGTGTTCGATACACAGTAATCACGCAGTAGCCTGATCCTAATGCCTTGGTCAAGGAGGCGCATGAGCGAGGACCCACAAGAAAGCGATCCCGTGTGTTGCTTCCTCTGCGACGACCGGAAGCAGAGGGCGTATACAGGATTGTAAGTGGGGTTGGCCTCTTATTGTCCTCCTACTAAGGTACTGATACGCCTGCCTGGCGTACACCTCTGAAAATCGCGTATAAAGTTCACTGTAATTTAATTCAAGCAAGTTTATCTAACTACAATAAGTAAGAAACCAGCAGTAAGTACCACTAGCAACAAGAAGGTTCCCCGGGAATCGTAAGCAAGACATATAAAAACCAAGAACGAAGCACGGGGATTCTACCCGGTAGCCGATAGTCCAGGTTACCCGGTCCACCTGGTACAGCCAGATTTGGCTTCCCGGCAGGCACTGATATGTGATCTCCAGATTTCGCAAGTGATTGATCGACCTGGTAGCCGCGGATGAGATAATATCTGTCAGGCGGAGAGTTTAGCCTCACCAGGCTGGGTCAGCAAGTATATTAGTCAGTCATAAGACATTGGCAATAGTGTATCAGTAGAATAGTATAAATACAGTGCATGTATCTAGTGGGGAATCAGGTTTCTGACCCCCCCGGAACGCTACCAGGTGAATAGTATGGGTTTATTGGTTAAGAGCTTCGAGTTGTAGACTCACCTGGAATAGAAAGATTGTGACCTGGTCACTTCATGTGTGCAAGAACCAACAAGCAAGCAAACAGTATTAAGCTAGAAACAGAAAGTCAGACCCGAGAAACAGTTCAGAACCAGTCAGTGTGTTTTAAGTCGCAACCAGGCGCAAAGTATCAGTATTGAAACTGCACCAGGCAGCCAGCACGAGTTCAGAACCTGCACCAGACAGTTATTCTGTATCAGTTTAAGTTTGTGTTCAGTAACACGTTGAACTTAGAGTGGACATCGCAATATATTCTTTATATAAATCATATTCATTGCACCCGGAACTTGTAAAGTACAGTACAAAGTGCCATAACCTGGTATAATATACCTCCCTTCGAACCGCAATTACTGAGTGTTAGTGTAGTGTGTTGTGTGTAGCACATCGCATCTTCATAGGTGCTCAGCACCTTTCAGTACCATCGTTAGGTTGACATTTCTTGCTTGGCGGAGATTTACATACATCTCGTCCAAGTCTCGTCTCATCTGTCTGACATCTTCGTGTTGATGAGGTCCATTGCAGGTGCAGGCCGTTTTGCGGCACTCACGAACAACTTTGAATTCGCCTTCGTTGATGATTTGGAAGCAGATAATATTGGTATAACCCTGTCACTTGGAGGAGAGGAGTCGCCAAGTTGAGAAGGAACCGAGGTTGTTGTTGAGAGTCAGATTAGCATCGAGGAATGGTCTAATGTTGAATAAATATGCCCGTACAATCAAAGGTATAATAAGCCGATGTAAAGGTGCAGTTAACAGGAGACAGAAAGACAGCCTTTGAATTTGAATGTTGAATGGAGATGAGAGTGAGATGGTATGCGGCTGTGTTGTAGCATTTTGATCCCTGACCACCACCACCACCAAATCGACTGCGCCCTCGCTATCTCCTTGTGCACCCCGCAAAACTGGGTCTCAATCCCTAGGCCTGACAGATCGGCTGTAGTCAATCACGTGACATCAACCAGCTGTCCACCAGTTTTGGTGAGGCGCAATCACTCTAAAGGAAATTTTGTTTGTATATATTTACCATGGCCTTCTCATGGCAAAAAGTGAAGCTGAACATTCTGTCACCTGGCAGGCCAATTATGGCATATATTAGCATCACAACAATATATTTGCATCTTTGTATCAAAATTGGCCAAAATGGATTTTTATTTGAGCCTTCATGCCCTTCTGTAGCAACGCAAAATTGGGGATCCACCAACAATTTCGAAATTTTGCTTTGGCCAAGTTCTAGGTATTCGTCTACTGGTATTTTTCTCTCTATAAACCAAAGCCGAGTTGTGGGTGTATCACTCCAGAATGTACCTTTAATTTCATGTCACATTACTGTGTTAAGATACATGACATTACCATGACAATTGCATTGCAACGTGCATCCTAGATCACCCCAAGAGTAATTTATCTTATTAGAGGGTGAGTTTGCATATCTATAGCTATATTAATGATGTTTGACAAGTAGAGATGCAATATAGAGTGAGGAATATGGAGAAGAGTCAATGTGGAAAGCGTGGAAAGCGGGTTTCACATTTTGGGTGGCTGTGTGATTAGTCAGCCACTGCGACGGTATCGGCGATTGCGCCTCACCACCAGTTTGCCGCTCACCATCTTCTCGTTCCGGTCACGCTGTAAAAGGGTCAACATCGCCTCTTGTACCATAATAGTTGGGCTCATGAGTCTCTTTGGGTTGCATGGTGCATGCCTCCAGCCTGCCAGAAAAATGGAGACACTGTAGGATTTAGCTTGGTATTTCGTACGGGAAATGTAGGCCTCGGCATTGAATACAAGATACGCTCTCAAGCTTCAATCAATGTTCCACCAGAGACCCGTAGGACTGTGGATGCCTTTGCATTTGTACGTGATTCCAGCATTCATCCTGGGCTCTATTTTACCATGCTCTAACAGCACCTCAATTCCAAGTACCTTTTGCCATCCAAGATGGCTGGCGACTACGCATCAGACAATGCCTCAAGAGCACAAAACTGGTGAAGACAGGACCAGCAACAGGTCAAGGTCAGTCTTTGAGCTTTGTAACTGCTTAGTTCATGCTCTAACCAACTATAGGATCTAGAAAGTAACTTGCGTGGATTTTGATTTCATATGATTGTTTTGTAGAGCCGGAACCTTTGGTGTGCTATATGCTCCATGCCTCTCGGCTGACCCTGACACCTCTTCAAGTTCTAGCCCTCCTGAAGCAAACGCACAGATAACCAAAGCTGTTGTCCCCCAACTCTTCCTCCTGACCCTCTGATTTCCCATTACTCTCGACATCGCTTGTTCACCCAAATCTGTGCCGACTCCCTTCTCCCAGCACTACTTGCTGATTATGAAGTGGATCTGTCCTTTCGCTCATTGCTGCTTCATGTGCCTGTACACCAGGCGTAGCTACCCATGATGGCCTGTTGACGGAGAGGGCATTGTTATAATCTGTGCGATGAAGTATGCTGAAATTGCGAGGGTGTACTGGAAGATGTGTCTGTGGAGTGTCACCCCAATTTCTTGGTACAACACGTATCTGGCTCCAAAGTTGGTCACCATGGCACGTCTATGATGAAGGAAGATCTATGCTGGAACGCCGAATTCTGCACACCACGCTCGACCTTGATCTCATTTACTCAGCCATCAGCAAGAGCCATCTCTTTCAACTGTCCTTCGGTGGACTGTGTGAATTTGCTGGTCTTCGTTGCCTCTAATCAGTATGACAATCAAAATGAGGCCAGGGTCAGATGAGTCATGTGATAGGCATTGACCATAGTTCAGTGGTTGAAGACTTTGCTATACTTGCTTGCACTGATGCCGGGTAGGGATTGCGAGGAACATCGATGAAAGCTGTGGTGAGGAAGAACAGTGGCATGAGAAGGGTAGATGCACCTACACCTCCATGGATAGATTCATTGATATATCCTCTCTAGTAAGCAATATTCTCTTCTGACAAGTATAGGCTAACCCTTACACTGCCTCCTTCAGCGCTCCTCCAAGTATATTCTGGATCTGAACGGCATACTGAAAATTGGCGTAACCTCCACCACATTTACCCTTCAAATAATATCCTGCAGGACTGCCCTCCTTTCAATTGCTGTTCTGCAATCATCCTCAACCCGCCATTGACCGAACACAGGCACGAGCACACTGAGAAGTCATCAAAGCCGGGATTCAATTCAACTCTTGACTTCATACACGTGCAATATACTACTACACGTCGCCCCCAAGGGAGATGCATTGATGACCAGACACTTCCTACTTCTAGAGATCTTCATGAGTGTCGGATGCAAGGCCTGTACCCACGGGTCATCCGGCACTCGTATCCCTCACGTGACCATCCGTGGATACCCCAGCACTTGTCGCACTCGAGTGTCACACGAGTCATGAGTATGCCTATGCATGTGGCAAGTACTTGCCACAAGTACTTCTATAATATAAAGATTTTCAATATGAAAAATAATGTATTGAGCTATGGCAAAGTCTAGTCTCTGGTGACTATAAGATATGTAGTATATATGTGGCAAGGAAATAGAACAAAAATCGCTGACAAAGTCAGCACAAAGATTTACCCTGGTCAATACTGTGACACCGTCAACCCAGCCACTCCAACCTTGACTGTGAGCATTGGCGACTCCGAAGAAAGGCTGTGCCGGCGAGGAGGAGAAAAACAGCAGAAGGCTTCATTGGCTGGTCCAAACTGAGAACAACATCAGATTTACATGCCAAATTTTAAATTAAGGAAGGGAGTACCTGAGACAGATGATATGGATGTAATGGCATAGTGAGATAAGAATTCCTTTCTTCGAACCTGTCATCTGTTTCATCAACGACAAAATCAAGGCTAGATGTGACCATCTGGTAGTGAATACTCTCGCCTGTTTTGAGCATATTCCGGATGCACAGCTAATGTGTGCAGCGACAGTCAAGTGTTGGTTCTATTGCTCCATTGATCCATGCCAAGGCAACCAGGCCAAGGTCCTCGTATTCATCGAGTCAAAGATGCTGATGTCAATCGTGATGGTACTGAAGGCTGCATCTGAGTCTCTCAGTGTGCTGGATACTGCCAGGGCCTGAGCATTGTTGTTTGCATCTACCATGAGATTCGGCTTATGGTACCAATCAAGGGAAGAACTGGAATGGATGAATGGATGAAGAGTGAAGAGCAAGGGAGCCATGATACGGCTGGGTCATGGCAAAGGATGGACAGCATCGGAGTTTCAAATACGGCTTTGAACTGCGAGTCCACGACTATACCATCGCCACTTTTACCAAGCCCTTACCCTTCTTCTACCTCGAAGCAATGTCAAAAACCAGCCGAACGATAGACCCCCTCATCTGGACTATGGATCCTGCACACTGCTGATTATATGAAGAAGCTGTCGATGAAAAAGCAGACCTCCGAAACATCTAGTCGCCTGATGTTCCGCTAGCGAGGCATGCCCTTTGACGGAGAAAGGTGTGTTGCATCCTATATTAATGTGGGAGCTGACCTAACAACTATCCTGCAGTTTGGAACAACATAAAGCCTGAGCTGATACAGTATCTCTCTGACACCGAAAGGCCCAGAAACGACAAAAAGTAATTCAATCCCGGAAGAAAATTGCCATTGACATCCTCAGAAACTATAAGAAAATGCATCCTCTTTTCACCGTCACTCCTTTGGTGGTCAATTTCCCTGCATTGGACTGTCGCCTACCAGCCATCCAAGATTAGCGTGGACATAGTGTCCTTTGATTCCATCGTAAAGCAGCTCCCCAAAATCTTCGCCGTGTCCCAGGCATCTTTGAACAACATGTTATCGAGCACACCTTTGGTCCAAATTCCCCTGGATTGGAAGAGGGAAAGGCGTCGCAATTCTAGCTCGCTTGTAATGTGTTCTACTGCAAATACTGCACCATATTCGCCCTTCAGATCAACAAGTGGAAGAAGAACGACCTCCATGACACTGTTATTCTACCCCGACAGCATGCTGCATTGCTGTCTCCATCTCAGTTATGATTTCAAGCCCCAGGATGACAGAGGGTGGTTGCGTTCGACAGGCGTGGAGTACGGACCAGCTAGCCGCCGACGAGGATGTTCGCAAGGTGATAGGAACGTGATCTTGTTGGTAGGGAAGGACCCCAAGGAGACAGCAGCGCAGGATATGGATTCTGCACTGGAAGATATACAGTTCAGATGCACGCCTGAGCTTAGCGAGGATACGTACCCTGCGCATATGTTCCTGCACTTCGAGTTGTATGGATGGAGGAAACTCATTCGTGTTGCTTTTACCTATCTGGCTTTTTTACATCTGCTGATAAATGAGACGCGTAGGCGGAACATCTGTTCACAAAACATTACAGAGAGACAGATGTGCTGGAGTCTTATACCCAGCTCATCGAATCATGGTTGGCAGAGGATTGGGAAATGGTGGATGAACCTGCAGGAGATGGTAGCGATTCTGTTAGCCCGCACTGTGTGGACCTTCCTTGTGATAATAACTATCGGACACTTCATGAGATGGTTGAGCATCTACTATCATTGATTTTGACCTTGGGTTTCTTACAAAGCTTTCTCTGTTAGTCATGATGTGCAGTACATCGAAGCCTTTGTTGATATTTTCAAGCCAACACTTGAGAGATCATTTATGGAGAGGGTTGCATGAGCAACTGAATTTGTTCATAAACTCTAGACTCGTAATTAATTTCAAATATCACTTGTGTACAGGACACATCTCAGGCTGTTGTTCATTTGTTGAATACTGCTGAGCCCATACTAGTGTAGAACTATTCATCATATTGGCCAATAGTATACAGGTAATGGAAGGAATCAGCGAGATATCCTTACTCTGCGTCCATACCTCGATATCCCCTTGTTCCTATGTGCATAGTGTTCCTCTTCCACAGTGATGACACATTGAGTTCATAATGCTATGCAAGAAAACACTAGCAGAGGAAAGGTTGGTGCCAGTCACAGTCCCCCACATGAAGTTTGCGCAGTGTGTCCTTGTTACGCAAGACTGCAAGTCGAGCCCGTTGGTGCATTCTGGTTTAAAGGCAAAAGCTCATTGATCATCTTCTCTCTTGAATATTTTGTGTATAGATATTGGGTAGAGTAGGCATGTCACGAGTTAACTGGTAACCGGTATCTGTTTTGGTCTGACTCTGGAGCCACACGTCTCTCTACTTCCACCATTGGTGATCACTGATTCACTTCCACGATCCCCACCCCAGACAACGACCAGTGAGCGAGGGTTCAACATTCAATGTTCAACACTGGAAAGGACTACGACAGAGTACTCACACGGCAGCACATGGTATGTAGCTACTATGTCAAGCACTGCCTTTGTTGCTAACATTTCCTTTCAGATTCATAATCAACATGATTGGGATGACCCACCGAAGACTGCTTGGAGGACAAACATCATATCAACGTCTGGCAAGAAAGGCCATGGGGGCGTCGAGATGGCAATGGAGATGGCAACGGCTCTGTCAGAGTGTGATGCCTCGATAAGTGTGGATTGTCCTGACCTGAGTAGGTCGGACTCACTGCTTGACGTTTTGTCGGCAGTGTTTTCTTTTCTTCCCATAACCAAGAAAGGCCTTCGAGATCAATGGCCTGAGCAACACCAGACACCTCTCCTTCAAACGAATCAATCCAGGATCGATACCGTCTGACAGGTCATCGACATTGTGTCATTGCCACAGCTAATCCCGACATCCTCATCATCCTCGGACTTCCATTGTGCAGGTGGTCGAGGACTTCCACCAGCTCATTGGTGTGATCTCGCTGCACTCAGCAGTATGATGTACAAGGAAGTGTCGCTGCGAGGGTGTGTATGGTGATTCATGGGAGGACCTGTGGTCTTCCAGACTGATTTGAAGCGCTGACTACGGGGCAGGTGTGTTTACCAACTATTTATTGTCTTCTTTCGTTGACCTCCTACCCTCTTCACTAGACTCTCTATGCCTACCCCCCTCGGATGCGCCAGAGTCTCCCCCAGCCCTCTAGACGTTTTATGCTTCCTTTTGAGTTTGGTTGCAGAGGGACAGGTTACTTGCGGGGAATTTTCATGGTACGTTTGCTTACTTTACTTTTCCGCTACTTTTGCTGCTGATACTAATCCCTCTTTTCTTAGTGACGAGTGTTATGGTAAGTTAGGCCCAACGGCTTGTTGTCCAAACTAACAAGTTGTCAGCTAATTGTATTAGACTAGTACTAGTTGTAACTTGTTGTACTAGGTAAGAGTCTCTCCTTTGGGTGACCTTCCACTTGGGCTAACCTGCATTCCCTCAGATAGTAATAAAATGTGATATATCTCTGAACTTTGTGAGTTTGTTTTGTTTACATCGCATGTATGTATGCTAACAAGGGTAAACAGTGAACTTGTCAAAGCATCATGCTGTAAGGGAGCAAAGGGAAACGACTGACCTCTTCGTAGCTAGGCTGTCTACTGAGCGAACTTTTGAGCATTGATTGCTCAATTGCTTCGAGCTGTCCTGGCTTCTCACATGATTTCAAGGCTTAGTCAGCAGCCACATCACTTGTGCACCTGCCTAATGATTTTTTGACACTCGCTTAGGATCCTCTCGTATTGGGAAACGTCTGCCTACCTTCCCTTCCATTTCAAGATCATTTTCAAGATCATAAATGGACAAGGACTTTCTGCTGCAGTCCTGGATGTCTTTGCTCTGGTATGCTACCCATTTTGTTTTGTTTCTCTTACCTTACATGCTTACATTGTGTGTCATTGTCCTAGGTTCATCAAAATAGGTGCCACTGACACCATGCCCTTCAAATAGAGCTCCGTACCCACCAGCTTCCCCCACCAGCTTCCTCCAACCTATGCAACTGACTCTTGCTATGGCTCCAATCAGATCCTCTAAATCTTCATTGTCTTTCTTGCAGCCTCCCAAAGGTACCCAATACAAGCAGCGTGCGCGCAAGCATGTGCACAATGAATCCTTGGAGTCTGATGATAGTGAAACCCAAAAGAAAACATCGATGGTGCACAAATGCAAACATGACTCAGCATCATCTGCTGACAAGGCTACGGGTAGCCATTCAACCAAGAAGACGAAGAAGAAAAAGAAGAAGAAGTTGACAGCCTCCATGGACACTGCGGATGAAGGTCATGGGAGCGAAGGTGAGACAAGCCCTCGGGATGACGCACCTGAAGATATGGATGAGAATGATCAGGCTCTCAGTATGTCCCTTACCCCTCATTGACTTCATTTTTCTTATCTCTGTGACAGAGAAAGCCATGGCAGGCTGGACGTCAGCAGTTTATGACCACTATCATTTGCCACCCTCCATCAAAGTTGAAGACGGCATAGTTAAGTATGTTTTCACCTGCAAACAGTGAGTCGCCATCTCGTTTTACTTTACATCTGACCTCATTGTGTTCATGCTTTGTCATAGACATGGCACCACCCACACCCGTGCCAAGAAAGACTCAAGCACGACCAACCTGAAGAACCATGCAGAACAATGTGACATGAAGGCCAGCAGCGCAACCTCGAAGCAATTGAAAATCACGGATATCGCGTTGCAGTACAATGAGGGAGAATTTCGACTCCTACATGCTGAGTGGATGATGCAGTCTCACCGACCGACCGTCATGATTGAAGACGAAAAACTTCAACAGATATATCGGTTGCTCAACCCGCAGGTCAAGATTCATTCGGACACAACACTCGGCTGTGATATTAAGGAGGTCTATGAGGTTTCTAAGGAGCAATTGAAGGAGATGTTGAAAGAACATGAAGGTCGTTTCCATGTCACCTTCGATGCATGGTCAGCACCCAACAGCCATGACTACCTTGGTATTGTGTTGGTGTGGTGCGACAAAGGGCAGATTCGTGTAGTTACACTGGATCTGGTTGAGTACATCGCTCTCAGATTCACTGCATGGATGTATGCTAACTTCATGTTGTTCTCCTTAGACTGATGGAGGTGCACACCGGAGTTTACCTTGCAGAAAAGGTCATGGAAGTCCTCAAAGAGTATGGCATCGAAGAGCGCATCCTCGGCGAAGCTGGCGACAATGCTTCAGTCAATGACAAGACCCTGGATGAGCTGGAGATACTCTTCAAGGAAATCTCCAGTCTTATCATTACAGGACGGGAGACTCAAATCTGCTGTTTCGCTCATATATTGAACCTAATAGTAAAGGTATGTTTAATCACTCGTTTTCATGTCAGTAACTCACTGGTTCCAAAGGCAATACTCTCTCAATTTGAGGCTAAACATTGTAAAAAGAGGTCCAGTGATACCACCGAGACATCCTGCTCGTGATGAACAGATAACATTGATGATGAAAGCGACATTGATGAAGTGGAGGATGACGAAGATGATCTTCTCGATGATGAGGAGCTTGCAGCACTGGATGACATACGGAAGACGTTAGAGGAAGAGGAAGACGCTGTTATTGAAGAGGCATCATGGGATCGTGATGAAGTCCTGGAGCTGACTGATGAGGAGATTAACTTAGGGGTTGCTGCATTAACCAAGGTGCATCTGTTCGCGACATCATGTACATGGCATCAACTCATACATCAATAGTTATTAAAACTTGGTAAGCATATCTTCCACAAGAGTTCACTCCAAAAGGAACTTGCCGACCTCTGCGGAAAGAAGGACATAAGAATCCTCAAGATGATTCGGCGAGTTGTCACACGCTGGAATACCACATCCAATGTGATTGAACGTGGTCTCCACCTACAACCAGCACTAGATGCGCTCTGCATCAAATCGGATCATAACAAGGGGAAGCCACCAGTGAAATGCCTTAGGCGTTTCCGTCTCACAGATATTGAGTGGACAGTGCTCCAACAGCTTTATCCCATCCTTGTGGTAAGTTGGCTTCATGCCTGATGGAAAATGCATGCTTATGTTGATATCTGTCTATCAGAACTTCCTCAAAGCGACTGATTGCATCTCATGGTCGGGAGCTCCGCTCCTACATGAGGTCATTCCAATGATGGACATCCTCACGCAGGAGCTTGAGAAAGCTGTCAAGAACACAGTGCTACTTCCCTGTGTCTGTGCGGGTGTCTCTCAGGGATTAGCCATCATCAATAAGTATTATTCAAAGACGGATGAATCAATTATGTGGAAAACAGCCATGAGTGAGTCCACGCTTTATTTACATGCTTGTACTGGTCCTGACTGTATTTTTTCTAGTCTTGCATCCCCGCTACAAGCTCGATTACTTCCGCCATCAAAACTGGTTGACAGAATGGGTCAAGACTGCTGAGCAGTCTGCACGAGAGACATGGACTCAATATTATAAACCTATGATAACCAAAACTACCACATTGCTGGTATGTTCTTCAAAATCTTTTGATTCACATTCTGATTGCTTTCTTAGACGGATTCCGATGATCCTTTTGCTGATGTGGACAACTTCGGCCGCAATATGGAGCAAGATCCATTTGAGGCATATATTAGGGCACCACAATTTGATTGTGGGGATCCTATCTCATATTGGACAGCAAAACTCGACAAATGTTTGCCCAAAATGAAAGCCAAAACGGTTACGCCAGAAGGAGCATTGGCTCGGATGGCACTCGACTTTCTTTCTGCGCCAGGTGGGTGTTGCACCGTTGCCACTTTTGGCATCATTTCATTGTTTTCGTTGTTCATATGCTGATGAATCTCTTTTAGTGGCATCTACCGATGTTGAGCGTGTGTTCTCGCATGGAGGCTTGATCATAAGCAAGCGCCGTCATAATCTCTCCCCAGAGTCTACACATGCAAATGTGATTTTAAACTCCTGGTCAAAGATTGATGGCATTGTGCCTCAAAGGGAGCTCATGAAGCATTTCAATGAGAAATTGTGTCATGGTAGTGCCAAAGGTGATGTTATTGAGGTCAATGATTCAACTGAAGACAGTGAAGAGGACAACAAGTAATAGTATTGACATTATTGGTACATAAAATGTATATTATTGCAACAGATATATAGTAAGTACTTGTGTAAGTATTCTCGGGTACTTGTAGACATCCAAGTGCTATGAGTACTCGCTTTCACAGCAAGTACTCGTCTCACAGTATGAGTAACTTGTGCCATGGATGTGTCTGTGGATGGTAAGTATGTCTCTTGATAGTCAAGTACTTGTGCTCTCGAGTGTGAGTGCACTTGAGTAGGCACTCGTGAAGATCTTTACCTACTTCCAAACGAAGAGGCAGAACTCTGCCTAGCCATCGCAAAGGTCGATATATGCGCATGATAAGGCGCGTGGCGCTGGAGGGATGCCGGTCTGGTGGTTCCTGGTGCTGTCATTCTGAGTCCTGTGTATACAGGATTCGGTCTATGCTAATCTGAGGCTTTTTGTGGCTGTGTCTGATTGTGATAGTCTGACAATTCACTGTGCTGTATTGCCATCTGCTTTGGCATTTATGGCATGCTGTCATTCTTGGGTTCAACCATATGGCCTTTTCTGGGATGCTTAGTCATCTGTTTTTCTAAGGGCAGCATTGCTCTTTTGACATGGACTGCATGTCAAAGCTCTTCTATTCTACTACACTCGCATGCAGATGTACTCCTACTTTGATGGTGTCTAGTACCCAACCTTCCTCTTCAACATTGCCTTGGGTGCTTTGCCTTTCTCCTTCTGAGCTGTCTTTTCCTGCATATTCAGATTATGCATTGACCTTTTTCTTTCCTGCAATGATATCAGCTTGATTGTTAATATGTTACTACATTTGGTGACGTACCTTTGAGAAGCTCTTGTCTATAAGAGTGATTGACCTTAATTTTAGCTTGAGCCTTTTCTGGCCTGTCCTGGTGGAAACGGCAATTATAGACAGCTGCACTTCTACAATGTCTCTGACCTGAGGTTCGGTTGTCTTAAACCTGTTTGTGATGTTGCTGTTATTCTATTTCATCCTGCATTGGATAGGTGCTTACCTGTGTTCTCCCTTGTCATCAACATGGCTGGTAAAGCACCCTCTAATTGCTAGGCAATGTATTAATGACTGCGAGGTCAGTACAGGTGTAATGTAATAAACCCTTGCACTTGTACTTGAGTACAATCTATTAAACCACTGCCACTGCAAAGGAAATTTGGCAGAGAGAATTGGGTGAGAACCAGCCACTGCATCACGTGCTAGCCAGTGTTGATGGCCAAGAGGCATGCTCATTGTGGGCAATGACGAATGAAGTGCAACCTGATTAGCAAACTTGTGCCTTGGTTCCCACCTGGGCACAACAATGATGGGGATCACAGTTTTGTGGTTTCTCACCTGCCGATCAATTCTGTCA
Organism: Armillaria altimontana; assembly: GCA_022818075.1. NCBI lineage: Eukaryota > Fungi > Basidiomycota > Agaricomycetes > Agaricales > Physalacriaceae > Armillaria > Armillaria altimontana. The sequence goes on along the minus strand of JAIWYR010000047.1, from coordinate 96,121 downwards.
AGTTCTTTTGATGTGAAACGTGATGATGATGTTGGTCCTGTCATCGCTCCCTCTCTTCTACTTCTGCTTGTTCTGTCATCCCTCCTTACCTTCTAAATCCATCCCTTCTGTCATGTTATTGCGGACATATTTTCGGCATTTGTTTTCTTTATTTTTTGCAGACATGTTTTTTCATAGATATGTCATTTTATTTTTGCAGCCTCAAGAAAATACACACATCTACAGTTCTATACTACACTCCCACCACATTTGATAGTTTTGGTTTCCAGGGACAGCCTCGCTTAGAAATGGGAACTACACCAGTAGCTAACCATGTGGGGACATTCACCCAAAGGTCAATGCAATGCTGTCGCATGCGACAGTGTATGTCAGCCTGGCATAGAGAATACGCTCACTCGCCCTCAGAGATATCTTCTTGTACTGCACATGCTAGCCAAGTTCTTCCTTCCCAAGCGAAAAACACCTTCACCCTTTTCATTTCCTCCTCCAGTAGAATAACCTCCTCATGCCAGCGATGAGCCCATGCCCTAGTCTTGCATCATTCAATTCTTAAGGCTACAGATCTACACCATCAGATTGGTCACTACACAAAAGAACCTTACTTACCCTCCGCTGTTTCTTCGGCATCGGTCTCATGTCGATGGACATGCCAGATCCAGCTCATTGCTCGACAACCCTCAGTTTCACCAGGTAAAGTCTCTTCCAGAGGCCGGACATCCATAGTGCTCAGCTCTCAAAGCTGATGATCCCATCCCGACCTGCCACCCTTGATCACGCCAGCCAAAACCATGAGATTGTCACGAAGTTTACGATATCTTGTCATGGCTTCATCAATGTTATTGATGACACTGGAGACCGTGGATCTTGCTCGCATACTCATCATCTGTCCAGTGACATGTTTATCCTTGAACTTGTAGAGGTGCAAACAATAGATCAAGAGTCAGTGCATTGTCGTCAGGCATTCATAAGCCTCCGCCTCTCGCAGTCAGAACTCAAAATCCATCAGGCTTGGGTTCTGGCGAAGATGTCCCAAACATGCACTAGGGAGAAAGAGCGGCAGCTGCACAGCATCAAGAGCTTCCTCCAAAGAAACCTTCGGTCGCTGTTTGCTTCGTCGAGCCTTTTTCTGTCTCCCCCTTCCCGCCACTTGAGCAGGTTGTGCTTCTGCCTCCACCTGTGATGCTTCCACTTCAAACCTTGCCAGTAATTGCCCTTTGTTCCATTCAGCACACCAGACTAGCACACCAGGCATATAAACCTGCTGGACCTCAAACCATGTATCCATATGCCGTCGTAGCCTGTTGAGGCCTTCTGTGACTTTTGCCTGATCACGATCCATTGAAAGTGCACCCAGCGCTGCATGAGCCAATTTAAGGCATCGTCTGGAGTTGACCGTGTTATCCGTTATGAACATAACCATAATACAGGCAAACTCACTGATTGGATTCCAGTTCAACACCTTGTAAGATCATTGTACTCGGTCTGACCTCATGGCGTACTGCAAAAATATCCACGCTGATACTGGCACCTGTGGAGACTGCCTCCGTGATTATACTCTCAGCCGAGTGCTCGACGTCCTCATGAGTTTCCTGCGGCCCCTTGCACTGCTGGATCTCTTGTGCAGTGATCTTGGCTATTTCTGCGGCTTCTTCTTGGGCGAGGGTAAGGTGGACTTTTGAAGTTGTCAGTTCTATAGAAGGTAATAAGAACCTTTGAACCAAAAATAAAAACCCAGAGAATACATATGAGCAACCGTCGTTTCAAAAGGATTGATAGCATTGACTGGGTCTCACTCCCATGCCTCAATAGCCTTGGTCCAACATTGAACATCTTGCATGGGCAGAGATGCAGTGAACTTGGCATAGACAGCGCTATGCAACGTTTGAGACGGGATGGCCTCTAAGATCGCTTTCAAAAGACTGGAAGCTGCCACAGGAATCAGAACTAGAGATCCAAACAGCAAAATTAAGATTTACCCATTAATGCAGACTTCCTATAATTGTAGTCGCCGATATGGTCGTCCAAAGTGTTGAGATATCCTCCGGGTCCCATGACCTTCAGACTGGTGGCAAGCTGGTTCAGTCTACTCCAACCTCGTTCAGGGGCCTCTCCGTCAGTCTGTCCTATGTAGGGTGTCTTGTTGAAGGAATATTTTACGTGGCAACTGGGTATATGGGCTGGGAGATGAAACTTTGGAATTAGATGGACAAAATCGTCAGGCTCTTGACGTGGTGTCATCGAAGACAGATAGATTGCGATTTGTTCCCACAGTTTTTTAGACCACTGACAATTAATATCGTATGAAACCATGATGTGCTGTGGTGTCGGTTGTTGCATTCAAGAGCAAAATATATAATCCATTTGGACTTGTCTGTTCGTCCTGTGAGTCAGTCACCAACAGACGTAGAAGACTCCACTCACTCTTCACCATGATCAAGTATTGTCACTGCTCCAGGTCCCTTTGCATCATGCCGAGCACAGTCTACCATTGCAACTCCGCTTGTTGCCAAGCCAGCGCCACATTTGGATGTAGCCAGCTTGACAGCCTGGTGATCTCTACAATCACTAAGGTCGTATGGTATGCACTTGCCATATTCAGCCACATGCTTCCTAAAGCTTTCTTGCGCTACAACAAAACCAGCTCCATTGACAAGGCTTGGGTCCTGTGCCACGTTTGAGACTACGAATTGGACCAGTCGAAAGTTGGCATCAATAGCTACGAACAGACTATATTTCCAGCTAATAGAGATCAGAACTATGTCAACCATCAATATATTCAGTTATTACTTACAGATTCACAGTGTCATGTTCCCAGCCCTCCTCCAGGTTAATCCCAGGCCAAGGACAAGCAGGGCATTTCACAGCCAATGATCCCACCAAAATTGGCAGCTTCCCCAGTGTCAAGCCTTTCAAATCGTGCGGAGATTTGTCTAGCATGCGCTTGAGGAGCTTCAGATAGCGCCACTGTCGAACCATCCACATAAATGCCTGGAACCAACTCTGTCAATGAGTCAGGCAAACAAAACACCAGGCTTGAAGACATGACCTACTGGCGGCTGACATGTTCCTGTGTTATCCATGAGCTGGACGAGGGTGTGATAGAACTCATACCCAGACACCTTTGACATAAAGGACAGCAGGTGGAAGACTTCGAGCATCCGAAATGATGTCGCCATCTGGAGGCATACAATGGTGGAGGGAAAGAACTTGGAGCGGAGGAGTTGGCGCCAATGAGGAAGAGATTGCACACAGTCACAGTAGTCAATGTGTACAGTTTGAATGCCTTCAAGATCCAGAATGTGCAGTTGGCCACAAACCGGAGTTGGGCAGCAAGTGTCTGGATCATGGCCCAAGCTCATCACCAGACCCAATGCTCCAAGTGTGGTCCTCTTGAAGAAAGTGCCAGTCCATTCCTAATGACTATGAGATCATGCATCACCAAAGCGAATGAAGGAATACATACCTGAATCCTATGCAAGGGATTGCCGTAGTGCCGACTGACTATACACTCATTGCAGTACATAAAACGCTCATTGCAGGAGACGCATCGATAGAGGGTAGCCTCCACTGCAGGAGTTTGACACCATGCACATGAGTTCCTGAACTGCCTTGGGTGCTCATCCCAAAACATTTCTTCGAGATACTCCCATGTAAGTGGCAACCAATCCCTGAAGTGAGGGTCATCCTGAGAAATAGGTCAGGAGGATGCAGCGCAAGAGACACAACCATACCTGGTAAACTTCTGCATCCTCTGTGGACAACCCGGGATCCATGGATTGATCCTCTTCCTCCGAGTCAGAGTCACTGTTTTCCTCTTCGAGTGTTGGACCATCGAGCCATGACAGATCCACTCCTGAAAATTCCTCGAGGACAGGATCGTGCAACAAAGACTGAGCTTTGGATGGACTGGGAGGCACGTCTTGATAGGTTGTTGTCGTTCGAAGCCTTGATGAGCAGCTGGCGACATTAACATTGTAATCCATATGCCATACCCGCACAGGAGGTGGTGCTGTCATGGTTTCCTCAAGCTGATCTTCTGAGAAAGAAACATCGGCCACATTTCTTGGTCTTTTGAGACGATACATTGGCTAGAAGAGTAAATGACCAAACATGACCAAATTCCAATGCACAGCGCAAAGATAATTGAATGGTAATTATACACGCAGTACTAGTTCTCATAAGTCATGGTAATCCCAGCTACTGTCATACTGGTAATAGGAACTTGAGCATCCAGCTCATCATACCCCATAGTGGCAACCCATGCATCAACATCGATCTGCTCCCACTCTGCCACATCAACTTCACTTGCTAAGGGCAACACTGCTCGCCAGTAGAGAAGCCTCATCTTGGCTCTCAACTTTAACTCGAGTCCGACTTTCTTCGCTTTCTTCCCTTGTTTCCCATCACTTGAGAGGATATTGTGCCCATCATCTGCCCACCCCAGAACCGACATTGAATGGCTAACCTCAGAGGAGACAGTGCTCGCATTCCCCTCATCGTCAGTGGCTGATAAGGACCGATCCATAGAATCTTTGCTACCACTGGACGGCGCCGAATCCTCGCTCATGTACTCAGGAATACTGCACATGAAATTATACATTGTGAGCTCGTTTTTGGTGACTTCGCCACCCATAAGATCTAGCCAGGTCTCAATCTGCTAAGACAAACAGTTAGTTAGTAAAATCAAGGTCAGATGGTCACATACTTGGTAGCATTCTTGGATGCTGGCTTTGTATTCCTTCGCCCAATGATTGGTGACCGTTTCAGGGAATAATCGCACCCACATATCCATAAACCACACCCAAAAATCACCGGTCTCCTCGTCCTCGATGGCATGCAGGTAGCTGTCAAGGTGCTCTTTTAGGACTTTGCACATAGAGCGGCTGAAAACTGTTTGAGGTACTTGTTTCTAAAGACATGTCCTGAGTAAGTATTGGTCGTATGTTTGGAAAAGTACCACACAGATGTACTGGGCATGGTGGCAGACCCCAGACATTCTTGTCATCGTTGTTGTTGTCCATGACGGTGAAAGGGAGGACAAGGGACCATACTTCGAAGCGGAGACCTGGGAGTTGTCTGGGAGTCTCATGGTCACCATATATAGTCTGATGAGTCATCCAATATCTAAGCCTTCTCAGAGAAGCCACGTGGAAATAGTTGCTACCTCGAACAATCTGCCTACATTAGCAGGGAAAGGTGTTGAAGGTGCCTCTTCAGGGGAATTTATGAGGTATGCTTACAAGGGACTGAGACGATGGATTGAGACGATAGCAAGAGAAGAAGTGCAAGCACAAACATGTGTCGCATCAGCCATGGTATTACAAAAAAGATCTGGTGGAGTAGAATAGATATGGCCAAGGAGGACACAGAAAACCCTATGCCTGTTGGTATGCTAGCGTGCCCTTGCTGCAGGCAGTCCTGAGCTCAGTGATGCCAGATAGCGCTGAGCATAGGATATCCTGCAAGAGATCGACGACTTCTTGAATCTTGCTACACAGATTCTCAGTGACCTTCCACAAATCGGTACATCCCATTCACCAATATATGCTGGTGGCGATGACGCTGACTTGAGTGTGCATTCTGTTGAATGGCTCAAGGGCTTCCGATATCACCGCACTCGGGTCGGTGACATGAGCTTCACATGCACGCGAGCAGATGGCAGTGGCGAGTATGGCGGGAGGCTGGTAGTTGAGCCGTCAAGTGAGCCATGCCTGGTTTTTCTCGATGCCTGCTTTCCAATCATCCAGTGTAGCGACTTTCTGAATAGAGCTAGACAAATAAACACATGAGTTTAGGCTTGGACTATGAACATGACTCAGTGACATACGGATAGGTGGCTGAGGGATGGCGAGGTTGACGTGGCTCCTTGGGAGCAGCATGGCAGTGAGATCGTTCATGGTTGGACAACAATGAAGGTGCATAGCATCTATGTGCTTTCCTACACACTACCTTGTGATTTCTGTATAAGTCATAAAGATATCCATTTCTGTCATCTGCTGTTGAAGGAGTAAGCACACCTCTCGTAGTATCCCTGCTGCGCCAAGGCATGGGCACCTGCTTTTTCATCGGCTGTGTGGTACTTGTGTGGACGACCCCACGGTTGACAGGACGGTAGGGCAGACAACGCAGTACTGGGCGTATCCACAGTGTCAGTAACAGAGATTATGATGCTGGCAGTCTCAGCGGTAGCAGCGACGAGGTCAGGATTCGTCATGGTCAGCAGTGAAGGGTCAGATACGTGCCAAAGAGGGATGCCGTACCCAGGGTGCAGGGTCCAATGCATGGTGATTTTGGCTGATGTTTAATATATATGGACCTTTAAGGACCTTCAAAAGTCAATTTAACTGCATAAATATATTCATTTGAGCTTTAGCATTAGTAACGAGCATTTATTTGAAGAGAGAGGACATGCAAATGTATGAGTCGAGGATAGACAAGATAGAGCAAGCGCTGGTACAACAATCACTAGTGGTATTCATAGTCCGGTCATCTAATGACTTTATACTGATTTTAATTCGTTTTGCTATTTGGACAGGATCGTCTGCTTGTACCTTCCTCAGATTCATAGGTGATGTTTCAAAGTGCACTTGGTAGTGTTCTCAAGAAGTCGATCTGCAGTTCTGTAGTCAGTCAGTGCTGGGGAGGGTAGGTTTCAACTCAAAACAGCCTGCAAGTGTCTGGCCAGGACTTGCTGGGCATGTTACTTAGTCGGCTAATCAGTTCGGGTCATTGGTAGGCGCACGTCTTGGGAAATCTTTATTGGATGACTACAAAGGAGTGTGGATACTACAAGTGGGAGAGATAGAAAACACGACGGGGGTTATGAGTACGGTAGACAGTCACTGCTCCTGGATTATAGTGACTCCATGCCCTTTCTACGCTCTCAGCTGGAATATTTCCCTTAGAGTATTCGCTGCGAGGATGCCAGTGGTGCGCCCAGTGATGTATGTTGAATCAGAAGTTGGCATCAAAAGTATGAAGGTGTGCATGCTCCCGGGGGGTTGGCTGCGCCCTGAGTTCGGTGTCAGGAACATGAATCACGCTATGTCAAGAACTCACATTTTGTACAGCCGCATGGAGGGCTGACACCACCAGACCATAGCAAGGGCTGCGGCTCTAAATAGACATTAGAATTGTGCCATGTGGCATAAATAACATTTCATAACTTACAAGTCATTTTCATCAACGTCGATAATGCATGCCATGGTGGATTGTGCTTGGTAGTTGGTGGGGGCAATGCCAATTTGGCCTTGACACATATACGGCAATTTCCGAGCTAGAACTGTACAGTTCTAAGCAAGCCACCATGCTTTGGCTGTGCTACTAAAGACCTTGGCATGAACACGTGCCGCAGAAGCATTCCATTTGGGTGTTCATGGCTTCCTTTTTGGGCCTTACTATTCCCTGGTGCCACGGCATCTTTTTTTTTCAAGGTATAATCACAGTATATATTTTGGTGGCTAGCTAAATCTAACTACGATACTAGAGATAATTTTTTATGACAGTTTATAACAAATTTTCACAGTGTATGAGCAACACAAAAGCACAGTAGATGGGAACACGAGACAGTAGGTAAAAATAAGTCCAAGAAAAAATGAGGGTGACCTTCAAAGAACATGGACTTTGCCCTGACTGAGCACAATCTGGAAAGCCTCCTCGGCCTCGCTGCGGGTCTTGTACTTTTTGTGACAGGCATGCGCCATGCCAGACACCAACCGCTGAATAACCTCCCTGTCATGCCAGTCAGTAGGAGTTAAAAAGCTAAAAGAAACAGACGTACCAGCTAGTGAAAATGCCAACCTCATGGCCAGCGGTGACAACATAAAATGCCTCACTGGATTGGCCTACAGCGGGGTTGAAAACACTGCAGCATGAGCAGTGAAAACTGGTGTGGACTTGCGCTGGGGGCTGCTGGGTGGGAGGCACGTGAGACGATGACAACAACAGGCCTGCCTGCATCAACAAGGAGAGCAGGCCTCTAGTTGATGGGTTCAAGAGCATGACGGGCATATCCGTGGAAGTGACTAGTAGCACTGAGAATTAGTATCAATGTGACGGCACAGATGAGGAGACTTACTGGGAACTTGCGCAGGGGAGAGACTCGCAGGTGCAGGAGCAGCTCCACCCTCTCCAGAAGCAGAGGAGGATGCAGGGGTGGACACACTAGCAGTTGTGGTCACGGGTGTGGACACACTGGCATTGTTGGCTGAAGGAAAGTCAGTAAACGTCGCAATGTGGGTGAAAAGGTACTGACTGTTCAAATTGAGGGCAGTAAGCGCCTCTAAAAGGGTCGCAAGGGCCTGGGGATTAAGGTTGAGTGGGGATTGCTGGGCCATTTTTAGTGTGATGTGATGGGAATCAATCAAGGGATGAAGAGCTCCCGTAAGATGATCACCTGGGTTTAAATAGCCCCATAGGGAATTTGGTAGTATTTGTAGCATAATTAAGATTCAATGAATGTGTATAGTCCTGGCTTCTTGGCTGGTGAATCGGCAGAGGAGAATCCGGTGGTTGACTGTACAGTTACTGTGGCTTTTTCCTATGCTTGGGAGGTAAACGGCACTGTTCAGTCTGTTCCACAGTAAATTCACATGTGGTAATTATGTTATTTGTTATTGGAAAAGCTTCCACTGATGTTCTTTTTAGATGGCAACTTTAAACTTGTCACCATCACCGCCACCACCAGGTCCCACTGCATTGCCACCACCAGGTCCGAGTGCGCCACCAGCTCCTGTAGAACGGAAGAAACCTGGGCCGAAACCTTGGGCGACACCAGAACAGTGGGCATTCCTAGAGGGAGGAGTGCCTGAGTATCATGGGGCTCAGTCAGTCAAAGGAAAGACCGCTGTGATTGCCGAGTTCATTAAGGAGTTCATGCCAAAATTTTGGGCCATGTTTCCGCTGGAGGGTAAAAGAACTATGGCAGGTGATATCAAGGTTAGTCAAATTACCTTGCTTAGCTTGACAGGATTAACTAGGGTCTAGCATGTCAAAGAATGGTTTCAAAATCACGGATCGGCCAAAAAAGTCAAGAACGCTCCCATTGCCACCCTCTTCGCCAAGCCCAGGACACGCGCATTGAAGGCCAAAGAGGTCTATTCTCACCATTTCTATGCCGATCGTGTCAAACCGGTGGTGGATCAGAGGAAGGTTGGCATTGGCAGCAGAGGGGAAGTACTTAGATTGATCAAAGAGACGACAAAAGAGATGTTCGAGGCAGAAAGCGAGGAGATTTGGGGCCAGGTGTTGGAGTGGACAAAGGAGCAGCTTCCGGTGTCTGTGGCAGAAGATGGTCCTATCACTCCAGAAATGTTTGCCATGTATGTTGCAGCTTTCCCATCAGAATAAGTATCTAAATACATATTTAGTGCTATGGCTGCAGCGTCTGATCAAATAAGGACATTTCTGGATGTGCTCTCTAAGGCGATGGGGTGTGCAGCGATGCTATTATTGGGAGGTCCGGACCCTTGGGAAAACAGCAAGATCTCAATGCATGGGTATGTCTGAGACTTACACAATTGCAAGCGTTGCTTAGGTGGAATTTAGTTTTCATGCAGGAAAGGATGAGCATGGAAGGAACTTTAGCCAGGTGTTTCCTGAGTTCAAGGAGACATATCTCACGCTGTTTACAAGATTCCTTCGGAAGATCTATCGTACGTGTTGACATAAATTCATCTAACATTAATTGATGTCATCGTTACAGTGGCAGATGTCTGTTTGGCACAAGCTCTTCGAATGGATGGTGATTCCAAGGCAGTGGGTCCATCTCAGTCAGTCATGAATCCCGTGGATGTGGAGATGGATGGTAGGGATTCCGGGAAGCAAACGGCAGCCAAACAGAAGAACACGGAGAACAGAAAACACGATGACAGCATCGACAAAGAGAAGCATGATGCTGATGATAATGCTGAAGTCTTGGCTGACAAAGAACCCGCAGATTTACCACTGTCACCATCGCCCCCTGTACCATTCCCTGAAGTCGAGGACCAGCCTCCTTCCGAACCTGTGCTGCCTGACCCGCATGCCAAACGAGATGACTCTCACCATGCCAATGAGGACAAGAACAAGGAACGGGAAGGGGAGAACCAGGCCAGCTCGCTAGACGAAGTTCCTGCGGGGAAGCAGCCGTCAGAGATGAGGTCTTCGGGACTTGCTGGCGCTGCTTCTATTCGGACCGAGCTCCAACTTGAAGATACCCAGCCAAAGTCAACTGCCACCAAAACTCATAAACGCCCAGACACTCAAATTGATGATGGTCTGATTGTGACATGGACCAAAATGCTTTGTTTGGGCCCTGCACCCAAGGAGATCCTTACGCTCGCAGAATGTGCAGAGCTTGACAAAGAGACCATAGCCGCTCCCAAGGGCCCAAAACGTAGAGTGAGGAAGACATAGATAGTGAACGTGATGTAGGCTACGTAGCATGTTAGATTGATGTCTTAAAAATCTGAGTGTAATTCCCTCAGACTTACATAGTAATAAATTCTGCATTAGATGGCAGGGCATTGGCTTTGAGGGAACAGTCCTGCTATGTTCGACGTTTTTGGATTGGGATGGCTGTGAGACTCAAGGATGGGGTAAGTGTGAATGACAAACGCTGGATCAACGCGAGCTGGCATTGCAGAGGGAAAGCTGGGCATGACCATTTTTAAGAAATGTTTTCACTTTTGAATGGACATGACAAGAAAGAGATGGGACAGACCATACAAGTCTACAAACAAAGGAGTGCGAGGTCTGAGAAAACATTTGAAAAAGAATGCAGATAGAAAACATTGGAAAATATACCAGTGCTGGGGAAGAGGGGGATGACAGGCAAAGGGTCTAATAATAGTGCTCACACTGGGCAGGAGTGTGAGATTCATAGTAGGAGATGACATGACAGGTGAGGGAGCCATTAATAGTGCTCACGCCTGATAGTAGTGATGGAGTCTATATTTAACAGGTAGAGAACACCTGCAGGAGAAAAACAGACTAAAAATACCATATCTAAGGGCAACATCTAAATTTATCTGACCAAAATCGGGTACGGATCATGGAGAAACATTAATGGTATAATGCATTCCATCAAATGATTTATGAGACCTATTTTTGGTCTGCATAGTGAGCATGGGAGCGCCACGAGAGCCCAAGTGTGCCCAACCCAATGCTGGCCCCACTGTGGGCCCCAATTAATTACATGCTAACTACAATGGGAGAGTTTGATACATTATGGTATGCTTTGCTGCCACAGTGATTTAATTGATTGTAAAGGGATTAATGCCTGGGTAAAGAACCTGACTTTATTATCCTCCATGTGAACAAGGTTTCATTTGGTGCATGCCGCTGCCAGTATACCCTTGGGGTTGACACCTTTCTCAAACTGAGATTGTTCTTGTGGGTGGGCATTCTTTGTCTCCAGATATCTGTTGCTGATGTCCATCGCCTGGCAGTCATCCATGCTGTCTGGGTACCATTTGACAAATGTGCCATCTGCGAAGCATCTTTTGAATATCAGCTGTGCCTCCATGATAGAATCCAAGGCTTCCTTGAATGCTTCTCCTCCCAGTCCGGTGAATCGTATGTGTTGCTGGAGGTGTAGTTATCCCTTCTACATTTGTTTGAGTATGTTTTGGCATAAGTTCAGAGGAGTTTTTCACTCATGACAATGTATCCATTACAGGGGGGAGGTCCTTCTTCGATATTATGCCCTGCATTGTGAATACTACCTCTTCAAGTTGGTTATCCTTGTTGGTTTCCATGACTCTCCAAGTGCAGTTGTTGTCGATGCTCATTATCAATACCTTGCTCAGCCAGGTGTCCTTATATATAGTGTGTATTATTAGCGATCATATTTGTCCATTCATTGTAATGTTTTTACCTGTGGTTTCATGGACAGATTGTACTGGTTTTCTTTTTGGTGATCTACTATCACTTGTTTCAATGCCTTGGTTGTTATACAGTTATGTTTTGTGTGAGTTCTGTATTCTCTGTCCATTGTGATGTTCTCACCTGTGTCCTTTTTCTTGTAATGTTCGTCCATGGTGCTCTCTGATCAATGCTAACTCAGTGCTGGTTGTTTCAGATGGGAGGAGTGCAGTATGTGTTTAGACGTACCGGCAATCTTGCCTTGGTCTATTTCGGTTTCAGCATGGTCCATGCACTTCCCATGTGTTTCACATTTTGATTCTCTCCTTTTTCAATACTTCTCTTATGTCTTTTTGCATCTGTTCTTCTTGCTGTTGATTTATTTTCTTGCTTGGCATTGCACTGCATTGTATTGTTGATTTTCTTAGCAGCGCATTGCATTGTATTGTTGATTTCCTTGGCAGCACACTGCTGTCTATGTAGTTTCTCATTATGTCTGGTGCAGTGCTTCATCCTGCCTTCATGTGTTTATTATCTTCGTTTCTTTTATATGGTTTTCCTAGGAATTTCTTTGAACAGTTCATTCTCACTATATGTGGCTGTTCTTTCTATTTCTTATTTGTATTCTTCCAGTTTCTTGTGTACAATGAATATACCTTTGTCAACCTTCAACTATATTTCTGCCTGTGCCTGTTTCATTTCCATCCTGTCTCTTCTTTGTGTACGTTGTTGCTGTCTTGCTTCACTTCAACCTACATGGGTTGATTGACGGTCTGCCAAGGTCACAATGTGACACCTGGTGACATGCTCTGAAAGTGTTTATGCATGTAATTTTGCAATTTGTACAAATGAATACAGGCTACAATGTCCAGCTACGAAGACACTAAGAAACACAACAGAGTGCAATGTTTATAATGCCAGTAATGAGATTACCTGAGTAAAGCTGGGTGGAGCGCATGACTTAACTTAAGAGTGGTACTAGAAAGGCCACACTAGGTATAAAGTCCCAGTGCTTGACACTGAGTGCTCTGACAAGGCATAGCATACACATGCTAAGAATAGAGCAGGACATGCTTGTGAGATAATTAAGACTTCATGCAACATTGATCTATGATGTGCAAGGCATGGCCAACCTGGCACTTAGTGCTCTAGGCTTTGTGATGTCAGACTTCGGCCGAAGCATGCGAGGCCTAGACAAGAAGCTAGTTGCCTTCACTACCATAGAATTCTCTAGGAGAATATTATAAAGCAAAATAAGAGTTGTGTGGTAGGCTGCAACTCCGAGGAGATAGCAACCAATGTCAATACACATGTAATAGCACTGTTAACTGATGTTGTGACACTCAGAGACAGGATCTGGCCCCGAGCTGGACTCCTGAGTCAGCACCAAGCTATGGCATGATAATTGTGACACACGTGGGATGCAGGTGAAGGAGCTCTGCAACTTGAATAATACTATATTTGGTGGCACTAATTTGTAGGACATAGAATAGATAAATAGCGCAGTGTAATTGTAGTTTACAAGTTTTGGACCCCTGTTGTAGTTGCACGCAAGCCCTCAGCTTGATGCCCTAGCTTCAGGATTAGTTTGTAACTTCAAGTGAGAGAATATACCATTGATTGATAGCATTTTGAGTGAACTGAGTTGCACGTGAGGCATAGAAAGCTAGCACGGCACTTGTGCTACTGTTGATTGGTTGGGTGACTTGCGCTCTAACCTGAGAAGAAGAGTTTGGTGTCATTGTGGACGTGCTCTTGTGCTTTGAGGGTTTCTTGTGATGCAAGGTACTACAGGTGGCAGAGGTTCAAACCCTTTGGCTTGATTAGTACTTGCTTGAGGGTATATATTTCCCAAGTGGCATAGGTTCAAACCCTGTGGCTTGTGGATGGTGTGTTATAAGGTTCTTGTGTCTCTGGATTGCATAGGTTAGAACCCTGTGGATCTACGATTGGTTTGGAAGCTTGAACGCATAGGTTTGAATCCTGTGGCTTTAGTGGAAGGTTTTGTGAAGTGTTTCTGCTTAGAGCATGAGGCTTTGAGTTGTGTGTAGTGTGTTTCAAGTTGTTTGAGGTCATTTTGTGTGTCGCCCTAGACTTAGCGAGGGTTTTGTGTATGTCTCTCGACATTGCGTGTATTGTACTACACCCTGCCTTGAGGCCCAGCGACAACTGTTGCTCCTCTTGTTATTAAAAGCCTTTGGACTTAGAGAAATCTAGATACTTGACGCATGCTATTGCTATACGTGTGTATCCTATATTCTGAGAGTTTGTTTATCCTGTTTCTATCTGCTTCTATCACATCAGAATCCCCCACGAACTTGAGGGTTTGTGTGTGTAGTGTTGGGTGTGGGTGTGATCAGTGTCTTCAACACTGTTGCATTTCCAGCTTGCATGCACAGAGTCTCTTCACTGGATGAAATTCCTGTGTTACCTGAGTGATTCAATAGTCTCCATGCCAGACAATATAGCAGGGTATCTATGTTATTGACTGTGCCATAGTCGGAGCTCTAGTAGTCCATCACACCTCTGCCAATCTATGGTGGCCATCAGTAAGAAAACTTTCCAGCCACATCACAATTGGTCCTATTCCTCTCAGGAATTTTTTCAGTGCAGTGATTGATGTTTTGTTTCTATTCTCCTTGCATGTACTAATTATATGGTCCATTTATCTATGTTTCTGCTGTGTCTGACTGAATTGTTGCTCAGTACTGGCTTCTACTTTTATTGCCTGCCCTACTCCTCGTCCCTACCCGCTTGTGCTTCTTTTGCCTGTTGCTAACTGAAAAATATGCATCGTGCTTCGCCACCAGATCACTCCCTTGATTTATTCTCCTGTTTGGTATTGTCCATGAGTTTCTGGGTTAATTTGCATGCATATTTATTCAAATCATTCAGTTTGCTTTTTTGCATCTCCTCAAATTCTTGGCTTTTTACTTTTTTGGATTGTAGAGCTTTTGCTCTTTAAAAGCACTAAATTTTGCAGTCTTTCTCCTCACCCAACCACTTGTATTTGTCTTGTTCACTTGTCACTTGTGATTACTGCTGCTATGCCTGCTGCCAGACCCACTAAAACTAAAGTAAGGCATAGCATGGATGCATCTGCAGATGCATCTGGATCCATCCTGCAGATATCAGTGTACCTGATAGGTGATATCTGCATCCGTGGCATCTGCACCACAGATATCTGTCTGTTTTAGTCAAAAACTCAATCTTCACATATCTTGATGGGTTTTGACCCGTTTCTTCTAAGATTTTAAACTTGTGTTCTACACTATAAGGTGTCTTTGAACGCTGTCTTTGATCACTTAAGAGTGTCCAAACTGCAAGGCATAAAAATCAGATAGAAATGTGGTATTTATTCCACTTATGTTTAGGCATACATGTTCAGGGCCAGCTTAAATAGCCAGACAAGGCTATCATTATATTTTTCAACATTCAAAACAATAGCAGACATATATTTTGCTGCATCCATCAACAAATCAGGGCCAGAAAGAGGAATACAACTTGTAAATAAAATCAATAAAATCTCTGATTGCTTCCTGCAGACCTGGATGACTCCCGATCAAAAATCGGATGGCAGAATCGAATTACCCGACCTCAAAAACACTAGGACGCACCGGAAAACTAAATTTCGCAGTCAAAACAAGTGGTGGAAAAAGAAAGTGATCTTTAACAGAGAGTCAATAAAATCTCTGATTGTTTCCCACAGGCCTGGGTGGCCTCTGATAGTAGATCAGATGGTGAATTCGAAATCCTTGACCTCAAAAATATTAGAACACCTTTGTCACACTAGTTCTACTATCAAAACGATGACTGGAAAAATAAAGTGAACTTTGACACAAAATTAAGATAATCTCCATTTGCTTACCATGGACCAGGGTAGCCTCCAATTGTAAATCCGATGCTAGATTTGAAATTCCCGACCTTGAAAACCCTAGGAGGCCTATTTCACACATGGGGAATAATACAGAGAGAGAAATAAATAGAACATTCGTGGATATTCAAGATTGCTAAAGTCATATCCACATCTGGATATCCAGGCACAGCCACATCCACAGGTATTTTGTCGGATAGTTGTTCAGATATCTGCAGATCATCCACATCCATGCTATGCCTTAAACTAAAGTGTGCATTGCTATTCTGCACATTTTACACTTGTGCCTTACTACCTTGCTTTGTAGTCCTTTGGAGAAGGTTGCTAAATGTTCCCCTTCTGTCATTGATATATCAAGTGAAGAGGAAACTTCCCTGTATGTTTTTCCTCTCTACACTTTCTTATACTTTCTCATCTTTTTTAGCCCTGCTAAAACCTTGTCCATGGATGATCACATCCATCAAGCCTTGGGATACAAGGACTTGACTCTTGCGCCTCTTGGACAAGTGTATGTCTCTTGTCATTTATCTATCTTGTCTGTGTCTGATTTGACTTTCAGTGGCTCTGCTTCAAAGAGGCAGTCTTCTCACATCAAAACTCCTTCCTCAAAAGTCAAAGCGTGTGTGGCCTTTTGTCTTGGTGTCTGTTGCTTGCTGACTATTTGTGTATCGTTTGTTTTCCAGTATCACTGAAGGGTCTGCTGTTGCTGGTATTTTGGCCAAGCCTCACAAGAGTTTAGGTTCATCTATCGTCCAGCCGGGTTTGCCTTCTTATGCTGATGTTGTGTCCAGGTACGTTTATTCCCTTGTCATTATCTGTCCTGCCTGACTGTGTTACCAGTGGATCACCATCCTGCTTGCATTCTCCTGTCAAAGGTCGGGCAGCTACTCTTAAACTGATTGCAGATAATCCTGTAGCTGGTGCAAGATTTTTCAATGTGATGACAGAACCATTTATAAAGCATGTCCTAGGTATTGGTCAAGAACATATTGGTACTTTTGGTGAGACCTCCTCATACTATGATGCGGTAGAGCAGCAGGGATGACTGACATTACTTTGCATGTTCTGTTATGGATACGCAATGCCTTGTCCCCTCAGGAAATTTGAGAACAATTGACGGATCCAACTTCTGCGTTTTGTCAAGATCTTTTTGCCTAAGGCTCACATCAAGGAGACTATTTAAATGGAACTCAGAAAGATGTCTTACAAAGTCTCTCACAAGCATCGAGGAGTCCAGACTTGAATTTCAAGACACCATTTGAAGTTATGCCTGAGCCTCCACCTCAGCCATGTCTGGTCTTGGACTGTTCTTCAAGAAGCTGTACCTGGTGTCAACAATTATCTTCTTGGTGGTCCCACTTTTGTCAGACAGTAGACTTTGTAGTTGCAAAAACTCATATTCACTCATGTGGTGATAACACAAATGCAGACAGTACTAAGAAGAAAAATCAATATGATTCTAAAGGTTGCTTGGCCAATAAATGGGGTAGATGCAAAGCTCACTTTCCCCAAAACATAGTCAATGAGACCACAGTCAATGCAGAGGGTCATATTACAATGAAAAAACATGAAGCCTGGATCAATACCTTCTTATCTCTTTTGACTTATTTATTCCATTGTAATACAGATGTAACCTCTCTCCGATCTGGTACTGCTATTAAAGCTGTTATCTCATATGTTTCTGATTATGTTACAAAACCATCTTTGAGGCTATAAGATCCATATTTGAGAGAAGTACTGAGCTTCTATCATCTGGAGAGACAAGAAAAGAGAAAGTCAGAAAGCTAATTGCCAAGATTGTGAATGTTTTAGGGGTGAAAATGGAGATAGGGAGTCCATTCATATGTTCCTATCTTCTTGGAATGCCAGATCACTATACAAATAGAAAATTTGTGGTTTGTTACTGGCAAAGTTTTGTTTTGCATGTTAGAAAGAGCTGGGATCACAATGATACTCATATCCTAGCACAGAAAGTTCAAATCTGCAGTCACAAAGGTAATCTCATTGGTGTATCAGCAGTTGATGATCATGTATATCGTCCAGCTGAATTATTGAATATATCACTGTATGACTGGGTAAGATTATGTTATTGCAAAAAGAATGCTCCTAAAAGTTGCAAAAAACAAAACAGACCTAGCAAAATTAATAATGATGTCTCTGAGTGTTCTAATTCAATTGATAACTCAATCTGTGACTCTCTTGATGGTTTCATTGTGCATGACACTGTTACTCAAACAGAAAAATGTAAGGAACCATCTGGAGATTGGTCCATTCCTCATATAACATCTGATATTAACAACTCTCCTGATCTTACTGATGAACTTACAAAGGTTTTTGTTGAACTTGGTAGCATGGTAGATGCTATGGACATTTCTGATCAGTCTGCCTCAATGTTATTGGATTCTCATGGTACCTTTAATTTTTGTAAGGATCACCCATTATCTGATACTCATCATATTGTGTGTTGAGGTGAAGCAAATGAGTTCATACCAAATTTTGTAGGTGCTGTTTTACCCAGACATGATCATGGTGATTATGAATATTATTGCTGTACTATGTTGACATTATTTCAGCCTTGGCGTACAGGCCAAGAATTGAAGCATTCAAAGGATGCTAGTTGAAGTGATGTCTTTGTGAGTTTCAAATTTACACCTTGTCAGCAGGATATTATGAAGGATTTCAATCTACGATATGAGTGTTTAGATGCATGTGATGATTTCTGGGCTGAGTCAAAAAAAGGTGCCACTGAAGCTCCTGGTTGGTTTCATATGGATGACAATGATGATTTTATAAATGCATTTGATCAAGCACAAGTTAATGATGCTCACATGGATTACAACTTAGCAGACATTGATTTTTCAGATCCTACAAGTCTTGGCCTGGGTAAGTGTTGGGTGAAACACCTGCATGACACAATGGGTATCTGCAGTATGTTAGATGCCATTGGATGGTTTCATATCAATCATGACAATTCATGTAGCAATACTGAACTCACATATGAAGATGTCAACTTAGACCAAAATGGTTCTCAATGGAAATCAGATATAACAAAAATGTGGCAGACATTACTAGATGCTAAGTTTTCTGCTGGACCTTCAAATTGCTCATGTGATATGAAATATTCTATGAATAATTAAGGAAAATTTCCCCAGTCTGAATATAAGGATGGTGAAGTTAAGATTACAGATTGTCAGTCTGAGTCAAATTCCAATGGCAGAAATGTATATCAAAAATGATGTTCCATGGTTGCTGACTGCATTATCCAAGAAGATGGTTTAAATTATGAGCAGGAGAGAGCATTTCATATTGTAACAACACATTCCACAGCACCGAAGGGAACCCCTTTGAAGATGTATATAGGAGGAATGGGTGGTACTGGCAAAACACATGTATTACAAGCATTGATTAAATACTTTCATGCCCTTAATGAGAGTCATCGACTCACTGTTGTTGCACCAACAGGAACTGCAGCTGCCTTAATTGGAGGTTCTACTTATTATTATATGTTTGGTATTCATGATAGTAGAAGTGGAGACATTTTGAACAAGCTTCTAGGTGAAGTCAAGTCACGTTTACAAGGTGTAGATTATATCTTCTTTGATGAGGTTTCAATGTTATCCTGTGCGGACATGTACAAGATCAGTGCTCACTTGTGTGAAGTTCAAAATGTGTACTTTGAACCTTATGGTGGACTTAGTATGATATTTCCTGGAGATTTTGCTCAGTTGCCTCCTGCCTATGGTAGACCTGGACAAGCATTGTATAGTTCTTATGTAGGAAGCAAGTCTGATTCCATGCATGATCAAGAATCAGCAATCAGAAAAGCTCTTTGGCACCAGATACTGCTTGTAGTTATTTTGTGTCAGAATATGCATCAAACCTCACAAATGTTACAGGATGCAAAATTAAGAACTGCCTTAGAGAATATGAGATACAAGAAATGCACACCTGATGATATTGCATTTATTAATTTAAGGGTAACTAGTCATATTCAAGGCTGTAACCATATATCACAGCTTGAATTCAGAAATGTATCAGTAATCACTACTTGGAATGCTTATAAGGATGAAATGAATTGGATTGGTTCTGAGCACTTTGCTGCTGAGTCTAATCAAGAACCTGGTAGCTTTTTATTCTGAGGATTTTGCTACTGAGACTAGAGTCGAAAAGAAGCAGCATCTGGCTTGTGGACAGAAACACCGGTCATCTGGCATTACAGATACACTCCAAAATCTGTTGTGGGACATAGCCTCTAATACAAATAGTGGTCAGTGTGCTGAAACATTACATTTGTGTAAGGGGTTACCTGTTATGATCTGTTTCAATTATGCCACTGAACTATGCATGACCAAAGATTAGGAGGCTGTAGTTCACTCATGGCAAGCCATTAAAGGATCTAGAGGTCAGAATATGCTTGATGTTCTTTTTGTTGAACTTGTTAATCCACCATGCAATGTACAGCTAGTTGGTCTTCCACCAAATGTGGTACCTTTGGTTAAGAATTCATCTAATATTACATGCAAGATGTCTGATGACACTGTCCTTTCCATTTCTCAAAGTCAAGTAGATGTGGCCCCCAATTTTGCTATGACTGATTATAGTTTGCAGGGTAAAACTAGACCATATAATCCTGTGCATCTTGACTACTGTACACTGCATGGAGAATCCAATATCTTAGTGTAAAATATTGAATTCTATAACTATTTATTTTTTCAATATGTTGCCCTAAAATATTGAGATAATATTTTCAATATATTTGTGATATTTGAGAAATTTCCAATATTTTTTCAATAAACAAGAATATTGAAATCATATTTAAAATAATCTTTTGATATTCCAGCTTAGATGTTGGAAAAAATAAATAGTTATAGAATTCAATATTCTAAGCTAAGATATTAGATTCTCCATACAGTGGTAGGTCCCATCAAGCATGTTATACTGCACTATCCTGCACTGCCATGGCTAAAGGAACAATCTTATTACAGCCAATTTCCCTTTCTAAAGTTCAAGGTGGTATTCATGGATCTCTTCAGCAAGAATTCCGAGAGCTTGAACTTCTCAACAAATTTACCAGATTACACTATGAGCACTGTCTACCTATTACAGTTAAAGGTGAACACAGGTATACACTGATAGATTCTTATCGTAAGATCAAAGGGGAGTACTATGTCCCTTCTTCCATACATCCAGCTATTATATGGAGTAAGGCCTTGCCATTCAAGCCCAATCAGACTGAGGATATTCCTTGGTGTATTCTTAAAAAAGAAAAGCTTCGGAAGGGTGAAAAGGCAAAGATGGAGCCTACAGCATCTACAGTAAACAAGGATATTTTGATAGTATCTCATACCATACCTGCCATGAATGGTAAGAAACACAAAGGTCAAACATCTGATAATTACGTACCACTGGTTACATGTAACCATAAGAAAGGGCACATTGTCTCCCGTTCAATGCTTCCACCATTAGATGCAAGCGTAAATCCATATGGATGTAGATGGGTGAACAATAGCTGTGCCTTTGATGCATTTTTAGCAATGTTTTTCAACATATGGCATTCAGATAGCAAGAGATTTAAGTCTGTATTTCATTCCATAAATCCCTCCCATCTGGGAATCCTGTTGGATGCATTTGAAAGTCACCTGGTTGGCATGTATAGCATCAATGAAGTTCATGAGTATTTTAGGCATTCACTCCACAGTCTACATCCAACCTACTTTGTGTAGGAGAATTTCACCAGTCTGGGAACAATATTGGATTGTGTATTGACACAAGCCACACCATACATGCACTCCTTTGTAGTATGCAAATCCGGTCACAAATCAGATATCACTCTGATGCATGAACCCTGTCTGGATACACAAATGTCTTGTACACAAGTACAATCTATGCAGTCTTGGCTGTTAGAGGGAGCTCCCAGTGCTCCTGTATGCTCTTCATGTGTTGACTGTGGTAGACCACTGCTCAGAAAAATTGAATTTGTTCACACACCAGCATTACTTTGCTTTGAAATCCATGAGACACCACTAACAGTGATTGATTGGGTTTTAACAGTTAGATCACCAGAAAATGTGTGGACATATGATCTTGTAGGTCTGGCATATTATGGCAGCAGTCATTTTGTAGCATGCTTTGTAAACAGACATGGAGTTCTATGGTTTTAAGATGGAGTTGCTAATCAGGGTATCTTTATCAATGAAGGCTATGCAGAAGATCAAATGTCTATACAGTTGCTATCTTGTCAAGGCAAGAAACTAACTGTGTTAGTATACATGAAGCAGGATGAAAGCAGCTGGTGATTCTAAGGTCATGTAATCTTATCTACTAGATAAGATGGGTGTGGTAGATATCATAAGGGGTAGATCTTGTTGCATGTATTGATTATCTAATTCATATCCTATCTGTGACTCAGGCAATGATTGCTCAAAGGATCATGCTAAGTTCAACTCCCCTGAGGTCAAGCAGGACTCAGATTGCCATGCCCTGCAATCACCCAATGCCCTAGGTCTTTTGCAAAATATCCTATTATATTTGTGGATGAAATCACAAAAGAGTCCTATTTAATTGACCTATCATTATAGGCTTTTATTTTTTACCTGCAATATGGGATATAGGCTGCGATATTCTATTATAGGTTGTGATATGGGTAGAGGGTCTAGGAGGTGCTATTTTTAGGGTGGGGTGATGAGGAGAGGGTGTATTATTAGCATCAATTTTGCATTTTTTCTATTTTTAGCATCAATTGCATATTTTTGCTATTTTTAGGGTTAGGGTCAGATTTGGAATGCCAGATCAATGTTTCTCAAAAATGTAGCCCATTCCTTATTGGGATGGGCTATAATTAAACTCTAGGCCTCTTATAATAATCTATGATTAGATAGTATGGTGACCCCATCAATATTCGGCTGAAAATGGCTGGATGGATCAAAAGAAAAAAAGATACATTAAAAATCCGCTTTTTCTCAAAATTCCGGCTCATTTCTCAATGGATTGGGCTAGTATTAAAGAGAGGACCTTGCCCAGTATTGTTCTTGATGTCTGTAAGGTTATTTCATCGAAATGCAACCAGAAATGGATGAATGCGTCGAAATTAGTTTGGATGTAGTGGCAGTGCAGAATGCCATCAATAATATCAGTCCAATTTCGGACTAAATAGGGGTTTAGGCTTATTAGAGCATCCTCTGGGTGGTTGGTGGGCCAGGGATGGTACAATTATATACCCAAATATAAATAACATAAAAGTGAACCATCTGGTGAAATATGGGGGCCCTGGGGAGTGGTTTAAAAGGCTAAAATAGTGAAAATAGTGAGAATAGGCAGAAAATCCATATTTGGGGTGGTTTCTGGGTACTGGATGGGCCAGGGGATGGTACCAGTATATGCCTAAATAACACAAAAGCAAAGCCTCTGATGAGGTATGGGGGCCCTGTGGAGTGGGTAAAAAGGGTAAAATAGTGAAAAATAGCGAAAATAAGCAGAAAAATCACTTTTTTATGGTGCTACATGCATCGGAGCACTTCAGGGACTTCACCATTCGATTTCTACATTATGAAAACCTTAGAATACATCCTCACTAGTTATATATGAGTACCAGAACAATGTGAAAAATAGGGAATTGAGAGGTAAATACGCATTATTTTGTTTTCTAAGCATTGGATTGCTCTGGGAGTGGTACCATTCAATACCTTGACCTTTAAAACCCCCAAACTACTCTAGGTTTCATTTATAGGGTCTCAGTATTGATCATAATAATGATATAACAGTTTAGGAGGGGCACATATGAATACTCATGTTTCTGAGCCTCGGAAAATTTCGGAGTTGCTGCTAATGAATTCCTTGACCTTAAAAACCCCCAGAATACCCCAGGAGCACATTACAAACCTTTGAAATCCATAGTAAAAAGGGTGATAGTGAAAATCTCCGAAATACCATATAGCTCGCATTTCTGAGTGTTGGGGAAGGTAATTGTGGTATAGAATACACGATATATATTGTATAATAGTGTGTACAAAAGACTAGGATGATCCAAAATGTATTGGCAGAGATATAAGGTGATCTTTCTTGAAAAAAGGAGGAGCATCACCCTGATTTCAATGTTCTGGTCATCCTATGGCCTGGGGACTATCAGATTCGGATTCCTGGACCCAAAAAAATTAGACTCATGTATCATCCCTAGAGGTAATTTTTAATAGTGCAATATCTATGCACAAAGGATATCTTTGTGCATAACTGAGTGCACACTTATTACTTCAGAGTTTTGACACATAGACCCCAAGGATGATTGGTGTTTCTACTATTTTTTAGGTCCAGGAATCCGAATCTGATAGTCCCCAGGCCATAGGATGACCAGAACATTGAAATCAGGGTGATGCTCCTCCTTTTTTCAAGAAAGATCACCTTATATCTCTGCCAATACATTTTGGATCATCCTAGTCTTTTGTACACACTATTATACAATATATATCGTGTATTCTATACCACAATTACCTTCCCCAACACTCAGAAATGCGAGCTATATGGTATTTCGGAGATTTTCACTATCACCCTTTTTACCATGGATTTCAAAGGTTTGTAATGTGCTCCTGGGGTATTCTGGGGGTTTTTAAGGTCAAGGAATTCATTAGCAGCAACTCCGAAATTTTCCGAGGCTCAGAAACATGAGTATTCATATGTGCCCCTCCTAAACTGTTATATCATTATTATGATCAATACTGAGACCCTATAAATGAAACCTAGAGTAGTTTGGGGGTTTTAAAGGTCAAGGTATTGAATGGTACCACTCCCAGAGCAATCCAATGCTTAGAAAACAAAATAATGCGTATTTACCTCTCAATTCCCTATTTTTCACATTGTTCTGATACTCATATATAACTAGTGAGGATGTATTCTAAGGTTTTCATAATGTAGAAATCAAATGGTGAAGTCCCTGAAGTGATCCGATGCATGTAGCACCATAAAAAAGTGATTTTTCTGCTTATTTTCGCTATTTTTCACTATTTTACCCTTTTTACCCACTCCACAGGGCCCCCATACCTCATCAGAGGCTTTGCTTTTGTGTTATTTAGGCATATACTGGTACCATCCCCTGGCCCATCCAGTACCCAGAAACCACCCCAAATATGGATTTTCTGCCTATTTTCTGTTAGACCCAAACTCCAATCAAGAGTAAATAACAGCTGTCTCGCGTTCGGGCAGTCACCGTTAGATCTCTTAAGTGAAAGGAGATAAGGCTAAGTCTTTAGTCTTAGTGATAGATTAAGCGATAGAGTTTGGTATAGATTAAACATTAGCTCGAAGCTGGGGTACATACAGCAAGAGCTACTACTTAAATACTAGAAGTGAGAGTCTAACTATAAGTTATCCATGAGAGATAGAAACCAGAGCATGCAATAGCGAAGCGATAACATGCGGTTGTCGTGCGGTTACTCGGTTGCCCCTATGTGAACGGCCTGGTCATGTGATGGATAAGATAAGATAACAGAAAAAGTAAATAAATCATAACATTACTCCCTCCTTAAGGCAGGCATCCCGACTGCTGTTAAGGTATCTCTGTCAGTTCGAAGGGTGATTTAGTGTATGTTGATGGATCGTCATGTCCCCCTAGCAATTCCCACATTTTGTCTTCGTCATACCACACCTTCTTTCCCGTGAATGGATCTGTATAGGACTGCCAGTTTGGAGGTCGAGTGTTTATCCTGTCAACATGTTCCGCCAGGAATTCCTCGATCAGCTCATCCGCATCCATATCGTCCTCCCGTACCCAGCTGTTTGATTCTGGTCTGTAGCCCTTCCATTTGACAAAGTAGTCTGTTACTGTTCTTGATGGTTCCCCTTGTCTTCCTTGGACTCTTCATTGTCTACTGTTTAGGACTTTTTTGACTTCATAGAGTTCATCACCATCGATTAGGTCCAGCGGCGGCGGTGGTGGTTGTTCCTGGTTAGGGAATGCAGGAGGAGTGTAGGGAGTGAGTAATGACTCATTGAAGGTAGGGTGAATCTTCCAGTTGGCTGGCAGCTTTAAGGTGTATGCTGAGGCACCCTTCTTGTTTTTTATCTTGAAGGGGCCTGTTCGTTTGTCATCAAGCTTCTTTTTTGGTCTGGGGAGATGAAGGTTTGTTGTGTCAAGCCAGACTTTGTCGCCTACTTTATATTCGATGGCTGGGCGCTTGGTTTTGTCGTATTGCGCTTTCATTTGTGACGCAGCCTTTTCGAGTGCTTTTTTAGTGGTGGTGTGGATCTCTTGCATTTTAGATACAAAGGTTCTGGAAGCGGGAGTGTGGAAGGGAGCAGTGGGTTTTGTTCCTGGTAACACGGCGGGGTTATAGCCATAATTGACTTTGAATGGACTTTTGCCAGTGGAGGAGTGTATTCGGTTGTTGTGTGCGAATGTGGCAAGAGAAAGCCATTCTGCCCAATCAGTCTGCAGATGATTGACAAACATGCGAAGGTATTTTTCGATCTCTTGATTTACCCGCTCGGTTTGTCCATCTGTCTGGGGGTGATAGGCGGTCAAAGTGTTTCCCTTGATTTGGAGGAGATCGTAGAGATCCTTCATGAACTTGGACACGAATACAGTTCCTCGATCTGAAATAACGACCTGGGGCATTCCATGTTTGGCATACACTTTGTCACATAGAATCTTCGCCCATCCTTCTGATGACAATTTGGTGGAACATGTGACAGGAATGATCTCCTTTGAGAAGCGGTCTACAATCACGAGAATGGCGTCATGACCATTGCTCTTGGGTAGCCTGGTGACCATGTCTACGGAGATATGAGTCCACGGTCAGGACAGTATCTCGTTGGGATGTAATGGCACTGCTTTAGCTTGGTTGCTGCTTTTTGCTTGTTGACAGGTTTTGCAGGCCCATACATAGGCTTTGATGTCTTTCTTCATCTTTGGCCACCAGAACTCTTGTAATACAAGTTCTTTGGTTTTTTCGATGCCCGGATGTCCAGCAGTAATGTGATCGTGTGATTGAGCAATGATGTCTCCACAAAGGGTATGGTCTCGAGGAACATAGATCCTGCCATCATACCAGATGAGCCCGTCATCCATTTTCATGCCATGGTCATGGTTGAGGGAGCCGGCAACGGTGTTATCCCAGAGATGACTGTCCCTCGTAGCAGTTTGTATGTTCTGATGGGTTTCCTCAATTGTGGGCATGACCATGGCTCTGAAGTGCTCAGGGGATAGGACTACTACTTGGTCGTTGTCATCCTGTCCCTGATCATGGTCAGCTCATCGAGAGAGAAGGCTGGCCTTCTTGTTGGCGGTGCCGGCTTTATGATGAAGGGTGAAGTGGTATTCCACTAGCTCGGTGATCCATCAAGCTTGGCATTGATTCACTTTCTGGGGCTTCTGGAAGTATTGGAGATTTTGATGATCTGTCCAGATCTTGAAATCCTGGTAGGCGCCCATAAGGTAATGCCTCCATTCTTCGAGAGCGAGCATGATTGCGAGGAGTTCCTTGTCGTAGATCTCGTAGTTACGTTCAGTAACCGAAAGTGATTTTGACAAAAAGGATACGGGTCTCCATTTGCCATCCTGTTCTTGAGAGAGGACTGCGCCAATGGCTCCTTTGCTCGCATCAGCTTCTACTCGGAATTTCCCCTCGTTCATCGGTATTGCAAGCACGACATCCTCCACTAACTGCCTCTTGAGCTGTTCAAAGGCCTCCTGCTGAGCCTTGCCCCATTTCCATGCATCGTTCCCTGTCAGCTGAGTCATGGGTTTCACAATTTTGCTGTAGTTCCTTATGAAGCATTGGTAGAAATTGGTGAATCCCAAGAAGGATTGGAGTTCCTTCTTTTTAGTAGGCACCGGCCAGTCAAGGATGCCCTTGATTTTGACCGGGTCCATGCGGATGCTCCCTTTGCTAATGATGACGCCTAGGTACTCTGTTTCCAGGACTTCAAACTTGCACTTCTCAGCTTTAAGGAATAGCTTGTGCTTCCTTAGAGTCTTCAAGACCTCTCGTGTTATCTGATGATGTTCTTCTTTGGTCTTGGACATAATGAGGATATCGTCGAGATAGATGGTTACTTTTCCCGATGCGATGAGGTCCTTGAAAATATCGTTCATCATCCATTGAAAGGTGGCAGGCGAATTGGTGAGTCCAAAGAACATAACCGTTGGTTCGTACAAACCACAATTTGTTCTGAAGGCTGCTTTCCATTTTCTCCTGTTTTGATGCGAACATTATTGTATCCCCACCGAACGTCGAGTTTGGAAAAGTACTTGGCCCTGCGCAGTTTATCCATGAGTTCTGAGATTAAAGGAAGTGGATAACAGTTTTTAATTGTCATTTCATTAAGCTTCTGATAATCTTGGATGGGCCTTAGCTTGCCATCCTTCTTTTTAATGAAAAAGAATGGCGACTTGGATGGACATATTCTTCCACTGGACAAGTTCTCGTCAAGGAACTTGTCAAGCTCTTCCTGTTCCGCTCGGTTAAGTGGATAGACCTTGCAGTCAAGGTTGGCGTTGGCATTCGGAATAAGTTCGATGGCATGGTCCCATGGTTTGGGTTCTGGGAGTTCATCAAAGTTTTCCTTGTCGAATAAATCTTTGAAGTCTCTACACCACTCGGGGACCATCTCTTCGAACGTTTTAGTCTCCTTTTCCACATTGGCCTTGGCTGCTAAGTTGTTGGCTACATGCCGCATTGCCCTGATGCGAATGGCTTCTTCAAAGCTTATCGCCAGGATAGTATCGCCTTCTTCCAACTCTTCATCCCACTTGTCATATGGATCTGCATCTGGTAACAGGATTGGAGTGTGATGGCATTGGCATCGGGCGAAGGTCATTTTTCCTGTTCATCAATTGATTAGCGGGTTATGCCTTGCTAACCAGTCATGCCCCAGAAATACGTCACAATCTTTTAAGTCAGTGATGGCCAGATCAATGCGTTCGGCATGATCCCCGATAATGATGCGTACTTCGGTGAAGGCAGTAATCTGTCCCGCACTGTTTTTTGATCCGTCCGCATTATAAATGGTGATAGGCACTGCTGTCACATGGGTGGAGATGTTATGTTTCTCAACAAATGCTCGGTTGATGGCGCTACTGGTGCAGCCGCTATCGACCAAGGCCGAGGAGGAGACACAAGTACAATTTTCTAATGTCTCGATTTGGATATCGGTTGTTAGAGCCTTCTCACTTCCGCTCACTCGGCAAATATAGCGCCTGGGCTGTCGCAGTTCTTCCATCCATTCCAGCGCGTTAATGCGCGTGGCTCCTCTCAGTCCCTCTATCATCTCGTTGATCACTTCTTCAACTCGAGCCTTGTGGATCCAGTTCTTCAGAATTGCTTTCGCTTCTGATTCTGTTCTGGCTTCCTTTATTCTGCATAAAGTCCATTCGGCTCTGAACGGTTTGAGCCACTTGTGCGGGACCTTCTCAGTCTTCACGCTGGAACCTATTGGTTTGGCTACCGTTGACTGGGTCACCTCAGGAGCTACAGAAGGGGTTTGGTTAGCTTCTTGACTTCGCCGGAAACTCGTATCATCCTCTTCATCGGGAATCTCCTCTATCTGTACCTGATACCCCCTTTTCACTGCCTGGGCACTAGCAGCTTCCTTTCCGGCAGCAGTTGGGGCCATTGCGCATCTAATGGTTCTTGTCTTGCAAGTTTTGTCGGGATCGCCCAGGGGTGTGTTGGTTTGTAGCGGCAAGTTCATCCTGACAGAGGAGTCACCCCCCATGATGAAGGATCGCACAGGAGTGATGGGCTGCACTTGAACCGTAGCGGAAGGCGGAACAGCCTCACCCTTCTCCTCTGGACTATGCGAATCATTCTGCTCACCTTTCCCGGGGCCTCAGCCAACCTGGGCCCACCATCGTTTTGCTGTGGGCTAGCGCTCCTGGGGCCCTCTCGTCGGGTTCGCCTGCTGCACATGGTGTTCAAGTCGTCGCTCCTCGCGGTGTTCCTCAATCATGAGGCCACCTCAGGGGGAATGGATCCCTCTGCTTCAGGGGGGCGTGTCCCTCTGATGGAGGCACTTGTTCCCCTGTCCCATCCAGTCACTCAATTGGTGCTGTTACAATGGGTGACACTGTGGTAGGTGCCTTTTTGTTTGCTGCTTTCGCTTGTGATGAGTTACTCGCCGAACATTTAGTTGGTGGTGTCGTTCCGACATCCTGTTTCGATTCTTCCTTAGTTTCTGTCCTGGTAGTTAAGTCGCAAAGTGGTATATTCGAATATGCATTGGATACTACAGAAGTACAATGAGCCTGACTAGCGGGCAATAGGTGCGTACCAGATGAAACTAAGTCCTTGGCCAAGTTAGTCAAATTGTTTACTACTTGGCCCCGTCTTTTACCTCCTCAACTTTCGAGTCCGTCTTTTCCTCCGTTGCGCGGTGGTCCCAGTAATAGTTGAGTCGTCATAGTGCCTCTTCCTTCGATTTTGGGGCCTTGGGACAATCCCGTTCGAAGTGCCCGATCTCTCCACATCGGTAGCACTTTGCCTTGGCATGCGTCCTGTCAATTTCCATTGGCACACCCTGTCCTCCGTATACCGTGCCAGTTCCCGTTTTCTTTTCTGGGACACTGGTCTGCTGCTGTTGGCTTCCCTTCAAAGGTGTGTTTGTCTTCACCTGTTGTTTCCAGTCTGCCACCTTGATTCCTCCCCCTGTCTCAGCTTTTCACATTCTCCAATTGTGATCAATCCGAAGTATTTGTCATTTCCACTCCATGTAGGTAGTCGGGACATCTCCATCTGACGCATAGATAATGTCTTTGGTGGAAGATCGGCATGCCTTTTTGACCTGTGCCATCATCATCTGGTCAATGCCGAGAATTCTGGCCTCAAACATGAGTGATTTGAATTGCTGAAAGAACAAGTCACCGTCGGGGAAGCTGCTCTGTCGGAGCCTTTCCCACTGTGCAAACTTTATCTCAGCATTAGCATCTTTCCAGAATCATCACCTGACTTCTTCCACGAAGTTCTCATATGCCAGATACACCTGATCCCCATTAATGTTCCTTCCCAGTTCCCTTGCACATAGTTCCCACCACACTTGGGTGTCTTTGCTGAAGCGCGACACGCAAAAGATGACTTTGTGAGGGTGGTGTTGGAAGTACTGGTTAAACACCGAAAAGTACATGTCGCACTGGGAGAAGAACCGGGCGATGTCATTAGAATCGCCGTTAAAGTTCTCGGGTTCCTTGACCATGTTTGGCTTTAGCACCGCCCAGGGTCCCTGATTGTTAGGATTGAGGACCCATGGGGCAGGTGGTTCTGGCGGTTCTGGTGGCAGAGGGTACCGAGGCGGCACCCACCTCCTAGGGGCAGCAGGTGGCACCGGTGGTTGTGGCAGTCCAGTGGGAGGTTGCGGTTTAGTAGGCGGCTGGGGTTGGTTTGATGGCCCGGCACCATCCTCAGCAGCGGCAAAGAGTCTAGATGGTCCTTGCATGCCTGGTGGTCCATATCCTTGGGGGTAAGCATAGCTTGGTACCCTGCTGGCATAGACGGGTATTTCGGCCTGTTGCGGCGGTACTGGCGGTTCATCTGCCATTGGTTGTGGGGTATCCACCATCGGGGGTAAATCGATCTGGGGTCGCTGATAGCGAGTGGGGACCTGAATGGGGTGATCCTGATGGATCATATTGTAGGCCTGACAGGCAAAGTGCCTGGCTTCCTCCTTTAGGATATAACTGTATCCATAGTAAGTGTAATCAATTCCAGCCGGGGTTCTAGCCCAGTCTTGATCCACTACTAACTCTTCCAAGAAATGATTAAATAAGTCGATCAGGGGAGCATGGAGAAGTATTTTGGGGATTCGGGCCAGTTTACCTATTGCGAGGAGGTACAGAGCCCGGGAGATGGTTATCGCGGTGATTGGCCGGGGGAGTATTGGGGATCTGCGGCATTGGGACTGGGGACAGAGAGGGACTTCTCCTTCCTGGAACACCGTTGACATACTCTTCGACGGGGAGTACCTCTGTTCTGGTACTGTTGTCAGAGTAGTATACGGTCTCCCACTGACTATTGAGCCCGACTCTGGGCTGTCACTCATCAACTTCTCTGATTGCTGCTGCTCGCTCTCGCTCTGCCCGCCTCCTGTCTCTGTCATACTGGTTGAGCTGCTCCCCGCTTCTTCATGGAATCGTGAGCCTGACTCATGTGCTTGTTGAGGGTTGGGGCTTGAACTCTGGCAACGACTCTCTTGTTGGCTCTGGCGGCGTGGGAGGTTGCTCGGTGATCTGTACGGGCTGGTCCCAGTGTATGACGGGCCAGTCAGGATCTGGGGACCACGTTCGATAGGGATTCTCTCGTCAGGGAAAGAAGGCAGTATAGGGAAGATTGAGGTTGTCCCAGAGGACGCTGAGATCGTACGTGGAACCGGTTGGTGAATCTGGTGCCCTGTCATTCCCAAGACGACTGATGGCAGGTTGCTCTGTGGCTGGGGTTCCTCTCGGGCCCTCATCTCCCAGGCTGAGTCATATGAGGTACCTTGCCAGGTCTGCTGCATCAGCGGTAGGAGTGGGTTGTGCTGGAGGGGGTATTGCTGGCACTTGAGTGATGGGAGGATTTGTCGTCCATAGAAAGCTGGATAAAGGGGAGTCATGCTCCAGCAGGACTTCCATCGCCTCTTTCTTGAATGCCGCCTTCCACCTCCCTAAGAAGGTTTTCTTCCTCTCCCCTGTGGATGAAGTGAGGGTACTCGTCGAGCGTTGATGCTCGGCGTGATAGTATGGGTGTGTGGAGGTGGACCGGTGGTGGCTGCTGTGGGTAGACATGGTTTATGGTGGGGCGATTGTTGTACTGATTAAAGTGGTTTCAGGGAATTACTCCATAGTAGTGTAGGATTGCAAGTACGATGGTTGTAGCAAAAAGGGCGACGCTTACTCCAAAGAATTCTGCGAGTAGGACTGTTTCAAGTGTGTTCAACATGAAGGCTCCGATTAAGGAGCAAAGGGAAGCTTCGAGCTAATTGTTAGACCCAAACTCCAATCAAGAGTAAATGACGGCTGTCTCGCGTTCGGGCAGTCACTGTTAGATCTCTTAAGTGAAAGGAGATAAGGCTAAGTCTTTAGTCTTAGCGATAGATTAAGCGATAGAGTTTGGTATAGATTAAACGTTAGCTCGAAGCTGGGGTACATACAGCGAGAGCTACTACTTAAATACTAGAAGTGAGGGTCTAACTATAAATTGTCCATGAGAGATAGAAACCAGAGCACGCAATAGCGAAGCGATAACATGCGGTTGTCGTGCGGTTACTCAGTTGCCCCTATGTGAACGGCCCGGTGATGGGCCTTAGACTTCCGTGGCAACAGCAACACCAACTCGGAAGGAGATTGGGTAATTAACGTAGTAGCACGGCAATCAAGGCGATCGTGTGTGTGAGTGGTTCGGGGCACCTCCGTGCAGTAGAACAATTCCTCTATACGCAAGAATACACTGCGACTTTAAGTCTGTGAAGTAGTACTGCTTGGTAGTCGAGTACTAGATGCTAAGGCTATAAGCCGGTAAGGTTCTCTCGAAGTGAGAGGGAACGGAAGCAGGTATGACGTGAATACCACGGATCTGTATGCGAAAACGCGAAATGAGGCTAGAAAACGTCGTGTGACGGTAATCTGAGCGGGGAGAATGATGGGGGATAGACTAAACGGTCTGCAATAGTCTGTGAGTGAACGAGGCGATGAGAAAACGGTGTAGGGGCTGTGCGTGGCGAAATAAACGTGGAACAAGGTGCTGAGGGTGAACTGGCAAGAGAAAACGTGGAACTACGAAAACTGATGGCGATACTGGTCCTATACAATGCGAGGGTGCTGTGTCGATGTCGAAACTGGTCTGGTGCTGAAACGATCCTATCCTATGTCAAACTAACCTTCAAGTCCACTCGAGGGACTGATACTATACGAAAACTGGCTGAAACTGATCCTAAGTCTGCTCTGAGACTACCCAAGTGGGTGACGATAACGATGGCAAAAGTGAAACTGTAAAAACTCCAATGGTGCGAAATTGAAACGATGACGGCCTATAAAAGATAATGGGGGCGAGGTATAGCGCGGCGATCACGTATTGGCACAGTATGAGTGTGTACCAATAGTGTTAAGAGTGAAGAGCGCGTAGCGAAAGACTCTTCACAGTTAAAAACCGTGGGATAACTCTGGTGAGCTCAAGAGTTGACGTGCAATCGAGAATATGCTGGTGCAAACAATATATTGCCGTAGAACGGTGAATAAACGTTGTTTACTGGCGATAGACTAGAGCGTGACGATAATTGACATAGTCTAGGGTCGACTAGAGATGAACTAAACTTGTAACTACGTTTTCTAGCTAGTTTTTATACTACAAGTACAAATTTATAAATAGAGCAGATATGCGAGACTTAGTAAGGCCGTAAAGCCTTGGCTTTGTAAAATCGTAGGCAACATATGGTCCTTGGTCTTCTAATGTAACAGCAACTCGTCGACGTTGCCGCATATGGATGCGAACCGTATGGTTTTGTTGAGCGATGCACGGATCGTGTTACGATTTAACCACTTTTATTCTTTTTACTTACATAACCCGGCTCACCGAACTGCCCAGACCGCTTATCGTACAGACACCGCACAGTGGCTTCGACACTACGCATTACATGGTGTAGTAGCCACTTCCACCTAGCACCCTATCGCATGATAGTGTGCCAGGTTGAAGTGTCTATCGCTTCAATATTGCGTGCTCAAGCTTCCCACTCTCACGGACAGTTTATACTTAGACCCTCACTATAGTATTTAAGTAGCTAAGCTCTCGCTAGATATACCCTAGCTTCGAGCTAACATTTAATCTATACCAAAACTATCACCTAATTCTCCGCTAAAGACTAAAGACTTAGCCTTCGCTCTCAATCACTTAAGGAACTCAGCGGTGACTGCCCGAACGTGAGACAGCCATTGTTTATCTTTGATTGGAGTTCGGGTCTAACAATTAGCTCGAAGCTTCCCCTGGTTCCTTAATCAGAACCTTCATGTTGACGACACTCCAGGCAATCTTAATTGCAGTCTTTTTCGGTGTCGGAACCGCCCTCTTTGCAGCAGCAGTAGTGCTAGCAGTATTGCATGAGTACGGATTATACCCTCGCCCTCAACGAAACCAAATACGCTACCCTCCACCCACCATAAACCATGTCATCCCACAGCCACCACCGATCCACTTCTACCCACCCCTACCTAGGCGAAGAACCGAGGCAGTCAACGAGCACCCTCGCATCGTCGACAGGCGAACCGCGCAAGATGATGTTCCTAGGGAAGTGGAAGTCGGCATTCAAGAAGGAAGCGATGGAGACACTGCCAGAGCAAGGCACTCTATTGCACAGGATTCTACAACCGGCTCCACCGGCCATACCCCCCATCCCTATCGACCAGCTCCCGCCGCTAACGCAGCAGACTTGGCAAGATACCTCGTTCAACTCGGCTTGGGCGAGGTCGGCGACGGAGCAACCCCAGTTCCAAAGCAACCTGCCAGCGACCGTCTTGGGAATTTATCAGCCAACTCCACAATTGACCTTGCTACCCTTTGGGACAACGTCAACCTTCCACCCACAGCCTTCTATCCCAGACGAGGAAATCCGTACCGACGAAGGACACCAGAGCCAGAGAGTCCAAAAGAGCAGCCTGTACTCATCACAGAGCAGCCTCCCACTCCCCCGATCTCGCCCAGAGAGTCGACGCCAGAGTTCGAGCAGCGACCAGAGAGCTCGAGCCAGGCAAGACTCCGTCCACCCCGCCCACCCCGAAGAAGGTACAGACGAGAGGAGAGCGTTGGCTACGACCCCATTACCGGCCTCAATTCAG
Source organism: Armillaria altimontana (assembly GCA_022818075.1). NCBI lineage: Eukaryota > Fungi > Basidiomycota > Agaricomycetes > Agaricales > Physalacriaceae > Armillaria > Armillaria altimontana. The sequence goes on along the minus strand of JAIWYR010000047.1, from coordinate 60,620 downwards.
CAGATAGAAACTGGATCGACAACATGTGGGCACGGTCAGACACCCCCAGGCCAATATACAGGCCAGAGGAGAGCGTCGGCTATGACCCCCTCACCTTCCTCAACCAGCATGACAGGGACAGGAGGAGACGCGAGGCAGAGCGAGCCGCCGCATTTAGAGAAGTCGACGTCGCCGCAGGACGAATTAGCGAAGATGAGGACAGCGGCACCAGCACAGAGGTACTCCCCGAGGCAGAGCATGTCAACGGGAATCCCTGGGGAAGCCCTGCCGCCTCCTATTCCCCAACCCCTGAACTTTGCGACACCCTCCCAGCGGGTCACCCCGATCACCCCGATCACCATACCACGGGCACTCTACCTCCTCGCGACGGGTAAATTGACCCGAATCCCCGAAATACTTTTCTATGCCCCGCTACTCGACTTATTTAATCATTTCCAAGAAGAGCTATTAGCGGATCAAGACTGGGCCAGAACCCCAGCCAGAGTTGATTACGCTCATTTCAGATATAGCTATATCCTAAAGGAAGAAGCCAGGCACTTCGCCCATCAGGCTTATAATATGATCCACCTGGATCAACTCATCCAGGTCCCCGCCCGTTACCAATGACCAGACTATAAATATCCAGAGAGTGACACCCCTGAACCCATGCCAGACAAACCACCGGTACCGCCACGACGGGCCGAAGTACCCATTTACCCGCGACAAGTACCGGCCTACACATACCCGACCCCGAGCTACGTTTACCCCCGGGGATACGGGCCGCCAGGCACGCAAGCACCGCCCAGGCTCTTCGCTGCCGCGAACAACGATGCCGGCCTGCCAGACCCACCGCAGCAGCCAGTTCCCGGCCCTGTACAACCGGCAGCACCCCCAGCAGCAAGAAGGTGGGCGCCACCGCGATATCCCCCACCCCCAGGACCGCCAGAACCACCAGCTCCCTGGGTCCTCACCGACGACACTCAAGGACCTTGGGCATCGCTGAAGCCTGAAATGGTCAAGGTCCCCGAGAACTTCAACGGCGACTCCAACGACATCGCCCGGTTCTTCTCCCAATGCGACATGTACTTCTCCATATTCAACCAGTTCTTCCGATATCACCCGCACAAGGTCATCTTCTGCGTGTCACAATTTGGAAAGGATGCTCAGGTCTGGTGGGAACTATGCGCAAGAGAGTTGGGAAGGAACGTCGACGGGGATCAGCTGTATCTGGCATATGAGAACTTCATGGAAGAAGTCAGGCGACGGTTCTGGAAGGACGCCAATGCGGAAATCAAGTTCGCACAGTGGGAACGTCTGCGACAAAGCAACTTCCCTGACGGCGACTTGTTCTTCCAGCAGTTTGATTCCCTCGCGTTTGAGGCAGGGATCATCGGCATCGACCAGATGATGGTGGCACAAGTAAAGAAAGTGTGCCGCTCTTCCACCAAGGACATCATCTACGTGTCAGATGCAGATCCCCCGCGCAACTATCAGGAGTGGAAGTGCCGCATACTACGGATTGATCATAACTGGAGAACGAAGAAGGCAGAATCAGGTGGAGGAGTCAAACTAGCAGATTGGAAGCAACAGACGAAGGCAGTTGCGCCTTCTAAAGGAAACCAGCAGCAGCCGACCAGCACCCCGGAAAAAAAAACCGGAACTGGCACTACATACGGAGGCAGAGGGAAGCCCATGGACATCGACGCTCTACGCGCCAAAGCAAAGTGCTTCGGATGCGGAGAGGTTGGACACTTCAAGCGGGACTGTCCCAAACGCGCCAGGACGAAGGAAGAACATCTACGACGGGTCGAATATTACTGGGACCATGTCGCGACAAAAGAAAAGACAGACTCGAAGGTTGAGGAGGTAAAAGACGGGGCCGAGCAGTAAACGATTCGACTGCATCGGCCAAGGACTTAGTTTCGTCCAGTACGCATTTGTCGCCCGCTAGTCAGGCTCATTGTACTTCTGTAGTCTCAAACGTGCATTCGAATATACCCTCTTGCGACTTTACTACCGAGACAGAAACCAAGGAAGAATCGAAACAGGACGTCGGGATATCACCGACTAAGTGTTCGGCAAGTAACTCATCACGAGCGAAAGCGGCGAACGGAAAGGCACCCACCATAGTGCTACCCATCATAACAGCGCCTAACAAGCGACTGGATGGGGCAGGGGAACAAGCACCTTTATTGAAGGGACACACCCCCCCTGAAGCAGAGGAACCAGTTTCCCCTGAGGCGGCTCCACGGGGTCCCAGCCTCACTGGGAGTTTTGAGGGAATAACTTCGGTGAAACCTCCCCTGGTAAAGGAGAACACCGCATGGCCACCAACGGTCACGGACGACTTGAACACCATGCGCAGCAGGCGAACCCGACAAGAGGGCCCCAGGAGTGCGACCCAGCGACAAGACAAAGACTGGGACCAGGTTGGCAGAGGCCCTGGGACAGGTGAGCGGAACGATTTGCATAGTCCCAAGGAGGAGGGTGAGGCTGTTCCGCATTCTGCTACGGTCCAAGTGCAGCCCGTCGTCGCTACTCACGGCGACTCCTCGGTCAAGATGAACTTGCTGCTAGAAACCAACACACCACTGGGCGATCCCAATGAAGGCGCACATGTGGCAAGAACCGTTGGATGCGCAACGGCCCCGACCAAGACAGCCGAATGGAGGGAAGCTGCTAGCGCCCAGGCGGTGAAAAGGGGGCCACAGGTACAGTTAGAAGAGATTCCAGATGAGGAGGATGATACGAGTTTCCGGCGAAGTCAAGAAGCTAACCGAACCCCTCCTGTAGCCCACGAGGTGACCCAGCCGACGGTAGCCGAACCCACAAGTTCTGGCACGAAGGCTGAGAAGGTCCCACACGAATGGCTCAAGCCGTTTGGAGCCGAATGGACATTACGCGGAATTAAAGATGCTAGAACAGAATCGGAGGCAAAAGCAATCCTAAAGAATTGGATTCACAAAGCATGAGCAGAGGAGGTGGTGGATGAGTTGCTAGAAGGACTAAAGGGAACCACGCGCATCAATGCACTAGAATGGATGGAAGAACTGCGGGAGCCCAGACGCTACATCTGCCGAGTAAGCGGAAGCGAGAAAGCTCTAACAACCGATGTCCAGATCGAAACGCCCGACCGCATTCCCCGAATCCCCTCCTTGGCCTTAGTCGATAGTGGCTGTACCAGTAGCGCCATTAGCCGAGCGTTCGTTGAAAAGCACAACATTCCTACCCGTGCAATGGCGGCGCCCATTACCGTTTACAATGCAGACGGATCAAAAAACAGTGCAGGACGGATCACCGCCTTTGCTGAAGTACGCATCGTCATCGGAGATCACACCGAGCGCATAGATCTAGCCATCACCGACCTAAAAGATCGTGACATATTCCTCAGGCATGATTGGCTAATCAGGCACAACCCGTTAATCAACTGGCGGACCGGAAAAATGATGTTTGCCCGATGCCAATGCCGCCATATTCCACTTCCATTACCAGATGCGGATCCATATGACAAATGGGATGAGGAGCTAGAGGAAGGAGACACTATCCTAGCGATAAGCTTTGAAGAAGCTATTCGCATCAGGGCAATGCGACATGTAGCCAATGACCTAGCGGCCGAGGCGAACGCGAAGAAGGAAACCAAAACGTTTGAGGAAATGGTCCCCGAGTGGTGCAGAGACTTCAAAGATTTATTCGATAAGGAAAACTTTGATGACCTGCCAGAACCTAAACCATGGGACCATGCTATCGAACTCATTCCCAACGCGAACGCCAATCTCGACTGTAAGGTATATCCCCTTAACCGAGCAGAACAGGAAGAGCTCGACAAGTTTCTTGACGAGAACTTGTCTAGCGGGAGGATACGCCCATCCAAGTCACCCATGGCGTCGCCCTTCTTCTTTGTTAAAAAGAAAGATGGCAAGCTGAGGCCCGTCCAAGACTACCGGAAGCTCAACGAGATGACGATCAAAAACCGTTATCCTCTTCCCTTAATCTCCGAGCTCATGGACAAACTACGCGGTGCCAAATATTTCTCCAAACTCGACGTATGATGGGGGTATAACAACGTCCGAATCAAAACGGGGGATGAATGGAAGGCAGCCTTCAGAATGAATCGTGGCTTGTACGAGCCGACGGTTATGTTCTTTGGGCTTACCAATTCGCCTGCCACCTTCCAGTGGATGATGAACGACATTTTCAAGGACGTCATCGCATCAGGGAAGGTGACCATTTACCTGGACGACATCCTTATCATGTCCAAAACGAAAGAGGAGCACCGCCGTATAGTGAGGGAGGTCTTGGCGACTCTAAGGAAACACAAGCTGTTCCTTAAAGCCGAAAAGTGCGAGTTCGAGGTCCTGGAAACGGAGTATCTAGGTGTCATCATCAGCGAAGGGAGCATCCGCATGGACCCGGTCAAAATCAAAGGTATTGCCGACTGGCCGATACCTACCAAAAAGAAGGAACTCCAATCCTTCTTAGGATTTACCAATTTCTACCGGCGCTTCATCAAAAACTACAGCAAAATCGTGAAGCCCATGACTCAGCTAACGGGGAACGATCCATGGAAGTGGGGGGAGGCACAGCAGGAGGCCTTCGAGCAGCTAAAGAAGCAACTAGCGGAAGACGTCATACTCGCGATACCAACCAATAAAGGGAAATTCCGAGTAGAAGCCGATGCTAGCGAAGGAGCCATTGGCGCAGTACTCTCTCAAGAACAGGATGGCAAATGGAGACCTGTCTCGTTCCTGTCGAAGTCACTCTTGGTTACCGAACGTAACTACGAAATCTATGACAAGGAACTCCTTGCAATCATGCTCGCCCTTGAAGAATGGAGGCACTACCTTATGGGCGCCTATCAGGACTTCGAAATCTGGACAGATCATCAAAACCTCCAGTACTTCCGAAAACCCCAGAAAGTAAACCGACGCCAAGCTCGATGGATCACTGAGTTGGCAGAATATCATTTCACCCTTCATCATAAAGCCGGCACCGCAAACAAAAAGGCTGACCTCCTCTCCCGACGTGCAGATCATGATCAGGGACAGGACGACAACGACCAAGTAGTAGTCCTGTCTCCGGAACACTTCAGAGCAATGATCATGCCAACCATCGAAGAAACCCACCGAGATGTACGAGTCGCCACTAAAAACACTCGTCTCTGGGATCGAGCCATTGCTGGCTCTCTCGACCATGACCGCGGGATGAAAATGACAGACGGACTCATCTGGTACGACGGTAGGATCTATGTCCCGCGAGATCATACACTTCGCAGAGAAATCATCGCTAGATCCCACAACCACATCACTGCTGGACATCCAGGCATCGAAAAAACCAAAGAACTCGTACTATGAGAGTTCTGGTGGCTGAAGATGAAAAAAGACATTGAAACCTACGTACGAGCCTGTGAAACTTGCCAGCGAACGAAAAGCAGCAACCAGACCAAGGCAGCACTGCTACACCCCAACGAAATACCGTCCCGCCCGTGGACTCACATCTCCGTAGACATGGTCACCGGATTACCCAAGAGCAATGGCCACGATGCCATCATCGTAATCATCGACCGCTTCTCGAAAGAAATCATTCCTGTCGCATGCTCCATGGAATTGTCCTCCGAAGGCTGGGCAAAAATCCTACGCGATGAAGTATATGCCAAACACGGAATGCCCCAGGTCGTCATCCCAGACCGAGGAACCGTATTCATATGCAAGTTCATGAAAGACCTCTACAATCTCCTCCAAATCAAAGGAAACACCTCCACCGCCTATCATCCCCAGACAGACGGACAAACCGAACGGGTGAATCAAGAAATTGAGAAGTACCTTCGCATGTTTGTCAATCATCTTCAAACCGACTGGGCGGAGTGGCTTTCTCTCGCTGCGTTCGCACACAACAATCGCGTACACTCCTCCATGGGCAAAAGCCCATTCGAAGTCAACTATGGCTTTAACCTGAATGTACTACCCGGAACGAAAACCACTACCCCTTTCCGCACCCCAGCTTCCGACACCTTCGTTTCGAAAATGCAAGAAATCCATGCCACTGCCCAAAAATCACTCAAGAAGGCCGCATCACAGATGAAAGCGCAATATGATAAAAACAAGCGCCCAGCCACCGAGTACAAAGCAGGCGACAAAGTCTGGCTCAACACCACCAATCTCCACCTTCCAAGACCAAAAAAGAAGCTCGATGACAAACGCACAGGCCCATTCGAGATCAAAACCAAGAAAGGCGCCTCAGCGTACACCCTAAAGTTACCAGCCAACTGGAAAATCCACCCTACCTTCAATGAGTCATTACTCACTCCATATAATCCGCCGGCATTCCCTAATCAAGAACAACCACCTCCACCACCGCCTGATCTAGTAGACGGTGACGAACTCTACGAAGTCGAAAAGGTTTTAAACAGTAGACAACAGAAGGTCCGAGGGCGACTTGGGGAACCATCGAGAATAACGACAGACTACTTTGTCAAATGGAAGGGTTATGGACCAGAGTCAAACAGCTGGGTACGGGAGGATGATATGGATGCCGACGAGTTGATCGAAGACTTCCTTGCGGAACACGTCGATGGGATAAACGCCACAGAAATCGTAACCTCGAACAAAGCCGTCACCATGATCCTAGATCACGAATACGATGGGGAAGGCAATGTTCGATACCTCATCCAACGGAAAGACGGATTTCAGAAGTGGGTCAAAGCCCTCAAACGCTATAACTTTGAGTGGTGGAAACTTCTACAAGACTACTGGAATAATGAATCAGACGACGGAGAACCGCCAATTGGAGATGAAGACCAGATTGATGACCCATACAGAGGAGAGGCCAGAGGAATGTATCAAGAAGACTTCCCCAATGACTGGAGTGGACCATAACGGCAGTCGGGACGCCTGCCTTAAGAAGGGGGTAATGTTACGATTTAACCACTTTTATTCTTTTTACTTACATAACCCGGCTCACCGAACTGCCCGGACCGCTTATCGTACAGACACCGCACAGTGGCTTCGACACTATGCATTACATGGTGTAGTAGCCACTTCCACCTAGCACCCTATCGCGTGATAGTGTGCCAGGTTGAAGTGTCTATCGCTTCAATATTGCGTGCTCAAGCTTCCCACTCTCACGGACGGTTTATACTTAGACCCTCACTATAGTATTTAAGTAGCTAAGCTCTCGCTAGATATACCCTAGCTTCGAGCTAACGTTTAATCTATACCAAAACTATCGCCTAATTCTCCGCTAAAGACTAAAGACTTAGCCTTCGCTCTCAATCACTTAAGGAACTCAGCGGTGACTGCCCAAATGTGAGACAGCCGTTGTTTATCTTTGATTGGAGTTCGGGTCTAACAGATCGTTAGGTGCTGTTTAGCTGCGGATTACTGAGCAATAGTCGTCGTGCTGAGGAGTACGTGTGGGGCAACATTTTCTTGAGGCCTTGGCGAAGTAACAGCCTTCGTAAACACGGTCTGTAGTTGCCGTAGCTCCAATTGTCGTAGCTGCGAGGGTACTCGAGTTTATCACATCATTTTCATTAAGTGATCAATGAGCGCGTCAACTGGATGCTTCTGAGTGATGCGTCAATTCCGTATTGGGGTGATGGTCGATCAAAGGTGCCTTGCTGTGATGAAGTATGACAATTATGATGCGTAGCAAGATGGGATGGATAACAAAGCGCGTAAGGAGTGGTTGCCATAGGATAAAAGTGGTATCAATGTGCGTGCAATCATTGGTTTGCTGAAAGGCCGTTGAAGGGATAATAGCGTTAATTAGCAGGCAAAATCTGCGAATTCTGAGCGTACAGAGCCTGGAGGCTCATCACCGGTCATGTGATGGATAAGATAAGATAACAGAAAAAGTGAATAAATCGTAACATTTTCACTATTTTCATTATTTTAGCCTTTTAAACCACTCCCCAGAGCCCCCATATTTCACCAGATGGTTCGCTTTTATGTTATTTATATTTGGGTATATAATTGTACCATCCCCTGGCCCACCAACCACCCAGAGGATGCTCTAATAAGCCTAAACCCCTATTTAGTCCGAAATTGGACTGATATTATTGATGGCATTCTGCACTGCCACTACATCCAAACTAATTTCGACGCATTCATCCATTTCTGGTTGCATTTCGATGAAATAACCTTACAGACATCAAGAACAATACTGGGCAAGGTCCTCTCTTTAATACTAGCCCAATCCATTGAGAAATGAGCCGGAATTTTGAGAAAAAGCGGATTTTTAATGTATCTTTTTTTCTTTTGATCCATCCAGCCATTTTCGGCCGAATATTGATGGGGTCACCATACTATCTAATCATAGATTATTATAAGAGGCCTAGAGTTTAATTATAGCCCATCCCAATAAGGAATGGGCTACATTTTTGAGAAACATTGATCTGGCATTCCAAATCTGACCCTAACCCTAAAAATAGCAAAAATATGCAATTGATGCTAAAAATAGAAAAAATGCAAAATTGATGCTAATAATACACCCTCTCCTCATCACCCCACCCTAAAAATAGCACCTCCTAGACCCTCTACCCATATCACAACCTATAATAGAATATCGCAGCCTATATCCCATATTGCAGGTAAAAAATAAAAGCCTATAATGATAGGTCAATTAAATAGGACTCTTTTGTGATTTCATCCACAAATATAATAGGATATTTTGCAAAAGATCTAGGGCATTGGGTGCTACAATGGCCCCCTGCCTCATAGAAATATCTTCCATTTGCAACACCATCCCTTTGCCTCTTCTCAGCATCTACCTTCTTGCACATTATAAGTTCCCTATTGTCCTTGATTTCAACACCAGAGTCAGCTGAACAAGGGCTGATAGTGAGGACAAACCATTGCTTGCATGTTTTGCATCCACTTCATGTCTTGCGGCACAGACTCATTCATGACATATGTTGGAAAGAGTAGATGGAACATGGCTATAGACCCACATCAGAGATAACATTTCAAGAAGAGGACAGAGCCTATTATGTTCAAACTGGGGTCAGCTGATGAGAAAGTCATCTGACATTTACAAGGACATGAGAGGAGACAGTGGCTGTTATGGCAATTTTCTCATTTGTGAGTCTTTGTCTCATCTTGCATTGATTTGATCATTTCTAATTCTAGTCCACCTTTGCAGTGTTTGTATTTCTCCTTGTCTAGCCATCATTGCCTTGAAATTAGCAATGCCAGGGTTTTCTTTTACTTTGTGCAGCATGGCCTTTGAACCTGATATCACATAAAAGTATCTATGTACGTTTCTGTTGCACTCCTCACACATTTGCTGCTGAGTGTGAACCAAGTTAGCTCTTACTCCAAGTCGCTCCAGGTGCCAGACATTGTGATCCTGTTCTCAGACCTCAAGCTCAAACTCCATGCTAGGCATGTACTACCTATTACCGAGTCTGAGCAAAGCAAGACGACTTGTTACAGATAATTGCATCAACATTGACCAGCTGGTCAGATATAGATCAGACCGAAAGTCTCACAACCAGGCTATAGAAAGTTAGAGAGTATCATTGGAAAGAGTGGGTTCTTTGAACGGTACATATCAGTTTGGGTAGTCGGTGCTTCATTAATTAATTTGATTACTTGGTACTTCAATCTGATTAACAAAACTCATAGACTATGCAGTCAACTCTTTCAACGTATGACAGCCACTCACCAAGTACAACATTGATGGGCCATACATGATGTACGGGAGCTTCCGGACTCAAGATAATGCTGTACATCAGTTACAGTATGATTTAACAAATGAGAATGCCTCGAGTTGGTATCATGCTATAGTGGTGAGTCGGCCGTTTTATTGTCCTGCCATCCTGATATACTCTGCAAGTGCACTATGGTCCTCGTCTTTCTTTCCAGCTTTCTACAACCCTCTTTCAATGATGCAAGCAATCGACAGTGCATACCTTTATTGCCTCCAGAATTGTTGCCACTGTGACACATCCAACAGCACCTTTTCCATATGGGAATGGAACCAGCCAACATGACATCCCCAGCGATTATGATGAAGTTGAGGAATCTTCTTCATTAGTTACCCATTCCCAAGGGTGTGCAGATCACGTTGCATGCTGCCAGTAAGCCCAAGTTCAACTCATTGTTTGCAGATACATATGAACTTTCTAAGAAGATACACATGTGGCAACTCAGATCGCTGGCATGATGTTCCAAAGCAGAGAGGTATACAGTGCATTTCATCACCTTCCGACACTCAATCATAGTGCAAACAATCAAAAATACAACTTTTCTAACTACAATTTTTTAGGATAAGATTTAGTCTCAAAAACACTATAATATGCAAAGGACAATACTAAAGAATACACCATGTGCTCCACTAAGCTCTATGTCAAGATTAGAAATTTTCATCCTCAAAAAAGTGAAACACAGTCATGTGATGCCTACTGTGCCTGATCAGGAAACAGGTCATGCATGGTAATGGGTCAAATGCTCATATCTCGATGATGATGACACTTTTTTATGAGCAGTTTTTTTCAGGTCAGAGATTGAGTTATTTGATATCTATGTACATGAGCTTTAGCTATGTCATTTTGAATTTCTTTCCCAATAAATATTTCATCTGGGAATAATATGAAATTGTCAGCCACTTCATGAAAATAGGTAAGGTTTTCACTCCTTGTCATAGTCAGAGGCTTCTGCTACATGATTAGAGATCCCAGCTTACTTTTAGAAGCCTCTGGTGAGGATGAGACCATAGCAACAAGAAGGGCTTCCTTGAAACTATCTAAATACAAGCAAAATACCCAGTGACCCTTTTCCATGCTTTTGAGGCCATCACTTGGGAAAAAATTCATAGCATAGTATGCCTCCTATCCAACAGACCCAAGACTTCATAACATAATAGAATACATACTTTTCTTGTTATAAGCAGTGACTAACACAGAATAATTGTAACATTCGATTTTTTGTACTTAAAATATACCAGCTCAGCCCGTTTCCAGGTCATGCACAGTATATAAGGCAGGTACATTCCCAAAAATGGTGTCAGTTATGTTACATAAGTGCCACCAACCACTGTGATTTGGGACCACTTCGAAACCTTCAGTCCTTGCCTACTATTATTCAACTCAGCATCATAAGACCATTCCTGAGCAGAAATAGTTATCAACCATACATGCATCCATATATTAAAGTGCCTCTCTATGTTGGGATGGAGAGATGTATTTGTCATTGGTCTTTGCGCTGCCGCAGGACATGAGTCTAAAGATTGCAATTACTGACCGAGATTGAGTACAATTTTTTTTCTAGGCCCAAAAAAGTGAAACACAGTTGTCATGCCCACAGCGTGTCTAAGGGTGTAATTTTGCAAAAAGTCATACTTTAAACGATAACAAGGCAGAGGCAGAGTGAGTGGGCTGACAGTGCAAGTGGCACACAAAGAAGCAAGGTCACAGAGGCAGAGAGCTCTATGATAGAAAAAGAAGCAGCAGAATTAAAACATAAGAACTTTGTTGTTGCACTGTACCTTACAGGCATGCATGGCAACAAGGCCGAAGAGCGAGCTTGCTTGCGAAACCATCCGTTTGCAGTAGAGAACTCAGCCTCAGTGGGATGCGCTTGTATGTGGCCCGAGACTAATTTAGATAACTACACGTTGGTAATCTATGACACATGGTCTCTGAAAATCCAGAGAAATGATATCACACATGGGGTAATCAAGAGAACCCCAGGTATGGCCTAGAAACAGGATTTGGCCAATGGAAGTAGCAAGTGGGCTCAAAATCCAAAGCATTCCTTGGTTACCGAGCCTAGAATATGATGCTGTCACCTTCAGAGCAGACCCGAAAGCCAAATACGAAGTGTGATCGGTGATTGAGGATTAAGCAGCTATTGAGTGTATGCTTGCGAGCTACTCTGCTGCTAGGGCGAGCAACATCGACATCACTTAGCTCTTTCAGACTACTAAAAAGAGGAACAAGTGGTGCACTGCCTAGAGCGCTGTGCCACCTCAGACGAGGGATATTTGGCCAACAAAGAAGTAAATTACTAAAAAGCTGTTTGTAACAATCAATCTCCTGTAGTATAAGTAGAGTAGATTTTCATGTATCAAGCCAAGCTACCTACCCCCCACATAACATAATAAAGTTTCAGTTTGGATCTGGACTTGTTGCACTGCATAAGAGTTAGTAACTTTGAGTCTCGGCTATAACACAAGTTTAGCAAGCTCACAGAGAAATTGAATAAGGGAGAAATTTTGGATACAAACTTCGGTTTACTTGAGATAAGAAAGAGATTTGGAAGCAGTGACGCTGTGCCTGTCTCAAGAGGTTTACTTGGTTACATCCGAGAGAAAGCTCTGTTCCTTTTCTGGTTCAGTGTAGGAAAGAGAAGTTGTATTGTGCTGGCCTCTGTGTAGGTCTAGAAGTAGTTGCAAGGGAATCAGCCATATTGAGCTGTTCTAGCAGTTGCACAAAGTGTGACAGGTGCATGCAGTTGGACCTCATGGCACCGTTGTTGGAGCGAGTGCACTGTGTGTGAGGACTTGCGGGGATGGTTTTGAGAATAATTGAGAATTGATTGGGAGTGCTGAGGGCCTCTATTGTGACGAGTTTGGAAGTCAGGTTTAGCAACTAAGAGAAAGGTGGCGTCACGTGCAGATTAGATCTTGTGGCAGGTCATACTTAGCAAGCTCACTGACCAAACTTAGTCGTTTTGTGGATCTGCATATCTGTGTGTTTTGTCTATTGAAATATCCTTTGCCTTGAGGGTTGCGTGGTTCACTGTGCTCTCTTGTAAAAGCTCTGAAGAAATAGAGAATTTGAGATTGGCTTGATAATACTACGTTGTTTTGTGCATCGTTCTAGTGAGCTCACTGAGATACTTTGAGATATTGTCGGTGCACAGGTGGAATTGAATTCCTTGCTCCCCTCTGCACTTAGAGAGATTGTGTGTGTGTGTGTGTGTGTGTTTAGTGGAATTGAGTGTAGGGTTAGTGTGTGTTCACATTAGGCCATGCTTAGTTTCACTGGTGCCTGTCACCAGCCTTATCACCATGGGAAAAAATGCAAAATTTTGCCAATCGCATTCTTTTCATAGGTTTCCTTCCTAGAAACAAAAATTGGGCCCTATTTTGCAGTAAAATCCTGAGAAATCAGGGGTGTCAATAAGGTTGTGAGATGCACTGTATACAGGATTGTATGTAGAGCCATCCTCTTGTTGTCCTCATTGTACTGAGGCACTGTCATTAGGTTCACATTACTGCATCTGCCACGGAGTGCATCTCATTCATCTGTCTTTCATCAGTTCCTTGTGTTAATGTTGGTCATTTCAGGGTGTTGGTGTCACATATCAGGCAATCATAAGCTGCTTTCATGGAATGGACATGACTAGAGAGGATTCGGAAGGAAATGATATTGGCATGAACCTGACACTGGAAAGTGAGCAGCCCGAAACTGAGATGAAACTGAGAAGGTTGAATCAAGACTACCATCTTTGGGGAATTTACTAATGTTAGATAGATACATGTGTACAATCAAAATTATAATCAGCCGATGTAATGGTGTCATTAAAAGGAGACGGAAATACACCTTTGGAACATCTAGAACACACAAGGAGGTGAACATGACAGGTGGCTGTGCTAAGGCACTTTTGATCTGTGATGACCACCACTGAATCAACTGTGGTGCTCGATATCCTTGCTGTGTTCGATACGCTGCGTGCATTGGAGAAAATTGTACTCAGACTCCCCCAGATCAGTCCAGACTCAACTTCAGGTCATCGTTGACCAGTCCTAGTCAACTGTCATCCACTAGGCCACAATTCACAATCATCTCGTTTTAGCCGCGCTGAAGAAGGATTTCAATCAGGTCTTGTATCATGATAGTGGGGACCACAGGACCGTCTGGAATGTATGGCACACACCTCTAGCTGGACAGAAAGATGGATCTGACACTGATGGCCTCAGTAGGATTTGGTTTGACCTTTCATACAGAAAATACAGGGCTTGACAACGACTAGAAGACACACTGTGGTGCACCAGATTTCAATGTCAACTTCCATGGAACAAGCGTGAATGCATTTTGCCTTGGTATGTGATTACAGTACTCATATGGGGCTTCATTTCACCATGCTCTAGTAAAGTCTAAACATTGCATACCTCTTACTATCCTCGAGGTAGCTGGCAAATACCCATCAGATGACACCTCAGGCCTCAAGCTCAAGAGCCCGAATGTCAACGTTGGGGAAGGAACTGTGAAGACATCAGGTAGACTGGTCAAGGTCCATTCTGGAGCTTTATTGTTGGACCAGACTTATCCTCTGCAGCAATCAACAGCATCAAAGTCACGAATCCTGTCAAAGAGTATGGGTCTTTATGTGTCATGGAACATGTTTGATAATCAGCAGAATGGGAGGGAGCACAATGCCATGCTGCAAAACAAATGCCAGTCCTTTGGACAGTGATACTCCTTTCCCTTGAAACAAATGTCCATGTTTGATACACCTCCTGTCACCCATCGAGTCTTATCCTAAAGCAACTTCCTTCTTGTCCTTTGGAGTCGTTCTCTTCCTGGCCTACCACTGATGTGCTCAGTAACAGGCAGTGCACAAATGAAACAAGTGTCTAGATCGTCAATCTAGTGTTACAATTTAACCACTTTTATTCTTTTTACTTACATAACCCAGCTCACCGGACCGTCCGGACCGCTTATCGTACAGACACCAAGCCGTGGCTTCGACACTACGCACTACATGGTGTAGTACCCACTTCCACCTAGCACCCTATCGTGCGATAGTGTGCCAGGTTGAAGTGGCAATCGCTTCGATATTGCATGCTCAAGCTTCCCACTCTCACGGACGATTTATACTTAGACCCTCCTTTTTAGTATTTAAGTAGCTAAGCTCTCACTAGATATACCCTAGCTTCGAGCTAACATTTAATCTATACCAAAACTATCGCCTAATTCTCCGCTAAGACTAAAGACTTAGCCTTCGCTCTCAATCACTTAAGGAACTCAACGGTGACTGCCCAAACGCGAGACAGCTGTTGTTTATCCTTGATTGGAGTTCGGGTCTAACAATTAGCTCGAAGCTTCCCTGGTTCCTTAACAGGAGCCCTCATGTTGACGACACTCGAAGCAATCCTTATCGCAGTCTTCTTCGGTGTCGGAACCGCCGTCTTTGCAGCAGCAGTAGTGCTAGCAGTATTGCATGAGTATGGACTATACCCTTGCCCTCGTCGCAACTGTATATGTTATCCCCCACCCGCCATAAACCATGTCTTCCCACAGCAGCCACCAGCGGTCCACTTCTACCCACCCATACCAGCGCGAAGAGCTGAGACACTCGACGAGCACCATAGCATCGTCGATAGGCGAACCATGCAAGATGACGTTCTTGGGGAAGTGGAAGTCGGCATTCAAGAGAGAGGCAATGGAGACTCTCCCGGAGCAAGGCACCCTGCTTCACCAGATTCTGCAGCTGGCTCTGCCGGCCATACCCCCCATCCAACCCGACCCGCTCCCACCTCTAACGCAGCAGACCTGGCAAGATACCTCGTTCGACTCGGCCTGGGCGAGGTCGGCGACGGAGGAACCCCAGTTTCAAAGCAACCTGCCAGCAACCATCTTAGGAATTTATCAACCGATTCCACATTCGACCTTGCCACCCTTTGGGACAATGTCAACCTTCCATCCACGGCCTTCTATCCCAGGCGGGGAAATCCATATCGACGAAGAACTCCAGAGCCGGAGGATCCAAAAGAGCAGCCCGTACAGATCACAGAGCAGCCTCCCACCCCCCCGATCTCGCCCAGAGAGTCGACACCAGAGTTCAAGCAGCGACCAGAGAGCTCGAGCCAGGCAAGACTTCGCCCACCCCGTCCACCAAGAAGAAGGTACAGGCGAGAAGAGACAGTCGGGTATGACCCCGTCACCGGTCTTAACACAGCCGACAGGATCAGGATCGACGAGGCATGGGCGCGATCTGACACCCCCAGACCAGATGAGGAGGGAGCAAGCGCCTTCGCCGTCCAGCATGCTAGGGAATGGAGAGCGAGAGAGAGGGAGCGATTCGCCGCGTTCAGAGCAGTCGACGTCGCAGCAGGACGCATCAGTGATGATGAGGACAGCAACACAAGAACCGAGGTACTTCCCGACGCAGAGCACATCAACGGGAATCCTTGGGGAAGCCCTGCTGGATCCACAGCCCCAACCCCAGAGATCCCCAACACTCCCCTGGCCGATCACCCCGATAACCATGCCCCGGGCTCTTTACCTTCTCGCCGTGGGTAAATTGACCCGAATTCCCGAAATACTTTTCCACGCTCCCCTGCTCGATTTATTTAATCATTTCCAAGAAGAGTTATTAGCGGATCAGGATTGGGCCAGAACCCCAGCCGGAGTTGATTACGTGCACTTCGGATATAGCTATATCCTAAAGGAAGAAGCCAGGCACTTCGCCCATCAGGCTTACAATATGATCCATCCGGATCAACCCATTCAGGTCCCCGCTCGTTACCAACGACCTGATTACACGTACCCCAAGCCAATGCCGGATGAGCCACCAGTACCACCACACCGAGCCAAAATACCCGTTCACCCGCAGCAGGTACCGCATCAACGAGCTGAAATACCGGCCTACACATACCCGGTACCGAGCTATGTCTATCCCCGGGGGTATGGACTGCCAGGCACGCAAGCACTGCCTAGACTCTTTGCAGCAGCCAATAACGATGCTGGACCACCAGACCCTCCGCAGCAGCCAATTCCCGGCCCAGTGCAGCCGCCCGCGCCACCAGTAGTGAGGAGGTGGGCGCTGCCGCGATATCCCCCATCGCCCGGACCACCCGACCTGCCTGCTCCCTGGGTTCTGGCTGACGACGCTCAGGGACCCTGGGCAGCGCTAAAACCAGAAATGGTCAAGGTCCCAGAGAACTTCAACGGCGACTCCAACGACATCGCCCGGTTCTTCTCCCAACGCGACATGTACTTCTCCGTATTCAACCAGTTCTTCCGGTATCACCCACACAAGGTCATCTTTTGCACATCGCGGTTTGGAAAGGACGCTCAGGTCTGGTGGGAGTTGTGTGCGAGAGAACTAGGAAGGAACGTCGACGGGGATCAGCTGTATCCGGCATATGAGAACTTCATGGAGGAAGTCAGGCGACGATTCTGGAAGGATGCCAATGCGGAGATCAAGTTTGCACAGTGGGAACGTTTGCGACAGAGCAGCTTCCCTGACGGCGACTTGTTCTTCCAGCAATTCGACTCCCTTGCCTTCGAAGCAGGGGTCATCGGCATCGACCAGATGATGGTGGCACAAGTAAAGAAAGCATGCCGCTCTTCCACCAAGGATACCATCTACGCATCAGACGCAGACCCCCCACGCACTTATGCCGAGTGGAAACACCGCATACTACGGATCGATCACAACTGGAGGACAAAGAAGGCAGAAGCAAGCGGAGGAGTCAAGCTAGCAGACTGGAAGCAGCAGACAAAGGCAGTTACACCTTCAAAAGGAAATCAATGGCAGAGCAGCGCCCTGGAAAAGAAAACCGGAACTGGTACCACGTACGGCGGCTCGGGAAAGCCCATGGACATCGACGCCCTACACGCCAAAGCAAAATGCTTCGGATGCGGGGAAGTCGGACACTTCAAGCGGGATTGCCCCAAGCGCACCAAAACCAAGGAAGAACATTTACGACGGGTCGAATATTACTGGGACCACGTCGCAACAAAGGAAAAGACGGACTCAAAGATTGAGGAGGTAAAAGACAGGGCCGAGCAGTGAGCGATTCCACTGACTTGGCCAAGGACTTAGTTTCATCCGGTACGCATCTGTCGCCTGCTAGTCAGGCTCATAGTACTTCTGTAGTTTCAAACGTGCATTCGAATATACCAATCCGTGACTTCACTACCGAGACTGAAACCAAGAAAGAATCGAAACAGGATGTCGGGACATCATCACCGACTAAGCGTTCAGCGAGTAACTCATCACGAGCAAAAGCGGCGAACGAAAAGGCACCTACCATAGTGCTACCCATCGTAACAGCGCCTCGGCGACTGGATGGGGCAGGGGAACAAGCGCCTCCTTCAGAGGGTCTCGCCCCCCCTGACGAAGTGGCTCTACGGAGTCCCAGCCTCGCTGGGGATTTTGAGGGAATAGCTTCAGCGAAACCTCCTCTGGTAAAAGAGAACACCGCATGGCTACCAACAGCCGAGGATGACTTGAACACCATGTGCAGCGGGCGAACCCGACAAGAGGGCTCCAGGAGCACGACCCAGCGACAAGACAAAGGCTGGAATCAGGTTGGCAGAGGCCCTGGGAAAGGTGAGCGGAACGATTTGCATAGTCCCGAGGAGGAGGGTGAGGCTGTTCCGCATTCTGCTACGGTCCAAGTGCAGCCCATCGTCATACCTAATGGCGACTCCTCGGTCAAGCCAAACTTGCCGCTAGAAACCAACACACCACCAGGCGATCCCAATGAAGGCACACATGTGGCAAGAACCGTTGGATGCGCAATGGCCCTGACCAAGACAGCCGAACGGGAGGAAGCTGCTAGCGCCCAGGCGGTGAAAAGGGGGCATCAGGTACAGTTAGAGGAGATTCCCGATGAGGAGGATGATACAAGTTTCCGACGAAGTCAAGAAGCTAACTGAGTCTCTTCTGTAGCCCCTGAGGCGACCCAGTCGATGGTAGCTGAACCAACAGGTTCCAGCGCGAAGACTGAGAAGGTCCCACACGAATGGCTCAAGCCGTTCGGAGCCGAATGGACTTTACGCGGAATTAAAGAAGCTAGAACGGAGTCAGAGGCCAAAGCGATTCTGAAGAACTGGATTCATAAGGCACAAGCTGAGGAAGTGGTAGACGAACTGTTGGAAGGACTGAAGGGAGCCACGCGCATCAACACGCTAGACTGGATGGAAGAACTGCGGGAGCCCAGACGCTATATCTGCCGAGTAAGCGGAAGCGAGAAAGCTCTAATGACCGACATCCAAATCGAAACACCTGACCGTATCCCCCGAATCCCCTCCTCGGCCTTAGTCGATAGTGGCTGTACCAGTAGCGCTATCAGCCAAGCGTTCATTGAGAAGCACAACATTCCTACCCGTGCGACGGCAGCGCCCATCACCGTTTACAATGCGGATGGATCAAAAAACAGTGCGGGGCAGATCACCGCCTTTGCTGAAGTACGCATCATCATCGGAGATCACGCCAAGCACATAGATCTAGCCGTCACCGACTTAAAAGACCGAGACATATTCTTAGGGCATGACTGGTTAATCAGACACAACCCGCTGATCAACTGGCGGACCGGAAAGATGATGTTTGCCCGATGTCAATGCCGTCATATTCCAATCCCATTACCAGACGCGGACCCGTATGACAAGTGGGATGAGGAGCTGGAGGAAGGCGATACTATCCTAGCGATAAGCTTTGAAGAAGCTATTCGCATCAGGGCAATGCGACATGTGGCCAATGACCTAGCGGCCAAGGCGAACACGAAGAAGGAAGCCAAAACGTTTGAAGAAATGGTTCCCGAGTGGTGCAGAGATTTCAAAGATTTATTCGATAAAGAAAACTTTGATGACCTGCCAGAACCTAAACCATGGGACCACGCCATCGAACTCATTCCTAACGCAAACGCCAACCTCGACTGCAAGGTATATCCACTTAACCGAGCGGAACAGGAAGAGCTCGACAAGTTCCTTGACGAGAACTTGTCTAGTGGAAGGATACGCCCATCCAAGTCACCCATGGCGTCGCCCTTCTTCTTTGTTAAGAAGAAAGATGGCAAGCTAAGGCCTGTCCAAGACTACCGGAAGCTCAACGAGATGACGATTAAAAACCATTATCCTCTTCCCTTAATCTCCGAGCTCATGGATAAACTGCGCGGTGCCAAATACTTCTCCAAACTCGATGTACGATGGGGATATAATAACGTCCGAATCAAAACGGGAGATGAATGGAAGGCAGCCTTCAGAACGAATTGTGGCTTGTACGAGCCAACGGTCATGTTCTTTGGGCTTACCAATTCACCCGCCACCTTCCAATGGATGATGAACAATATCTTCAAGGATCTCATCGCATCAGGGAAGGTGACCATTTATCTGGACGACATCCTTATCATGTCCAAAACTAAAGAGGAGCACCGCTGTATCACAAGGGAAGTGTTGGCGACTCTAAGGAAGCACAAGTTGTTCCTTAAAGCCGAAAAATGCGAGTTCGAGGTCCTGGAGACGGAGTATCTAGGCGTCATCATCAGCGAAGGGAGCATCCGCATGGACCCGGTCAAAATCAAAGGCATTGCCGACTGGCCGATACCTACCAAGAAGAAGGAACTCCAATCCTTCTTGGGATTCACCAATTTCTACCGACGCTTCATCAAGAACTACAGCAAAATTGTGAAGCCCATGACTCAGTTAACAGGGAATGATGCATGGAAATGGGGAGAGGCACAGCAGGAGGCCTTTGAGCAGCCAAAGAAACAACTAGCGGAGGACGTCATACTCGTGATACCAACAAACGAAGGGAAATTCCAAGTAGAAGCCGATGCTAGCGAGGGAGCCATTGGCGCAGTCCTCTCTCAAGAACAGGACGGCAAATGGAGACCCGTATTGTTCCTATCGAAGTCTCTCTCGGTTACTGAACGTAACTACGAGATCTACGACAAGGAACTTCTTGCCATCATGCTCGCTCTTGAAGAGTGGAGGCACTACCTTATGGGTGCTTACCAGGACTTCAAGATCTGGACGGATCATCAAAATCTCCAATACTTCCGAAAACCCCAGAAAGTGAATCGATGCCAAGCTCGATGGATCACCGAGTTGGCAGAATACCATTTTACCCTTCATCACAAAGCCGGTACCGCCAATAAAAAGGCTGACCTCCTCTCTCGACGCACAGACCATGATCAGGGACAGGACGACAACGACCAAGTAATAGTCCTGTCCCTGGAACACTTCAGAGCAATGATCATGCCAACCATCGAAGAAACCCACCGAGACGTACGAGTCGCCACTAAAAACACTCGTCTCTGGGATCGAGCCGTTGCTGGCTCTCTCGACCATGACCGCGGTATGAAAATGACAGATGGACTCATCTGGTACGACAGTAGGATCTATGTCCCATGAGATCATACACTCCATGGAGAAATCATCGCTTGATCCCACAACCACATCACCGCTGGACATCCAGGCATCGAGAAAACCAAAGAACTCGTACTACGAGAGTTCTGGTGGCCGAAAATGAAGAAAGACATTGAAGCCTACGTACGAGCCTGCGAAACCTGCCAGCGAGTGAAAAGCAGCAACCAGGCCAAAGCAGCCCCACTTCACCCCAATGAAATACCATCCCGCCCGTGGACTCATATCTCCGTAGACATGGTCACTGGATTACCCAAGAGCAACGGTCACGACACTATCATCGTAATTGTCGACCGCTTCTCGAAGGAAATCATCCCTGTCGCATGTTCCACGGAATTATCCTCAGAAGGATGGGCAAAGATTCTACGCGATGAGGTGTATGCCAAACATGGAATGCCCCAGGTCGTCATCTCCGATCGAGGAACCGTATTCGTATCCAAGTTTATGAAGGATCTATACAATCTCCTCCAGATCAAGGGAAACACCTCAACCGCCTACCACCCACAAACAGATGGACAAACCGAACAGGTAAACCAAGAAATCGAGAAGTATCTCCGCATGTTCGTCAATCACCTCCAAACCGACTGGGCAGAATGGTTATCCCTCGCTGCATTCGCACACAACAACCGTAAACACTCCTCTACCGGCAAAAGCCCATTCGAAGTCAATTACGGCTTCAACCCAAACATACTACCGGGAACGAAATCTACCACCCCTTTCCGCACTCCCGCCTCCGACACCTTCGTCTCCAAAATGCAGGAAGTCCATGCCAGTGCCCAAAAATCACTCGAAAAGGCTGTGACACAAATGAAAATACAGTACGACAAAAACAAGCGCCCAGCCATCGAGTATAAAGTAGGCGACAAAGTCTGGCTCGACACGACCAACCTCCATCTCCCCCGACCAAAGAAAAAGCTTGACGACAAACGCACTGGTCCCTTTGAAATAAAGAACAAGAAGGGCGCCTCAGCCTACACCCTAAAATTACCCGCCAACTGGAAAATTCACCCTACCTTCAATGAGTCGTTACTCACTCCATATACCCCACCGGCATTCCCCAACCAAGAACAACCACCTCCGCCACCGCCTGATCTAATAGACGGTGATGAACTTTACGAAGTCGAAAAGGTCTTGAACAGTAGACAACGAAGGGTTCGAGGAAGACAGGGAGAACCGTCAAGGTCAACAA
Organism: Armillaria altimontana; assembly: GCA_022818075.1. Classification (NCBI taxonomy): domain Eukaryota; kingdom Fungi; phylum Basidiomycota; class Agaricomycetes; order Agaricales; family Physalacriaceae; genus Armillaria; species Armillaria altimontana. The sequence goes on along the minus strand of JAIWYR010000047.1, from coordinate 38,349 downwards.
TGGACTATTTTGTCAAATGGAAGGGTTATGGACCAGAATCAAACGGCTGGGTACGGGAGGATGACATGGATGCCAACGAGTTAATCGAAGAATTCCTGGCAGAACACGTCGATGGGGTAAACACCGACACCTTAACCGAAATCGTAACGCCGAACAAAGCAATCACCATGATCTTAGATCACGAATACGACAATAACGGCAACGTTCGGTACCTCGTACAACGAATGGATGGATTCCAAAAGTGGGTCAAAGCCCTCAAACGCTACAACTTTGAGTGGCGAAAACTCCTACAAGACTACTGGAATAACGAATCCGACGAGGGAGAACCACCGATCGGAGACGAGGAACAGGTCAACGACCCATATGGAGGAGAGGCAAGAGGAATGCACCAACCAGACTTTAACAATGATTGGAGCAGACCATAACGGCAGTCGGGATGCCTGCCTTAAAAAGGGGGTAATGTTACGATTTAACCACTTTTATTCTTTTTACTTACATAACCCGGCTCACCGGACCGTCCGGACCGCTTATCGTACAGACACCAAGCCGTGGCTTCGACACTACGCACTACATGGCGTAGTACCCACTTCCACCTAGCACCCTATCGTGCGATAGTGTGCCAGGTTGAAGTGGCAATCGCTTCGATATTGCGTGCTCAAGCTTCCCACTCTCACGGACGATTTATACTTAGACCCTCCTTTTTAGTATTTAAGTAGCTAAGCTCTCGCTAGATATACCCTAGCTTCGAGCTAACGTTTAATCTATACCGAAACTATCGCCTAATTCTCCGCTAAGACTAAAGACTTAGCCTTTGCTCTCAATCACTTAAGGAACTCAACGGTGACTGCCCGAACGTGAGACAGCTGTTGTTTATCCTTGATTGGAGTTCGGGTCTAACATCTAGATACTAAATCACACACACACACACACAATCACCAATATAAAGTTTGAGGGTGAGTATGATAGAAGCACTCATGGTGTACATAGATTTTGATAATCAATTGGGTTTTGCTTTAAAACAACTTCAATTCAAGCCTAGAAGTGTTTACACGAGATACACTAATCACAATAGCAAGGTATATGGACGTGGGGGTTTTGTAAGGTATAATTTGAGTGGTTTAGACTCGCAACAACTTCGTCTAGAAGAGCTGGTAAGGCTTTAACTAGGAAAGCTTTAACAATCGAACAACTAAAGACCTAGAGGTCTACAAAGAGCATAATTGCTCTGGAGTACACAGACTTGATTACAACACAAGCACATGCACTTGCAACAAAGAACCGAAGTTCTACAAAAAGTACACAGACTCTAGAGTACACTGAATCTTTAACTGTTCAAACTTAAAGCATTCTAGGGCTTATTTCACTTCAACTAGGCAACATCTTCGGTCTGTGGTCGACTTAGCATGTCTAGATCACTTTAGTTGGTGAGGGAGCATGAGGCCTTTGGATGCAGAGCAGTTCAATTAACTAGCAAGGTGCAAACACAGGGACGACTCTTCTTCCTACTTAGTTCTTCTAGATTACTTATAGCCGCCCTTTTGGGGTTGACTTGGTAAACTTAATTCACTTCAGTTGAGGATATGTGATTAAACCAGTGATTGATTAGGTAGCTATAAGGCTACTAGCACAAACATGGGGGAATGCTTTCCTGCTGTTATGTGTCTAGTCACTGCTAATTTATACGATTTCTAGCCTAGGTATAGGAGCTTGTATCTAAAAGTAATTATGGTACAAGCTTTGGGTATCAATACAAACGATGAGTAATTAATTTACAAGTATTGTGCCATTCTGAGGTTTCTACTCAGTCAGGCAGAATGACTAGTAGTCATTCTATTGCCGAGGAGTGCCCTACTGGTCTGCAGGAACCCCTCGCTTCTCCTTCATGCCTTGTCGCATGGATTCCTATTCAATACTATGGCTTGCACAGTATTTCGAGGATGTAACCACTGATTGCAATCGATCGTCAGACTGAGATTGTATTGCTTTGATCAGTATGTGATCTTAATTAGCTATCTCAGCACCAAGCATCAGTTATTCAGTTATTCCTAGGTTTAGTCGTGTTCTAGACTAAGTTCATTTCACTGTGTGTATTGTTGTGGACTTAGCAATTCTTTTCTAGGTTCATTCAAGTCATCAGGATGATGAGTAATCTAGTCCTTCTGTGTTCTGCTTTATATTTGTAACTCATCTCGATGTGTCCCTTGGTTCCAACTGTAAATAGTCTTGTATTGGGCAGGGAATAGCATTCAGTGTTGAAGGCTTATAGAGTTGACTCGTCTAGATGTCACTTCTAAGTCCGTTCTGATACTGTATTTCTCACTATCTTATGTAGTATACTAGCTATCAGTGTAAAGCCTTCACTATAGCTCTCTGTACCGCTTGTAGACTGTGCTATTTGATAGAAATTTGCAAAATCTACAGGTAGCCTGATACCAAGCATATCAGCAAACAACAGAATTGAAGAAGTTTATTATTTCAGTATTGGTTGTCATCTTAGTTTCATACATGGAATTTATAAGGGTGTTCTGTTCTACTAGCCGCTCTCTGGGAAGCTCCTTGTTCTTCCTGACCAATGCTGTTCTTTTCTTTAACCCGTATTTACAATTCCTTCTACCAAACAGATATCTGCACCCCATGCTTCCTTAAAGCATCAACTCGAGAATGTGTGTCTGCTCTGAGCTTGCCTCCCATTCAAATTCCTATAACAGCAGACTTCAAGGCTCGCTCTTCAAGCATATCCATGATGGCGCCCTCATCCACATTGCCCCACCAGACAAGTTGTAAATGCTGTAGATCACATAGAATCTCCAGTCCTGGATGGCCAAGTTCTGGCAGACCATGTTCCTGTATTGGTTGGAGATTTGTGTATGTCTTGTCTATCTTTCATTAGGCCTGTGCTAATGTGACTCTTCCAGAGTGATGGAATTGCAAGCCATGATCATGGCAATCATGAGCAAGTTTGAATTTGCTTTCATCAAGGGACACAGACCTGATAGGATCCAGAGGGAGTCATGTTTTGCTATGACACCAACATCAGCAGGTGAGGTTGAGAGGGGATTTAGGTTGGCATTGAGGGTTACACTGTCTTCAAGGAATGAGTGATGTTGGATAAACATTGTGGTATATGGAATCATTTGTTTACTTTTTGAAAGCTATGAGAGAAGTACAGGACACACACCTTGGCTGAATAGAGATATGTATGCACTGTGCTATGCCATTTATGAGCTATCACCATCACTACATCAATTGGAAGTTTGATTGTTTGCTCTGAACAAGATAAAAAGTATCAAGATAACATATATACTGGTCTATTGTAAGCAGGCCTGAACAATGAGGAATAATAGAAGAGTGCTAATGAAAGTAATGACTATGATGCATAACTCTCGGTACTTGGATGGTATATTGTGCTGCAAAACAGTAGTGATCTTGGCCTTTGTTGGCACCTCATTGATACAGCCTTCCTCAATTCCCTCAATGGCATCTTCCATGAGTTCCATGATATTTTCCTGTGGAGAGCCCCCCACATCATGCAAGGTCTGACATGCACTATCCAATATGATTGACATAGGGTCCAAGACCTCATTTGTAGCACAAATCATCATTGATTCTGTTGCATTCCATCAGGATGACATCTACTGCACTCATATCTACTCACCTTTCATGAATTCAGGTGCATTAAAAATCTCCAGGATTGGTAACTCATAATGCTCACATACATCAGTACCCCCTCGTGCAGGATCAAATCCATACTCGGCATTTAACTCTGGTATTGCTGTAAGCATTGATGAACTGGGTAATGATCCTGACTTCCATGAAATTGTAAACTTGAAGTTAAAATCTTCCTCTGCTTCTTCCAGTGACATCTCCAAGTCACCATAGAGCCAAGAGAGGACAGGTGGGGACATCTTGCTTGTCTGATGATCAACAATGGGAGGGTGTATAAACAAGGAGAGCATATGAGGGTCTTCCATCATAAACGTATCACAAAGACGAAAGGAGTCTTGTCTATCCTTTTGTTTGACACCAATGTGCCAATACCCATCTAGATATATACATTAGTTGACTGTTTTGAGATCAGCAGATGCCCACCTGTTATATATAGATCATAGTCATTGACCTGACCTCCAGAGTGAAGATAAGAATATAGCTGGGAAGCCTGTGCTATCCATGCATAGCCAGGGCCTTTTGCCAGAAAGATCCCAAAATCATAGTCTGCTAACCCAGCATGTAATAAAGGGACAGTGCCACCTTCTGTTGGATGAGAACCCAGAGTGATTGATCCACTGCAGTCAACCATTAGCTAGGACAGCAAGAAGTTGACATCATCATAGTGACAGACCAATTGTATAATTCATAGTTCCAGTTTGCCAGCCAGATGCCTGACATATTCCAGACTCTCCCAATCAAAGTCTGTCCAGGTAAGGTTAATACACTACCTGGTGCATAAGGTTGAACTACTTGATGTGGAACTTCATCCAGTTTTATCTGACAATACCAGATAATAATGTTGTAAACATGCATTATATGAGCCTTTTTCAAACCTGATGTGGAATCACCAGCAAAACCATGTAGATAACCACTGTCAATGTCAGGTATGTCATACCAGTCCCCCTTCATAATACCAAGATATTCAACAGAGCTCCAGTTTACCCCTAGACAGTACTTATGACATATACTTGCTATGACAAGTCTGTTGTGCTCATTGATGTAGGTGTCATTTGGCTGGAAAAAAACATTAATATATAGAAAAAACATTTATGAATGGCATTAACTTTTGCATTCTTGTCCCAGGTCACAGTGTCAGGTGGGTAAGATGTTCTCAAATGATTTGAGACCGACTTAGGGACATCAATTCAGCTTCAGCCTCCAGGCCTGCAACAAGACATACCTCTCTATCATGGATCTGCATACAAGAGGTTAGCCATATTACTCAAGACATAAATAAAAAAGACCATTTACAAATTGTATATAAAACTGTACAAACTCCTTTTCAGGTATGCTGTATAGGTATTCCTTAACAGGGATTCGCTTCATGCCTACCCATATCAGTAAGCTACTGCAGATCAAAAGCAGGAAGGATGAGGAGCCTGACCATGAAATACAATTGCTGGAAATTCAGGTGATCTGCACACACCAAAGATTTGGGCAATGTTTGGATGCCTATGTAGACAGTTGCAAGTATGAGGTGATTTTTTTAGTCAATGATACAGAGAAGGAAGGCGAACTTTGATTTGGTGAGGATATTGATATTGTTATCAAGTTGCTAAAACACCAAGCATATAAACATAGCCAATACCATAGGATAAGTTCAAACACTCACTTTCATTGTGTCCCTTCCATTATTGATAGATGGTCGGTACATGCGGATAACCTTGGTTTTATTACTCTGCTCAACAGTGCAATAGCCATCCTGGTAACCGCAAAAGGCTGGGCAAGTATGAGACCAAGTTGACTGGGCACCATAAATGGACTTGTAATGACAAGCTGAACAAGTCTGAGGGATCTGCTCTATCAGTTCAATGTCGCCGAAAGCAAGATCCTGGATCTGTCAATGTGTCATGCAACTGCACTGTGAAAGATACCAAGATGCCTTACCATTCCTTTGTAGTATCCCTTATCCTGAAGCTTTGCCCAGATTTGTGTCGTGTGTTTCCTAACTTCCATTTGAATCTCTTGCAGATTGTGCATCTCATCTACAATATGATCAGATTGAGACTCGACAGTCGATGTAATGCGTAATCGCGATGTCTCCGCAGCCTCGGTGATCCTGGTGCCCAAAATATCTTGCATCGCTGGCACCTCTAACTGCAAGTCTGTGATACCACGAACCTTCAATGAGCTGGAGAGTCAGATATGTATCTGTGGAAGGGCCGCCAGTGCTTACAATGTAATCTGACTTGATATTGTTCATCCGTTGCTTGTAGTTGTTGATGGTATCCGCAACCTTCCTCGCCTTCAGGGACTTCAGGAAGCGTTGAAACCGTTTACTTTCCAGGTTACGTTGGGTGGTGTCTAGCTTCGACAGTAGATTCTCGAGATAGCTGCACGGAAGATTCCATCAGTAGAGGCTCGACAATTAGGACATACTCGCTCACGTCTGAAAGTCCGCGCACACAGCTTGGAAGTGGGTCGCGCTCGAAATCCCGTGAGCCTCAATAGTTTCTTTAACGATGGCCGTAGTCGTCCCGATATCATCTGCCAGCGTCCGAAGGTCCTCGTCGTTCTTTCCAGCTTTCTAAAATGCTCTTTTAATGGGACACGGTACAGCAGCAATCGATGGCACGTACCTCTATCGCCTCCAGAATTATTACTGCACATCCGGTAGCACCTTTTATATACGTGAATGGAGCCATTTCACTTGCGGTAGTAGCGAACTTTGCGATTTGGATCCATTTATCGATGTCGAGATTGCGAGGCATGGTGGTGATGCGGGTAGGAAAGAAAGAAGGGGCGAGGCATCTGTACAGCCCGGGTCAGAATTTATATCTCGGCGCCTATCAGGACCTTACAGCATTGCCGGCTTCTTGCTGTGGGGTGCGTGACAGCCTTGGAAAACGTCCGGCGGAGAAGTGCTACTAGGAGAACGTCAATCGCCAGTATATTCAAGTTCGACCTGAGAGCGAGCTCAGGCTTATGAAGTTGTGGCCATAGTAGTCGCCTGACCGAAGTCGGTAGAAGAAAGAAGTCGCCTTGATCAAGGCCACAGTAAGAAATGATGTATACAAATAGTACCTGACCACATCATATCAAGCGGTGAATCCGAAGCTTGAGGATAAGAGAGCGTAGTGGTTGATTCTGAGAGTGTTCGGCCCGGTCATCCGCCGGATCCGGCTCATGGCAAATTTAGTCTAACCTGAAGGTCAACCACAGACGTCGACAGGACTCATTGCGTGATCTTGGCTTATACGTCCCTACCTTGACCGCCTTTTCTTCATCCCTCGCCCTCTTGGCTGCTCCCAGGACCGACCGGATCCATGGAAATGAAGCTCGAGGAACTGACCAGTCACCATGCGCAAACCGTTTACAGTGTGCAGGGCCGGACCGAGAGCTGCTCCTCCAAACCAACTTGGCGTCTCCATATCATGGCGTACGGCAGCTGCGAAGGAGTTGGCCATGCGTTGATGGAATACGGGTCTGCACAAAACGACCGCCATCCAAGCCTTGCGAATATGGAGGAGTGCTGACAGATGGGCTTCAAGCATAGAGGGACAGGCAGTCGATGGACTGCGATTCATGTGAGGTTTGCGCGGTTTTTCCTTTTGCTTAGTTTCCGGATTTCTTATCAGTTCTAGCTTACCTCGCCTTTTCACGGCGCTTCTCGTTCGATATTCGCAGGCTCGGATGTCCTAGAAACGATGCCCGGGTCGTCATACGTCGACGGCAATACCGGTCGTGCTTGTACAAGGTCGTTGCCTATTCCGAGGAATGACAACCGGGCTGCTTCCTTTTCCTACCAGCACGCCGCCAGTTCATTTCTCGCTTGTCTTACCGTCAATGCTGGCACCGGAGGACGGAGATATGCACCTGTTAGAAGACCTGTGGATGATGAATTGGCAAGTCGTCGTTCTGATTTTCTGGCCGATGTTCTAAATTTGACTCCAGTTTCGCTCGTGCTACATCGCGTTTAGTATTATAATACTACGGCAAGGTATCACCATTGGATGGTAGATGATGAGGCTGGCTACTCGGATAGGCGACGCTAGACTCATTGGGAAAATACTGTACTCATGGTGCGTAACCCTGTGCCGGCTTTACTCTGGGAGCGAGATTTTGAAAAACGTGCAGGAGATCTGATACTGGTCGACAATATCGAGGCTGAGCGAGCAGGTCGAGTTCTACAGCCAATGTACTTTTACAGAATCCCATCTTCCCGCCTTGCTGGAACGTCTTGGCCGACGTCTATATATCAGTACACATTGATCATGCAACAGGATCCCGATTTATGGTCAAGGAAGCACCGGAGAAAGCGGCGATTACCTAGGAGGAAATATCTCTCACAATTTCGTGCGTCGCTTCTTCATTTCAAAGGCTCGTGCTGATACAGTCTATTCCATAGTGCGGCAGACCATGACGAATCCCTCGTCGACAGGGCAGTGGTCCTCAACGTGGATCCAGCCCTCATTTATGCAAGAATGCCGTAGACACATACCTCCACCGTCTATCAGGACTGTGAATACTTGAAGAGAAGCAATGGCTATCGGGATAAAGATAGACTATTCTTCATGGACAAGATATACCGTTTCGTGTGACGTGCACGCGATTAGGGAGGGCACGTCTTGATTCCTTATTTGCATATCCATTATTCCTATCTCCGGTTGTCGTAGCTGTTTTTGGTTACCAATTCGACGCCCCGGGCAGTCTGATGTGAAAGCAGAGAGCATACACGGACATGTTGTGCGTCCCTTGTTCCCTTAAGCCATTTACCATCACGCTGAGCTACGGCAGCTTCGACGTGTTTGGCATCCGCGCCAGCGTTTCCTCGTTCGTTTCTCTACTGGTCGGATGACACATGTAGCCATAACAAAAGACCTCGTACTCAGGCTTTGGAGGAAGCTTATTGTTGAGAAGAGCAGGGATACGCTGTGGAGAGGAGGGAACAAGGATTTTATGATTGTGGTGCTTTGCAGTCAAAGGCCACAATTTTTCGGATCCAAAAGCTCGGCTCTGATTTCGCGTGAGTACCGCGACTTTTATTCTAGGACAACTGAGGGTTGACTTCCATGTTAGTGTTTTCTTCTTGCTGGTCACGAACAAAGGCCAATACGATGACCAGCCCCTTCAAGAGACAGGATACGCCGCGCGCCGATATACGCTCAACCTCAAAACGGCTACACAAGCGGGGCGGGACGAAATTCAGTCTAGGTTACAATTCCACCGCATTGTATATGTTGGCTGCCAACTATACTGAAGGTACGTTTCAAATATTTCTTGCTTGGACTAAGGTACTAATGCACTTCGTTGTAGGAGATGTTACCCTTTCATCACCGCATCTTTGGGAACCCGGCCAACACTGATGTCCTCCCAGAGAGCTCACCAACTACGACGACATCCTTCAGGCGTGCAGATCATGTCGCCTCCTGCCATCCGCAACCGACAGGCCCAAGTTCAGCACATTGCTCACAGAAACATGAGGACTTTCAGAGAAGATACACATTCTCAACCCCGTGCTCACTATGTGACGTTCTGAAGCAGATGGATGTATATGTTATCATAAGTGGGGTCGTCTTCTCATTGTCCTCGCCGTACTGAGGAGTCGTAGTTAGTTTCACGTTCTTGCTTGGTGGAGATTTGTGTACGTCGCATCCATCTTTCGTTGGTTCTTCGTGTTGATGAGGTTATAGAGTTACAGGCCGTTTCGTGGTGCTCATGAGCGTCTTCCAATTCGTCTTCGTTGACGGACATGGACCAGAGAGGATTCGGAATCCAATAATATTCGAATAACCTCGACACTGGAAGGCGAGGATCTGGAAGGAATCGAGGTTGCCATTGAAATTCGAGAGTCACACAAGAATGGTCTAATGTCTAAGATATAAATATACGTGTCCAATCAAAGGCATATTCAGCCGGTGTAAAAATGCGGTTAAAGGAGACAAAAGGGTAGCTGTTGAACGTTTGAACGTTAAGCGTTAACATTCAGAACGCACGCGGAAATGAGAATGATATATGTGGCTGTGCTACGCATTTTTGATCCCCGACCACCACCACCAAATCGACTACGCCCTCGCTATGTACAGTACTCCACGTGCACCCCGCAGAACTGGCTCTGAATCCCCAGGCATAATGGATCGCAGTCAACAGTCGACCAGCCGTCCGCCAGCTCGCGGCTCGCCATCTTCTCGTCCCGCACACACTGTAAAAGGATCGGCACGCCTCTTCCACTGTGATAGTCGGACCCATGGGGTCTCTTTGGGTCGCATGGTGCGTGCCTCCAGCCTTCCAGAAAATGTAATTTGATGTTAGCTCGATGTTTCGTCCGGAAAATACAGGGCTCGACGTCGAATACAAGACACGCTATCTCAAGCTCTCAAACTCAAGCTCAAGCTTCAATCAATGTTCCACGGGAGACGAGTAGAACTGTGGATGCCTTTGCCTTGGTACGTGATTCCGGTAACCATCCGGGGCTCCGTTTCACCATGCTTTAGTGGCGCCTAATGTCGGACACTCTTACCCTCCTGAAGACGGCTGGCAACTACGCATCAGACGGGAAAGTGACCGTGAAGATGTGACCGGCGACAGATCAAGGTCAGTCTTCGAGCTTCGCATCTGCTTAGTCCATGCTCCAATCAGCTATAGGATACACTAAACCTCGAAAATAACTGCCACGGATTTCGATTTTGTACAGCGGGAATTTTTGGTGCGTTATATGCTCCATGCCTCTAGGGATGACTCTGACGTCTCTTCTAGTGCTCCGTAAAGCAGTTAAACCGAATCCAAACGCTGCGACCTCGACGTCGCTGTTCACCCGAACCTGTACAGACTCAATCAGAACTGCTGGCCAGTTACCAAGCGTCTCCGTCTTTTTGCATTCATGCTGCCGCTTCGCATGCCAGTATGTCAGGCATAGCCACCCATGATAAACCGTTGACGGAGAGGACGTCATTAACGTATGCGATGAAGTATGCTGGAATAAGACGTTGCGCGGATATACACGGATCGTCTCAGAAGCGGCCGCCGGCACCCCGATTTTTTCGTACAAGACGTATTCGGTTCCATTGGTCCGCATGGCTGGTCTACGATGAAGAAGGAAGGATCCATGCATGGGCACCGACTTTCTCACACCATACTCGATAATCGGTCTTGAGGGAAATGTCGGTGTTGGTGTTTCCATCGGCCCGGGTATCCGGTCCCGTTGACGCGCAGGCGCCCTTTTTCACTTCCAACTCTTCACAACCATGGATACGACTGTCTTAGGCATAAGCCCCAGTGAAAAGTCAGTCGAGCCAGGCTGAGCAAAATCGAGCCGAAGGGAAAAGGTCAATGGGGCTTCGTCCCGCTCGCCGTGGCTTCGAAATGTGAACCCTTTTCTAGCCCAGGTCAAGCTATTTCGAGCTGCATAGATCAATCTTGTTCGGTTCCCATACGCTCGATTAGGCTCGATTTTATTCCATTTGACTGCTATACAGTGTAATTACACAGTACACCGAGGAATATGCCAAACATCCCAATCTGCCTGCGTTGCCTCGCTATACTTACATCCGTCAAGCACTCCTGGTGGTAGTAGACTCGCAATGCTGCACCGTTCGCAATACAAAAATGACCTTAAGTGTTACATCAGCACTTTGATAATGGACAAGACGGTCGGGCCTACTCACAAAAGTCACAAAACAGACGCTGATAAAAATTAAGAGGATGACCTTTACAATGATGGTCAGACCACCACATCGCGCAGAGATACGGAATGTAACATACCAAGGTCACCCCAAACAAGATTGTAACGAGACGGCGTACAAAACAACTCCCTCATTGTGAGTATCTATGACAAGCAATAACGCGATAATACATACCTCTGGTACCACTAGCCACCCAAGTACGACAATATAAACATAAACCGATGTTGCAGACATCGAAACAGAGCGCATATAACCACCCTGCGAGCCTGTTGCCGTCCCCAACATCGTGTCTGTGAGTGCCGTGGTCCGTTTCGGGAGCAACAGTGGAGTAATAGTAGAAGAAAGCATTGATTAGCAAGCAAGAGGGCACATTTGGTGGCGTAAAAAGACGGCGGTAAAGGCGTATATGCAGCAGGAGGCGACGAGATGGTGGTGGTAGAAGAGAAAGAGGTGTTGATCGGGTCACCGGCAGCTGGCCAGCCGGTGAAATACACGTGGCTGGACTGGAGCTTATTTTGCATTAACAGGTCGACCGCAAACTATCTGTTTCAATAAAGCTCTGAAGTTCTCCGGAGACGGTGTATTGGCTATGGTGAGCGGAAGGAAGTTCGCGTTTAGACGCAATTAGGCTTGCAGTGCGTGTTGCCGTTTGATTTGGCTCGATCTCGCTGCATGAAAATCTGTGCGGCTTGATTTGGCTCAAACCGGCTCGACGGAATTTTCACTGGGCATAAGCTCCCACATCGGCCGTATTCATTTGGTGACGAACCTCTTCATCGCACTTACCGTCTCGATTGGTAGCCTGCACGAAACGAGTCGCCGTTATTGCCATTCCTCATCCGTCTACACCGATTCATTCACGTTCAACGTAGCAGATACGGCTGCTTGCGATGAGCCGCCGACAGACATGATGCAGTAATCTGGGTCATGAAGTATGATGCCGGTATGCTGCCGCAGTGACAGTTGGTCCAAGGATGATATGAAGGTGTCGAAAGTATCCTCGAGGAACGTCGAGGAGTTTCGCCCGGTCTGTCAATATCTGGCCCCATCCACACTCTAGTCTACTTCGAAGAAAACGGGAGCGCTGCAAGGAGATCAAAATCAGTGTAGTGTACCCCAGCCGTTCCTTATTGGGACATTGTGCCGGTACCAATACCATACTGGTCGACAGAGATCTCAGCGACTTCTTCAGCTTCTTCACTCGCCCTTTGCCTTGCTCGCAGGCCCACAGTCATTTTGATTCTCTTCTCTCCCCCCAGTTCAACGAAGAAAGTTCCAACCCTCTTTTGTCCGCATGGAAATCCTGCGGCCTCAATCGTTTTGGGTATTGTGGACGACACGACAGTCAAATCGAAGTCGGAAACAGATGCAACGGATATAGCCATATGGGAGGCTTTGAGCATAGTTTCGATGCTGCAGTTGCTTGTGCCGATGCGATGTACAGGAAGGAGCTCTTATCGGTGCAGGAGAGCTGCGGTACGAAGCAGTTACGTGTGTAGACGCCCATATTTCGGTGGATACACCTTAAGGGAATGGTGTCATGCTCGTCGGGAATGAGATGAGTCATACCAGGAAAAGTCGTTATGGAGTTCGTCGATCCGCGCTGGTTTATCTCTTCAACACAAAAGAAACATGGTCGATTCGACAGTCGAGGCAAACGAAGCCTTGTCGGCCCAGCTATTCGGTTCTACTTTGACACCGACACACCACCCACCACACCATCATGGACATGTCGACCATCTCTCTTTCATAATGAACAGCGCCGTCTCTCAAACGTCTACCACTATGACCAGTAAATGGTAGCTTGAGGACGCAACTCGCAATTGGACCCTTTTGGCGTAGTGTTCCAGCAGGGTACATATGACACCAATCCTAACGGCACTGTCTCTCGGGCCAGAAGGTCACTTCTCGTCTCTTAGTGTCTCCCGTGAAGTTTAATAGTTAATGCTTCAGCTTTTCGATTCCTCCTGTATACATGTCGTTTTTTTTGCCTTCGCGTCCGATTCCTGCCTGTTTTCGGCCAGATGCGATATTGCGTGTCACAGTCCAAGGAAAACGAGCACACGCGTACAGCAGGTGCTGAGCCGGGGCTCCGAAGGAGTTAGCTATGCATCAACACAATATGGGCGAACAAACGAAAACCCTACAAAGTAGGGTGGTCACTGCATTTCGCAAATAGAAGCAAATGGAACTGGACGTGCTCACGCTGGGGTCGAATTTGTTTAACGTTAATGAAATATAGGTATTCCGGGAGCGTTTTCGCATTGTGTATATGCTATAGCGGTGCGTCGTTCAAGTGCTGTCTTCTGATCCGTCACTAATAATAGCGCTCGACAGCGAGTAGACGAGGCTATTGACTCTATTTGATTTCGATTTCAAGATGGCTAAGAAGCGCGTCACCTGGACGGTAGCGCAAGCGGAAGAATTGAACTAGAAAGAAGATGGAATAATGGAAAGTGATGCAACCTGCACATGCGCCGTCTACCGTGCCCGTCGCCACACAGCCCTCAGTTTTGAAAAAATGATCAGTTCTGTATACGTTAACCTGATTGCTAATAGCAGATTGGAATTCTCGATGTAAACAATATGAACAAAGTATCGAGATATTTATGTCCGCGTCTATTTTAAGTAGGCCTGAACAGTCAGGGTCAGCAGAAGAGTGCTGATAGCAGTAACGATTACGATGAGTAGCTCCGAGCATCTGGGTTGCATATCGCGCGACCAGAAAGTAGTGGTCTCCGCCTTGGTTGATGCCTCGTCACCATCGACTTCCTCAATTCTCCTTATGGCTACGCCTATGCCGTTTCCCTCGATCTCTTCACGCCGTGCACCATCCGATATGATTGTCGCAGACTCCAAGGCCTCGGATACGGTGCCGCTTGTCATTGATTCTGCTCGATATCCATTAGTGACAAAAAGCTATTGCGCTCAGATATACACACCTTCCTTGGACTCGGACACGTCGAAGATCTCCAGGAGTGGCCATCCATGACGCTTGCATACATCGGTACCGTTACGCGCAGGATCGAAACCAAACATGGTATTGAACTCGGGCATGGCTGTAAGCATCGACGCAGTTGGCTCTAAAGACGGATCCCAAGGAAACATGTCCGGCAATCACGAGTCTGCATATGATAGGAGGTTAGCCGCATTATGCAGAATACATGCGGAGAAGACTGTACAAATTCAGTATAGAACAATATGAATTCCTTAACAGGTATGTTGTCCAGATATTCCATAACAAGGACTCGTATTACGCCTACCCGCGTGAGTAAGCTGCGGCAGGTGAAAGACAGGAAGGACCAGAACACTCACCACGAAATATGAGGACCGGAAGATTCGGCAGTTTACATACACCAAACACTTCTATCATTGGAGCGGTATTTCAGGTTGAACGTTGATGCTTAAAGCAAACAATCACCAGTAGTTTCCTATGATTGTAACTGATTCCCTCACCGTTGATATGATATTTGAGAGAAAAATACGTACGATCCCTGTCATGAGACATGTCCAGGCGTTGCGCTCTACAGCTTTGCTTTCTGAGGCGGCGGCTCCACTTGCTATGACTGCGCGAGGGCGAGGAGACAAGGTAAAGTTCCCGCCAACAGATTAATGCCACGTGGGCTCTGTACCTCTCAACGATCGCAACAACCGTAGAGGGGACGGCGTCTTGGCAGGAGCCAGGGAGTGGCATCACGTCGAGAGTCGAGATTGAGAGCGCCGAGAGAGGGACGCATAGCGCCCGTGTCGGCTATCGTTGCCCAAGAACACCCTTCCTGCAAGCGAAATACAATCCTTGGCGGTGCGACATACACCTCTGAAAAAGCTAGTGCTCTAGTCAGCAATCGTCATCAAAGGGACGGTGGTGGCACAAACAGTTGAACGGCTCTGGGAAAATACCGATCGGCTCTGTTCCCGGTGTCTCCAGTGGAAGATCTGACGGCGTGTTGCAGAAAGAATTGACTGCGACTCATATTTGCGTCATGCGATCCGTGAAGGCCATTTTCTCGAGGAAGAAAGATGAATGAGTCTGTCAGCGAGGCACAGTAACATAAGGATCTGGAAGAGCGCCGAGGATGCCGTATTACAAAGGGCCCCCGTCTCGTAGATAGGTATAACCGTGGAGGCCCTGGCACTGGGGAATGGCGGCGGTGATTACTAGACGTCGTTATATGGGTCAAAGTCGGTGATGCTATTGAGTTTATGTCGAGCACTAGCTTGCACGAATACCCTTCTTAAAACAGCCACCTGGCATCATGCATCAGTGCTTGGAACGGTTTCATGGCGATAAAGAAACGCACCGATAGCCCCACAAACACCAGCGTTCTCACATACAGCTCAGCGCACGGACCAGCATCGAATCGATGAGGGCTACGTCGTCAGGAATGAAGACAGCCGTCCGCTGGCGGTTTCCTCAAGGTGAACGAAGAGAAGCTGATAATAGATGGCGGTAGGCAGCGTCGAGCACACGGAAGTTGTTTTGCTAGTAAAAATCAAAGAAACCACTACAGAAGAAAACGGTTAGCTTTTGCGGTCTGTTGTTCTACGAAAGAACGCACCTGATGCCGTAAATCCAAACTTTTTTTCGCGCTCTTTCATCCACTACTTGAGGCCTACAAGTACGGCCTGTAGACACGCGCAATATACAGCAATCTCGGTTCGTTTGAGAAATAAGAGGGTAGAGGGGGGTAGGGTAGTCTAGAAAAGGGTGAAGGCGCGTCGATGATGGTAGTAGGAAGCAAAGAGTCCACAACCGGAGGGTCGGGCCGACGCGTCTCTTCTTCGACAAGCCACCTTTTCTCTTCGCACCATTACCAATGGACTTCTTCAAGTTGCCACAACTGTCATTGAATTCGAACTTTCACCGTCACGTCCTTTCACTGTCAACGTTGAGTATGGAGATATCATAACTATCATTGAATTTGTATGTACGTCTCGTTTTTTTCGGCCTTTTACCATCTTCAACATAGTTGGCGACTACATATCAGACGACACCCCAAGAGCACAAAGCTCGAAGTTGGAACAGTGACTGTGAAGACCTGACCGGCGACAGGTCAAGGTCAGTTTTTGAGCTTCGTACCGGCTTGGTTTGTGCTCTAACCAACTATCGGATCCAGTATACCTAGAAAATAACTTGCGCGGATTTCGATTTCGTACGATTGGTTTGTAGAGCCGGAACCTCTGGTGCGCCATATGCTTCACGCCTCTTGGCTGACCCTGACACTCTTCAAATTCTAGTGCGAACGCTGCTGATAAGAGTCATCTCCAAAACTGTTGTCCTCCGATTCTTCCTCCTCCGATTTCCCGTTACCCTCGGCATCCCTTGTTCGCACAAATCTGTACCGGCTCATACTATATTCCCCCAGCACTACTTGCCGGTTACGAAGCGGACCTGTTCAATGCCGGTTCGTGACGCCAGACTAAGCTACCCACGATGGCGCCGTAAAAGTCTATGCGATGAAGGGTATGCGGCGACTACCAAGGAGCTGGCTATATGTCGATGGAATACGTGCCTGCTAAAAATTCATTGTGCACTGGGTGATCTGAGTATTCGAAAGCGAAGCATCATTGTTTCCAGGGTGGATCGAAAGCATAACGCGCTGGCGTTTACCATGACAAAATTTCAATCTGTTGGGAAATTCTGTGCGTTTCCTTCGCCGTTTCTTAGGTCCTTGGATTTCTCATCCCTTCTAGCTTACACCTCCTTTACAGCCCTGCTCGTTCATCAGAAACGATACCAGGTTCGTTCTAGCGATACGGGTCGTGCTTGTCAAAGAACACTGCCTATTTTGAGAAACGATGCTGATCATCGTCTCTGTTTGTTTTTAGATATACGGCGATGCACTAGAGTATCAGTACACTTGCAGCGGAATCCGTATTTGCCTCATAGGTGAGCCTTGAGTTCGAGTCAACGACAACTCTTCTGGGTCCTGATTTTCTGCAGGATATAGATGTCTACCCCGGTCTGAAAGTTTTGTTTGTCATCATACACTGGCCCGTCGCGTAACCGTACGAGAGATAACATAGACACCTGGCTACTCAGCTGGATCGTAATCAGCGGTCTGGTAAGTGAGCGGTAAACCCATTTTTACATCCTTAGAAAGGCAAGGCATTCTGACGATATCATTCTTGATGCTCTGGCTCACGTATAACGCAGTAGTAACTATTCGAATGTTACCTATTCGATGGAGCTGTTCCCTCACTATTCGGACGTCGTCATGATAGTATCGAATATTCGTGGATTGTGCATATGGGTCAGCAATATCAAGGATGGAACGTAGTCCTCAGACTCTCTGGTGTATCACTACAGCATGTTCGTCCTTCCATCTCGCTGAAGCACCTTGCCTGACAGTTTCAATGCACAGTGACCTCACAGCAGGGTCCCGATTTCATGGTCAAGGAAAGGCACAAGAAAGCTGCGAAGATCTAGGCTGAAGAAGAGATTCCGCACGTCGCGTCCTCATTTCGGGTATCCGTAGTACGGCATTTCATGGAGGGTTCTCCATCAATATCAGTGTCTGCAATGCGGATACGGTGCCAAGCACACCTCAAAAACCAGCGATTGAGGGAGGGTGGCGAATTTTCTGTGAACACCGGGCATTCCGGATGGACGAGTTACACGACAATCCTGGATAGCGGCGCATAGATAAATAGTCTTGTGCGATGCTGGATTCAATTGGTGTGTCCTGATTCCTTGTTTCCGTGCTAATGCTTACCTTTCGTTAGTGTAGTTGATGCACCTTACTGGGCAGCGCGCAGCCTCCACACGATAGCTTTCGGTTATACCCTCACGCGTTTCTTGTTCTTTCTCAACGTTTCTCCGATGGCAGGATCATCCATGCAGCCGACATCTTCAAGAAACGCGATAAACTGCGTGCCGAGATACGGTCATACTGGCACGAGCGGGCCAAGATGAGATTCAGTATTAAAGATTACAACTCCATTGTGCCGTGTCGATTGGCTGGCTGCGCCGAAGGTACGTTTCAACAATTTCTATCTCGAGCTGATGTACTAATGCGCTTCCTTGCAGGAGACGTTGTGCTTTAATCCTATAGCACACGACAGCATTGAGTAGCTGGCCAAGATGGTGTCCTCCCACTAAGCCGCACATGTCCAATGTTCGCTGTCTGTCGTATCGAGGCCACACAGCCGTCGTTTCAAATATTAATCAGCTCTGTATATCTTCTAAGGGCAAATTTAATTTCTCGTCGTAAGCAATATAAACTAAATATGAACAGAGTCCAGTGATGTGTTGCATATACATCTATTAATATAAGTAGACCTGAACAATCAATGTCAGCATAAGGGTGCTGATAGCAGTAAAGACCACGATGATTATCTCTGAGTATTTGGGATGCATATTGCGCTGGACAGCAGTGGTGATCTTTGTCTTGGTTGCCGCCTCATCGGCAGTGACTTCTTCTATTCTCTCCGTGGCCACGTACGTGACACCCCCCTGCGGAGAACCTGCTAGCAGTATCTCTTCACGCAAAATCTGTCGCGCACCATCCGACATGATCGTTAACTCAGGCTCCAAGGACTCGGATACAGCGTCGTTCGTTGTCCTTTCTGTTGTATATTCATCAGTGACGACAGCCATTGGACTAGCATCTGCCCACCTTCAAGTTCAATAGACTTGGATGTGTCGAATAGCTCCAGGAGTGGCCATCCATATCACTCGCATACATCAGTACCTCCCATCGCCAGATCGAAATACTCGGGCATCGCTGTGAACACTGATGAACTCGGCGATGACCATGATTTCCAAGAAGCAAAAAGCTTGAAGCAAAAAACATCTTCTGCTTCCTCCAAGGATATCTCCAAGTCTCCGTCATAGAGCCAAGAGAGGACAGGCGAGGATACCTTGTTGCTTGGGTATTCGACAACAGGAGAATGTATAAACAACGAGAGCATATGAGGGTCTTCCGCCATGAATGTGTTGCAAAGATGAAAGTGCCCATGCTTGTCCAGTGGTTCAATGGAAAGTGAGAAGTTCTCATCTGTGTACCCATATGCACATCAGTCCATGTTTGTTTCGAGCCCAAATACATGGTGGATGCTCACATATTCAAAAAAGGCCATCCACGTCTACGTACCCTCTGGAGCACCCTCTGGAGCGAAGGGAAGTGTATAGGTGGGAAGCTTGTGCCACCCACAATTCTGAGATATGAGTACTTGAACGCAGATGAATCTCTAAATAATGAGGCACTGTTCTGGCATATAATATAGGAATGGTGTTTCCCTTGAATTCCGGAGTCAGATGAAATTCATCCGACCAATAAACAAGAGGGTCAACGACAATTGATCCACTGACAGTCCACAATTAGCGGGGAAACCAAAGGTCAAACAGGCCACAAACCAGTCTGAAGACGATAAACAGATGATAATGAAGTTGGGGTTTTCAGAAGAATAATGTGGTCCGCTCCAGAGCATGTTCCACTTACATAACCATGACCTATCCCAAACCCCACCAACCAAAGTCTGTCCATGCATGGGTAATATACTCCCTGGCACATAATGCTGACCTTGCTGATATGACAATTGAAGGTGTCTTTTCCCAACATAACAGTAGATAGCATAATAGGCCCACATCAAGTCCACCCTTGGCAATTCAACTGAAATGTATGGAAGTCGTCCTATGTTCCATGGTTTAGTGATTGACTCATTCCAAAAAATATTGAAAGGAACTATACCCCAGGCATAATCCCCCATATCCAGGATGTATGTGCTAAATATACTGAAAGGTGCTGAGTCTATGAAGATGTGACATGCTACACACACCACACTACACTAAACACTCAGTAATTGTGGTTCAAAGGGAGGTATGTTATACCAGGTTATGACACTTTGTACTGTATGATACAAGTTCTGGGTGCAATGAATATGATTGATTTAAAGAATATATTGCGGTTTCCACTCTAAGTTCGATGTGTCACTGAACACAAACTTAAACTGATACAGAATAGCTGCCTGGTGCAGTTTCAATACTGATACTTTGTGCCTGGTTGCGACTTAAAACACACTGACTGGTTCTGAACTGTTTCTCGGGTCTGACTTTCTGTTTCTAGCTTAATACTGTTTGCTTGCTTGTCTGTTCTTGCACACATGAAGTGACCGGGTCACAATCTTTCCATTCCAGGTGAGTCTACAACTCGAAGCTCTTAACCAATAAACCCGTACTATTCACCTGGTAGTGTTCCGGGGGTCAGAAACCTCCTTCCCCACTAGATACATGACCTGTATTTATACTATCCTACTGATACACTATTTCCAATTCTTTTACTACTGACTAATATGCTTGCTGACCCAGCCTGGTGAGGATAAATGCTCTACCTGGCAGGTATTATCTCATCCATGGCTACCAGGTTGATCGATCGTATTAGATCACCACCAGGTGATCGGACAACTTCTGCCGGAATGCTGGATGATTACACTATACAAGTCACAACCTGGAACCTCGGTCTACCAGGTAGAATACCTGATCTTCTATTCAAGCATTGGAACAGCCCGTTTTGAAGTTACCAGGTGGACCTTTTTCTTTACAAGGTGTTACTTTCTTTCTATGTTTTACTGATTGGTACAATGTAATACCATTGTATTGCCAGAAAATGTTAATTTACACATGTTTTTAAAGGGTGTACACCTGGCAGGCATATCATCTCCCCTCAACTAAAGGTCAACTGTCCCAGTCACTCATAGTCATGCTCATTTTCCAGGTTGCCAGGTACACTGATTTCCAGGTAGTGACTTTGCTATTTTAAGATTGTTTTCCCACCGGCATGAAGCCGGCATGCGTCATGGATTTCGATTGAAGTAGATCTACTATTCTTTCAACATTCCAAAGGCACACTTCCTTGCTTCTGGCGCACAGACCTGGGGACCTTTAAATTTTGCATTGTTGAGTCATAGTGACCACTTCTTGCCTTGCTTTCTTTCTTTTTACATTGAGCCTCCCTGCTCTGCATTCTTACTCGTCCTCATGTCTGACCCACACTATTTGCTTCATGCCATACTCGAGAAAGCTCCTGCACTATGGGATATTGACATCTATGACTTGCTGAATAACTGGCAGATTGTGGAGCAAATTGAAGGCACGCATACTCTCTTGGTGAGTGGTTCTCTTTCAATTTTCTAGTTCTCCCCCCCTGACAGGCATCTCAGACTACCTATTGGAGTATTTTTGACTGCCCATATCCAGAATTCATTGAGCGCTTCTTTGCTACTGCCTCTAGAGCTGTTCATGAGCTCCCAGACCGATTCGTCAAAGTGCACTGGAAAGTGTGGGTGTACAGGCCGGACCTGGTCAAGGATTTTCTCAAGGTAGTTTCTTTCTGTTGGTCATGGCGTATGCCATTTACATTCTTTTCTTTTAGCATGGTCCTTTTACCACCGGCAATGCTCCATTACTGAAGACAACAATGATTACTCCTACTGAGCCCGAATCTTCGAAGAAAGGCAAAGATCGCAAACTCTTGCCTCCCGTTTCATCTAGCCAGGCCGGTACTTCCTCAGCCAAGACTGAGAAACCAGTTCACAAATGATCCAAGACAGTGCCTTCTACTACTTCCAAGGATGGCTCTGCTTCCGCACCTTCAAAAAAGCTGTCTGCAAAAGACAAATTAAAAGCTGAACTCCAACTCGCGAAGAAAGAAAGCTCTGCGACCCCAGCGAAACCTCCAACAAAACCTCGAGGCCGGAAACCCATCAAGCCTCCCCTTGTTGAAGTCTCTATGAAGCCCCACAAGAAAGCGGCTACTCCTCCTCCCACAATCCTCGCAGAGGACACTCATGTGGACATTCGGGGTCGCTCTCCTACTCCTGTTACCACGGAGTACATGCTAGACCATATTCTTACTGACTTGCTGACATTGTCAGCTTTGCACCTTCCTCACTGGGTAAGCACTTTTCTCTTGCTGTTGTCTTTTCGCGTTCTAGTTCTGACTTATTTCTTGTTCAGGATGCTGCAGGATGTACTATGTGTGCCGGGCGCCGTATGCTTTGCCAACACAAGGAGCCTTTGGCTGCCTGCGCTAATTGTCATAGCTGGGGGCATTGCTCCTGTCAGTTATTGGCTGATGACCTGCAGGAGGTCCATGATAACTTGCTGCCACTTGCACAAGCCACGCATCCTCATAAGTTCTTTTTAATTACTTGTCTTTGTTCTTATCTCTAATTCTTGCTTAGTTGTTGAAATGCATGATTGTAACTTTACGGCTGCTGACCGTCAAATCCATCTTCTCCTTGACGCTTTACATGAGGCCTACAAGATGCGCACTGCTGCGCTGTGCAACCTTCTCCAGGTGTTCTCTTCTGTCGAAGGCAGGCATGACACCGATGCCATGCTCAAATTTGCATGCAAGTACCCTGTTGGTCACCAACTTATGATTGATATGGGGCTCATCACTGATGAAGATGGGCTCCTTCAGAAGGTTTTCGATCCCCAGTTCAGGCATTACTATCCTTGCCCTCTTCAGTTGCATAGTGAGAAGATGCCTGAGCCATCGCTTCCCGCATTTACTGTGGTAAAGGACAAGAAGAAGAAGAAGAGGCAAACATCTGAGGCAGCTGAGAAGGAGGTTGAACATGTCTCTGAGGATGAGCAGGCTGATAATGACCAAGTAGAGGGTGCTTTAATTGATCAGTTGGAGCCTTCACCCATTCATCCTTCCAAGGTGGCTTCTTCTGTAAGACATTTTCCTTTTCTTTCTTAGTTTCTTGCCACAATGATTACTTATGCTCTCAGTCTCGCAGGGCATGAGTTTGGTCTCCACAAATGGGCAGGGGTATGCAAGGAGCATGCAACTTTTCGAGGTATCTCAGCAGCGTTGCTTGGTGCTGGGAGATGCTCATTGGTCGCCCCTTAGCCACCAAGCCTATTTGTTGCAGGATCTACAGATGCTTCTCCTGGATTCCGAGTCGGAGTGAACAATTTTTCTTTCAATATGCTGTTACTGATGGACATTGCGAGCCATAAATTTTTATATAAATGTTGACTTTACAAAAAATGTACTTCTCATGTGTTGAATGCCATGCCCAAAAAGGGCTTTTACTTGCTGTTTTTATTTCAAGCTGACTCAATACTTTAAGTTAAAATATTTTACCTGGTACGCATTACCAGGCATTGTTGTCTTGCCACTTTTGAGTCTGAGACGACCGGGATTCCTCCTTGCAAAGTAGTTATGCTGTACTAGGGTGATGAACACTGATACACCATCTATGCATTCACACCTGGATTTTGCGATTCTGTAATCATACGAGCACATATCTATCTTAGACTAGCCTTAACTAAAGGACTATAGCGGAGGCTTCGAGCTGATAGTCAAGCCAGAAAGCTACTAGTCGAGCCAGGATTTAGGCGCAATACCACTATTGGGTCAAGCCTATCAGCTGGCCTGACTAGCACCTTGAATACCAAGTGAGTCAGTAAATAATGACCGCCAGCTGATGAGGATAGCTACGAGGGCACCCAACAAGAAGAACATACAGGTCTTGTGAAAGTACAGTCACTAGTGGAACGGTCTGCATGCGAGTGCTTAAAGACGAGTTGCCTAGCGGAGCAGCAGTCTCTAACAGGACTTAGAAATGAATTTAGCAATGAAGTGCAGCTGTCCGGATCGGGCTAGTATGATACAGATCTTTACAATCAGAACTAGTATAGCCAGGTTGTGCCTTTGATCATGATCGACAGCTGCTACAGGCATGCCCATTCAGCTAGCCGTTTATCCTTGACATGAGTGGAGCGTTGCTGGGCCAAGAACACGGAATCCCCCCTCTAGCAGAGCTCTTAGGCTCACTAGTCAGCAAGCGACTGTTTCTAGACCAACTATTGCGTGATTATTCACCATTACTCGTGACTAGCCAAGAAATCCTTATCAATAATACCCCTCTGGTCAGTTATTTATATCTCGATTGTGCCTTGATTGTCAGTATATAAGTAGTAGAATAGGCTCACGCACGGTTTAGGCAAGCCATCCCCGCAATTGTGACCTACTAGTCAGTACCTAGTGCCCCAATTAAAGGCTTTTGTGCTTAACCTTGATGAAGCGGTGACTAGTCGCTAAGTTACCCATAGCATAGAGTGAATTGAAGTGTCTTAGAGCAATCTTTCATGTCCTGCAAAGGCCAAGAGTGTTTTGAAGTTAGTTCAAGCAAGTTCTCGAAGTTTAAAGTATTATTCTTAGGCCAAGAGCGCCACTAGTCAGCCCAGAGTGCGACTAGTCAAGTGTCTATCACTTGTAGGAAGCAGTATAGGGCCAAGAGAGCCACTAGTTCAAAGCAGTCCCAGTCAGAGTGAGCACAGTAGCTCAAGTCAAGTCACTATTCACCCAATCGTGTCTTACCAACCCTGCTAGTGTGAGTGGTACACTTGTATAGCTCACTAGTAACGAATAAAAAGTCTTTTAGCAACTTTCCTTGATTATTGAAGTCTGTAGAGTGCTTCTATCATACTCGAAATGCCCGAATTCAATACATTGGTGATAAGTGTAGAGTTAGTGTTAGGTTTAGTGTTGTTGGTGTTCATTGCCATTCACTAGTCCTTTTGCCACTTGCTGTTACCGAGCACATCAATGCTTGTGACGATTCATTGTGATCGGGTATCTTGATTGCGATCTGTTGAGACCATCCCAAAATAGCATAATTTGAAGTTTCTTGCATTGCAGGGTGGCCAGGCATGGTATGGTCAGTTGGATATAAATCTCCTTCCTGGAGATCTTTCTATCCATCTTATTTTTCCTCTCTCATGGTTTGCAAAGTGCACCCAGAGCCCCTTGCCCTTGATACTGGGATTCCCCCAGAGCAGTTTAAGTCTCTCCTGGTTGCAGACCATTATATCCTACTTCACCAGGCTCATAATCAACACCCTGCTGTAGTAGATATGAACACCCTGGCAACCTACTTGCAACCTGAAATCAAGTCTATCCTGGATTCCATTCATCCTTTCTTGGTACATCCATTCTCATGCTTTTACTCTTACTTGTTTTATTTACTTTCCAGGCAGCGCACAAATCCTACTTCCCCAAAGACAGCGATGTGATTGTCATTTGTTTCCTGGCAATGGCTACTGTGCTAGCTAACAACCTTAGCCCGGCTTTTCAATCCTCTCAGTGGGATGCCTGGAAAATCAAGGATTCCACTAGGATGTTCAAGTTACTCAGAGTGCATCGTTATTTTCTTTCTGCTACCTCATATCTAACATTCTTGGTAGCTTTCGAAGCCTAGATTTGATCCTTTGGATACTTTTCCTGGTGAAGCTCATGCCCCTTCTTTACCAAGCCTTCCACTTAAGTGAAACCACTTCCAGGTAGTTTCTGAGCACGTCTTCCATCAAGGTCTCCATTGGGAACATTTCCAAGGTGCAGCCTCCGATGCTTGGTTTGCAAACTTCGTGCATCAAATTCCTTTCTTTCAGATCTGTGAGCTTATCTCCCAATCCAGTTGTCTTCTTCCAATACTGTAGCTCCTTCCGAAGCCAACAGCTATTTTTAGAGTACATGTACTTAGAATTTGCGCTTGCCTCCTAATTGGCTTGATGTGCACCTGAATGCAAATTTTGTTTACTAAGTCCAGGTGTATCTTCAAATTTAGATGCCCAGAGGTTTCCATTTATCGGCTGACTTAGCCAGATAATTGACTAAGCAGGTTGCTTCGACTTAGGATTTATCCAGTGCCAAGCTACCTTCCTCTATCAATGGTTTCTTCCCCATTCTGGCCTGAAGATTTGCCTCTTCCTTTTGCCTGGAAGGATCTTCCTTCCTTGTTACAGGTGGATCACTACCTCTTCCTTTGTTTGGCACATACCTGGTATCCTCAAGTACTTAATTTTGACATCCTGGTTAATTGGTGTCAGCCAGATGTGGCAAATTTAATTAACCATGTGCACCCTTTCCTGGTGAGTGTCCCTGGGATACAACATCTTTTTCTTACTAAGCTTCCAGGTAGGTTGCTCATGTCGAGCATTTTCCAGATGATGAAGATCCCTTGGCCTTGCGATTCCTTATGATGGTTACTGCAGTTGTGAATAACTTAGGACCCTGCTTCTTTGACCCAGATTGGACTCTGTGGTTGGAGCGGGATCATCGCTGTCTGGTTATCGGTTTCCAGGTATCAGATCTCCGTCTAACCCATTATGAGAGTCTAATTCTTTTTAGAACTTCAAAACCCCGTTTCCTGGTGACTTGCATTTTCCATGTAGTCAGCACTTGGTGATCCAGTTGGATTCTTTGCCAAGTTCAAAGGCTACTCCATATACCAGCGACTTGCCATTTTTCCAGGTGGGTCTCGGCTGTTATCTGCAGGACCTGGACAAACTGCCAAGTGCAATTGTGGATGCACTTCAACTTGTAAGCTTCTTTCCTTCTACTGGGTACCTGTAACTGACTTGAAATCCTCGTTTCAGCTGTCTCGGGTGGGAGTTTATCCTATCCATCTGCCTGCACAGTTGTTTTCTAATGTCTACACCTGGCCAGACGTGGATATCCCTGCTACCTAGCAGTTTCTTCAAGTTTTTCCTTGTTTCCTGGTTCTTGCGAACATTCTTCTTACTTTCTGAACTCCTTATTCTTTTTCCCTTTTTCTGTTGGTACTTAGAATCGGCTGTTTCATGTCGCAGGTTGCCTGATCGCAACTTCTTTTCCGCATGCTTGATTCATTATTACTACTGTCCTGGCATACTTTATTCAGCTTTTTATTCCATATCAGGGTGAAATTAAATCGCATTTTTAATTTCTAAAGCCCTTGCCTCTCTCCCCCCAACTAAATAAAAGCCTGTCCCAGGCTGTCCTTGATCGCACAATTACTTCTGATCAGTGATTGAAGCCATCAATCTTGACATGGAGACAGTAATCATGACCTCAGCAATCGTGCTGTGTGAGCTTACATCTGCTTGTGTCATACACCAGTCTGTACTAGGAAAATAATAGAGATCCTTTGTCTTCTATAAAACCCATCACCTGTGTCGGAAAAGTCCGAATTGCCTTATAAGGCCTTATAAGGTAATGTTCGGCTGTAAGCGGATGCAGGGGATTATAAGATCTTATCAGTAACAAGTGTTTGGTTACGAGGTACCAAATAAGAAAGACAGTGTTCCTTATTTGATACATATAAGGCACTGACTGACGGTTCAGTTGGCAAGGTTATAAGGAATTTGATTTCTGATATGGTCCGAATAAGGTGGCTAATAAGGTAGCTGATAAGATAGCTGATAAGGTGCCAAATTAGAGTGCTGAAAAATTCAATAAATATATATCAAATCAATGACACAATGTGATCTATTAGATATCGAATCTAATCTAATCTAATAGTTGTTGGAAGGCCTGGAATTCATTACATAAGCAAGATAAGGAAAGGACAGAAAATTTACAACAAGGAGAATTGAACCAGCAACTAATAATTTACAACATTAGATAATCATTAAAGAGGGTGTTATTACAGTTATGCCACAGGGCTTTTATATATATAGGGCGTCAACTCTATATATCATGACTGTAACCAATGTGGCCTTTTTTTAAAAACAAGTTTCACCCAATGGTCTGCTCACATTCTACTCAGTTTCTGGCAGAAATCAGACATTGCTTCGAAGTGGCAAGTCCATTACATGCTGTAAATCATCACTCATATATATCATCCTCCTCAATACCTTCATCCTCACCAGTTCGGTGCATTGTACGCTTGCTTCAACGAGTCGGCACAGGTGGTGCTTTATGTTGAGAGACTAACGCTGCACCTCGGGCTTTACCTTGGCCCCGCCATTTGTTTCCCCGACCACGACCTGTACCTATCTCGTCCGCTACCTGAATCTGTTCATCAATGTCATGGCTAATATTGTCTGTAAAGATAATGAAGGGGTATTCACGGGGTGTTCAACTTCGTCCACAGCATTAGATTCAGCTAGAAAAGGATAATTAAAATCAAATCGTTACAATATAATGATTCTCACCTAGGGTTACTGCTCCAACACTGTCAACAAGCTCTTCAACAGCGACATTTGAAGGGCCGGGGGTGGGTGTGAGTTCTGAATTAGATTGGACATTGACTCCCTGTGCTTCAAAGGGCTCTTCGTCAGATCCAGAGGAATCGGAGAAGTCGTTGGGTATCTCAATGATCTCGCCTTCTTCGGCTCGCTGGCTATTGTGATCCAAGCTCCGGTCCTTGAAGACAAATTGATTGAATGCAGCGACGGTGTCCTTCATGTGGCATTTGTCGAGATACTTGATGATAGTTGATTTGTAGAGCTTGAAGTCGGCTGTGTAGTGAATGTGAGAGCGTGCCCCACGTTCATCAAAATGTTCGTCGCCAGAAAGAACAAAACGGGCCTAGCAAGTGACTTGTGAGCGACCGCACATCCTAAGACTGAGAGTATACTAACCATAATGGCTGCGAATGCGATAGCACCTGGTGTGACTTCATTCATGCCCCAGAGGATTCCGTTCATCGGTTTCTTCTTGATGGCTTTGCCTTCCCTCAAACTTGCCAAGCCGAACAAAGTGACAGTGAGTATCTAAAATTATGATACCCTTTAGGCCGGACATGCATACAAAGAAGTAGACCTTACCTTCATCAAGGTCTCACTTCTAAACAGAAACCGATTGTTGATGCCCCTCATGCCGTCTGGCCAAAGGATAGGTGGTAGGGACGTGTATACTTTCTTCTCGGCATCGTAGCCTAGAAGTTGCTGACAGGTGAGATCTTCGAACACGTCAAACCCTTGCTCTGAAGCTGATGGGACCATGGACCCAAAGACGGTACGAAAACAGTCGTGCTTGATGCAGCCGACGAACGTGGAACGACCATCAGAGGCGCATTTGATAAACTGAGAAAGACTCATCAGCACATGAAGTATTAGAAGATAATGAAGTAGATTTGTACCCTTTGTTTTGCTGGACCATAGTTCCGTTTGAATAAGACTGCGTGCTCTGGCTTCAAAGTTGCGTAAACCTCTGCATAAAGTGCATTCTTTTCTGACTCTGGAGAGGCATATCGTTCGGGGCTGAGTACCAGCCCATTGTCTACAGACTCCCAGGCTTGGAAAATTTTGCTCGCGTTCACCCATGGATCGATCGTTGACACGCAGTACTTGGCAAACCGCGTGATATACTTGTACTGGACCCTCGTCAAGGTAGCTTTCTTGTTGCCGGATCCAGAAGGCATCGCCAACGTGAGGAGTTGATTCTTCTCCATCAGGTCATTGACCTGAAGCTGAGTCTGCCGAAGCGTCTGCGCAGCTGTGAGCCTATCAAGAGACTGAGAATAAAGACTTAAATCTTACTTGGTCTTGGTCTTGGTAAGATTGAAGCAAGCGCGGGATGTCAATGAGGCCGCGAGTCTTGAAATAATCGTGCAGCTCCTCGAGATCAGAGGTAGGCACTTCTGAAGGTGTGCTTGTATTTGTCATACTGATGACTGGGGCTGGCGGCTGTTCTCGGTGCTCCACTGGATCGGACATTGCAAGAAGTGAGGGGTTGTAGGTAGCTTTCCCAATGTTTATGTCCTTTTAAAAGGTCAAGAGGCATCCCAAATGACAAGGAAGTGCGATGTACACAGGACACGTTTTGAAAGGCAGTGCAAAGCTGGACGCAAAGTACTGATGTTGGCAGTCAGCAACGAGCCACACACACGGTTAGTGAGATAAAACATGAACACACCTCATCTGTGGCCAAACAGACACGTAATGGCACCAGCCTTCAGCATACTGAGCACACCAAACTCGTCCTTATTGGTGTCTTCGACTTCGCTGGGGGACCCTATGCACATCAATGACATGCAGCAAGAAGCCTTGCGATAGTCGCAATGCATGGGCTGAAGCAATAAGGACTTGAGGTAAAGTGGAAATAGGTGGGCTCGAGGTCGTATCAAGGTGCGATGCTTAGTGTTTAGTTGATGAGCCAGCTGAAGCGAAGGCGATGTCCAAGGTCTTGAGGGAGAGTGGCGATAAATAGGGTCCAGGGAGTAGGCGCACAGTGACAGTCAAACAGGTGACAGATGAATGACGGGACAAACATATATATCATGCACGTAGAGAACGCCCAGTGCACGATTCTGTGTAGTAGTTTTTAGTGTTAAAATAATTTTATGATATTAATAGTTTTCCCGATGAAAGACATCAAGGAATGAGGCCGACGAGAACTGTCAAGCCAATCCATCCATCGACAAAGATGTCAAATGGAAAGGCCGACCTTGCAGGTCAAGCCCAATGGTAGAAGAGGAAAGCAAGTTTCGAAATATTAGATCGTGTACGGGATCATTATTAGTCAGCATGAGACGTGACTTTGTAGCACGTGTCTGGAATAATACAGGCGCCTGGCACAATCATTTATTGATTGAGCATGCCTTTAGCCACCACAGTACCTGTTTGATTCAAGGTGAGTTTTCTTTCTTTCTTTTTCTTTTTGCTCTTCGTCGTGGTTGATGGTCACGTCGCCATGGTCGCTTGACGTCTTCATCGGCGACCTTTTATTAATTTGCCCCAATGGTTGATACGACTGTGTCGCCGTGTCCGCTTGACATCGTTCGTCGGTGGTCTAGTCAACAGTGTGACCCAAATTTTCGGTTGATGGGTGTGCCTTCAAAGCTGCTCGACGTCTCTCAGTGGCAGTTGGACCGTACCGACCAGGCTCCCTTTTCCTCGCCTCGACGATGTCACGTTCTCTCAACCTAAACTCAAGTACGATAAAGCTCCCCAGTTGTCACACATGCTTCCCGAAGATCTCGCGCCCTCAAAAATTCGAGGTGACCCAAAGCTTCTGCTTCACAACAGTGCTGCTGGTACACATATGTTGCTGGTCACCTTTGGGACTACATTTCTCTCTAACAAATATCTAGCTAATGGCCCCTTCGACGGCAAATACGGTACCATCCTGGATGGCCAGGACTCATTCATCGTGACGCCCAACTCGTCAATCATGCCTCGACCGCCTATCGGTGCCCAACACGAAGTGTACATGCGAGCAAATTATCGATACGGCATCGATGACCACCTTCAATGGCCTCAAGCATATATCGAGCAATTTCCCCACTTCGCATGCATTCATAAGGTCGCACCAGAGGGAGCCAAAGCTCTATGCCCTTTGTTTCACAGGCTAACCAATTACGACTTTGTGGAGTGTGGCGATACGGCCATCGTCAAGGGTGTGGGACGTCTGTGCCACTCGACGTTTCTGAGGCTGCAGAGTGCATGCCAGGCTGTAATCGACTCTGTCGGCGGTGTTAGCGGGAGCAACACTGTGCTGAATGGCTTGCAAAGCCACATTAGCATCATTGAGCTACTGTTGGGACGTCTTCACGCCCTCCCTACCTCATTTACTCGGGTCGGTCTGACCGTTGCTGAGACCCAGCATGTTGCGCGTGAATTACATGCGTTCGTTGAGTATATGATGATATACAAGCCTCTTATGGAGGCTCCAGAGAGTGATGCGCCCAGTATGCCCGTCGACAACACTCTTGTTGGCGCGTTTTCCAATGACGCTACCGTAATCCAACGTTTCTTCAAGGCCGGCATTCCAGTCTGGCGTATCGTTGCAATGAAGGACCTGCGAGGTGTCCACGTTGATAGGCTGTCCGACTTCACAATGCCGCCCTTTGTGGACAAACCGTACCCATTACGACTGCCCTCGGTGTTCGTTGGATCATCAAGGGACCCTCAAAAGTACCACAAGATTCAAGACTTCACCATGCACTCAATACGCTGGGTGGATCCCTTTGCATTGTCGACTCCCATTATCATGGGTCGGGAGGATGTCCCTGTCTCCGTGTTGACGACATCGAATGCTCGTTATTCACCATGTAAGTATTTGCTATTCTCATCAACACTTGGGCTTAATAATCCAATCTCCTTCACAGATCAAAAGAAAGCCTCTGGATCACGAGCAAAGGGGACTTCACACCAGCTAACAGACCCAAAGCACCCTTTCCTGCCCCCCTTGGTTGAGCCATGGCGTCTCGGACTTCTTGCTGTTGTTGCCGATTCATCTCGCTGTCACTCTTCAGCGTGGCCTGAAGCTTCCAATCCTACAGCAATTCCACGCGAAAATCAATACACGTTCCCTCGCCCAGACATCATTGCAACGTTGAATACGGAGGAAAAAGTGAAGTCGAACCTAGTGTCATGGCTTCGCTTGCGAGCACTGCTGTATGCTCGTTTGACAGTGACTGAGCAAGTACCGGTCAATCTGTACCACCAGGAGTGGCAGACGGTACTTGCGATGGGTTTCCTTCATTCGGCTGGTGAAACAGGCAGGCGGGCAGCCAAGCGGCCTGAGGAGGTACAAAAGATGATGAATGGATACCTGGAAGAATTTCCTCTGCAAGCAGATAACGATGCGCACACAGCATTTTGGTGAGGGAAGGCATACGAGTCCCTCACATTAAAGGAACGGCAGGAAGTATGCTGGGAGCTTAGTGAGGTGAATTTCCGTTGTGAATTCAGAGCATTGCACCATCGAGCAACTGCTTCTTCACACTCTCAAGATGTCAGTTGGTGTTTTCCCGATGGTCACCATTTACCTGGCCAGATTGACGTCGGATGTGCCAATTACAGTGTTGCGCATCACCTGTGGTTGCAGCGTGCACCATATATCTTTGCCATGAAGAAAATGATGCGGGCATGGAATGGTCCACGTCTGGCACTGCTCGACAAAGTCCAGACCATGGGCTGGAGGGAAATGAAATTTGGAACTTGAGAAAACAGTTGCCGCACACTATGCTGATTCTTTTTACCTGTATTTTGGTCATGCACCTGTTCTTCCATGTCAACTTTCGCACCACTCATCAGAGGATTATGTACCAGAAGTTTGGGCTCGCATGTCAACAAGTCGGTCTGGTGTGTATATGGACATCGAGGAGCTCATTTAAATTACAATTTGTGTATATGTGGTAGACAGATATTCATTTTTTTCATGTACAGATTTCTATGAAATATATGTTTATAACTAGTCAGTAAGACTGCGCACCGTACCGTCTAGTCATTTTAAAGTCTTGTCAGCGTGGGTACAGGTACATTATGGCCATCTACAGTCATTGACAACCATGTACCCTAGTATAAAATAAATTTATTTGTATAGACTTAGCAGAGAAAACTTGTGGCATAGCTTGATGGTTAGATAGAAAAAGAAGAGAAATGAAGTTGAGAAATACCAAACTTGAAGCTGAAGGCAAGTCAGATGTGCTCAAGACCACAAAAGAACCACAAATTGGACCAGTCTAAAGGTGTCCCAGTCTCAAGAGAAAATCACATGTCTTTCCCTGAATGTGAACGGTACATGTCAATACTTGATCTAGGGATGCCCACCATACCCATACATACGGTGGATATGGGTACCGTATATACTGGCTCATCAGTGCTGTAGAATTTGATTTTTACAGCCGTATTTGTACAGGTATTGTACAGGTAGGCCAAATCAGGCTGTATGCCTACTCCTTTGTGCATGTAGTGAGTTCAATTAATGAAATATAATGTTTTGACCATGAATCTCACCCAAGATAGGTCACTATCATCCTAAAGGCCATCTGTATATGGTATTATATGGGATGGGTACAGTATGGTATACGGGCAAAACCCATACCGTACTGTCGAGACCCTTTGGCCATACCTTGTACAGCCATAACCATATACAGTACAGTGGACATCCCTAACTTGATCAGACCCTACTGAACAGGTGTGAACAGTCAAACTGTAGTCTGATACAATAAACTGTATTATGATGTTATATGGCCATATGTAGGAGTGCTTGACAGTGATGGAACAGCCATACACTGTACTGTACAAATGGCTAGTAGGATGCTTTCAGCTTTGGTATGTCTTCTGTATAATGGTTACTGAAAGCCTTACAATATGGTGATGGTGCACAGTAGTCAAGCCACGGAATTGAATGATGACTTACCATTTCAAAAGTAAAATAAAAAATCTTACCGTATTATGATATTATACAGCTGTCTATTGGAGCTCCTGAAGGCGACAGAACAATTGTACACTGTACCATACAAATAGCTGTTGAGGATATAAGTTTCATAGCCACAGGGCTGACAGCTATGCCATTTTTGTTTTACCTTATTTTGATTTCCATATTGATCATTACCATTTCTTAGCTTTATACCACCACCACCACATATTTGTCCACAAATACATGTTTGTTTGAGCCATCCCTGTCATGTTGTTTGTGCCTGCTGACATCTATTCCCAACAATAGCCATTATGCTGCATTTGGCTTCAGTCCGTATTCCATATAACGGTTACCAAAAACTATACAATACAGCAATGGTGTGCAGCCCTAGCCATACTTACTATCTGTGCAATTAGGCATACTTTCAACTATGTGCTATATATATTTACAAAGTCCACTATGTAAGAATACAATTAGTGTACAAACAACTAATCCTTTTTTAATGAAGCAACATTGCGATATTTAAGAAGACCTGCAACTTTTTTCATTCTGAAAAACATATCAGCATCAACAGTGTCCACAACAAAGTAATCCTGGCCATTGCTCAGATCTCAGCTGCTGTCTTCAACTAGTAAGACTCCACGGATAATAGAGTAGATAGAAACAAATTGTGAAAAGACCTGAGGACGAGCACGAAGGCAATAAAATCCCAAATCTTTATCTCGTTGGAATTTCCAGCGTTTTCTCCCATCAGTAACTGTAACATCAAAAGGATGAACTAATGCCAATGGGTATTGCTGACTCAAATATTCACATTCAAACAGCTGAATCAGCTGTCCAATGTATGCTCCTTTATCAGTGTTAATCATCACTCCATCATAATGTGGCTCATTGTAGAAACTGGACTGCAGCATAATAGATCAGCAGACTCTTTGAGATTGACTAGTGACTGATAAGTAACAGTCAAAGTCTGGTGAATTCGGATCTATATTTGTTTGTTAATTAGCATATGGTTCAATATAAATAAGTACATACTATGTCATGAGGCATATATTAAATAAATTCTCCTTCAGCTACAGTATCTTCATTGATTCTTTTTAGAAATGCAGTCATAAATCTTCCAAGACGAATATGAAAACGTTCATAAGCTGAATCTGAGCGGAAGGCCTCCTCAAGCTCACCCACTGTACGTGGATCCTTCGGAGTAAACTTGAGACTGTGAAGCATGGCTTTACTGTCAAGAGCTCCAATTCTTTGATTTTGACGACACTGATTCTTCTTGTCTTCAGATAGATCATCAGTTTCTTCCTGCTGATATTTTTCTGGCGATCAATCTTTTCATGGATCTGCATAATGATATTATAATGATGATCAGTCTTCAGAATCTTAAAGATAATTTCAGAACATTATTTGATTAGTTCTATTATAAAT
Source organism: Armillaria altimontana (assembly GCA_022818075.1). Lineage (NCBI taxonomy): Eukaryota > Fungi > Basidiomycota > Agaricomycetes > Agaricales > Physalacriaceae > Armillaria > Armillaria altimontana. The sequence goes on along the minus strand of JAIWYR010000047.1, from coordinate 2,714 downwards.
CATACCTGTTCAGCGACATCTTTAAAGTTTGTCTGAGTCTGATATGTTTTCTTGAGTGGGCCATGCATACATTCATGGGGTTTGGTGTTATAGTTTTTGTAACACCTTTGGCAATAATATCATCAAAAAGATGTTGCTGTGTATGCACTTTTGGAATTTTCCAAGTCGTTGGCTTTTCAAAACCTTTATCATCTGTTGCTCGTGAATAAGCCTGCTTTAATATTAGTATAATATAGAGACATCAGATCTGTAAAACTTACTTTCAATCTCGCATCAAAATTTCCATTACATGTCTTCCTTCTTCTATGCTTTTTTCTGTATGAACATCCATTGATGCATACATGTCTAACTCAAGGTAACTTCGAATAACCTTGAGAAGCAGATATGCATCATGATGAGTTTCTTTTGTCAGCAAAGACTGGGCTGCAAAGAGAATTTGCTACTTGAATAGTAAGTATCATAATGAAATATATGAGTAAAACTTACTTTTGACATATGCTCAAATTTCTTAGCATCTCCAAAATCAAAATTGGTAACATTTTTAAAATGCATGAGATTTCTCCATCTTGGAAAGTTAGCAATACTATAAATTTATTAGTCTTATTCTATTAAAAAAAACAAATCCGCACAATTCATCAATAGCAACCTTAGCTGCATGTTTATCAACACCAGGTATTTTCTCCAGATGCTCTAGTAGATGTAAAAGAAAATGCTTGAAAAGACCAAGATGATATGCATGCAACCGATCCCAGGAAACTGCTTTATATGGATCACTTCGAGCAATGCTCCAGAATACATTCTAGAATTAATTAAAGTAGTAGAAACACCCAAAATTAAGGATACTTACTTCAACAGGTCGTAGACTAGCTTCTTGTAAAACATCTTCTCCCTCTTCTTCCACACAATTATAAAGATCTTGCATTTCTTCTGCTGTCCATGGAAGATATACTTCTAATAGATCTTGTAATCTTTCAAGTGGAATCAAGCAAACAGGACATGGATGGGCAGATTTATTACCACGTATCAATGTCATCATGCAACTGTATCAAATGGTCAACTATAAAAGATTTGAAATATTTAAATACTTACTGTTCTTCATAATCTGCGGAAAGAATGAAAATGAATGGATAGATGATAATGATGTCACCAGAATGTGGCAACTTGAAGGCATATCCTGTATGTGAATATTCAGCAACAGACTGAATAATTCTGTGAAATGCTTCATGTCAAACAACTCACTTGAAATTAATCCATGACGGTTTTCCCTTGTGTCTTGAATCATCCTCAACCTAATTGCAGTTAGTTATATGATTGAAAATAATCAGAAAGAACTTACAACTGGAAGCCATCCAACAACAGTTCCACCTCCCAGGTTTTCCCATTATGTATTGCATCAGGAAGATTTGCAATACGTGCTACAACTGGGTATCCTTTTTCTGTACCAAATGATGATAATCGTGTTTTGTCTGCATATAAAATATATGCTAATGGTTTTCCACCAGGAGGTAGTGAGCTCTAAGAATGTGATTAATGATACAGAATTTAATAGGGAAAAAAATATACCTGAATCTCCCATAGTAGATCACCTGTCCAAGGTTCATCAAAAATCCGTATTTTTGTATTTGTATTTTCATCCAACTGGAAAATCTTCATAGCATCCCATACAAAAAATGGTGATAATGTTTTATCACTGAGAAGATTAAGTGTCCAATCCCATAATGGTCGGAAGTAAACATCATATTTCCGTATCTCCTCTCGATATTCTAAAGCCAATGTTTCTTTTTTGAACTGAATTTTATAATAAGTTAATATCTAAAATATTAAATATAATATAAGCATACCTTTGTAAGTAAATTCTCTGCTTTTGACCATGCTTCTTTAAGATCATGGTCATTGTTAATTGTGATGCAGATGGATGATCTCCTGCTTGAGTCTTTAATACTTTGAAGAAACCATCTCGTCCCTCACCATTCAGGTGGGTACGCAAAATATGTTCAGCTAATTCAAAGTCATTTTTAGATGCAAAAGGATGCCATGGATGATTCAAGTTGTCAACAAAAGAATCCATCTTTTCCACAGCAGTCATCTGAAAATACTCCTCACGTGTTAAGATATGCGGGTCCAAAGTGCTCTTGGATGATATTCAATAACAATTTGGGTTGTATGAATTCACCAAGTCAAGAATCTGATCTGTGGCATCGGTCACAGGTGCAGAGGAAAGATTCTGATCTTCAGCTAAATATTATATTAATCAGTAGATAGAAAAGAAATAGTGATCATACATACAAGAGACTGATTCAAATGAAAGAGAAGGTGAAAGGTCTCCCTGATTTCAAGATGCAAATCTAATTATACATAGAGAGTATTAGAGAGTACCATTCATGAATCAAGTATCAATCTTACATGAAACTGTGAAGTGAGACCTGCACTCGATGATGGTGCTTGGTTACCAAATAGCAGCATGGAGTATTAGTAGCTCCTTGATGTCAATAGATTGTCAGTGTCAATTCATATCATACAAAGTGAAAACATACCATGATCCATGCAGCTGCTTGCCTCTGACTTGTTTCCAAATTAAACTGCGAATCCATAACATCTTGCTGGATTTGCTGTTTACAAGTCTTTCTATGGTTGCCAATGCATTTGCATGAAAATACTTCTGACAATGGGGGCATTGTCGACGTTCACGTAATGAAGACATGAGAAGAAACAGA